>JAHHFK020000954.1:600000-1079893 GCA_024533555.2 Aedes koreicus | reverse complement strand
AGGTAAGAGGGTTCATATTCAAAAGCGCCTTTTAGTTTGTTCATTAAGAGAAGCTTTCATTAAATTTCTAAGAGATGCATGCAAAATGCTGTTGGGTTTAGCTCTTTTGCAGCACTAAGACCAAAGCATTGCAAATTACTTGGCAGCACAGGTTCTCTTAACATTTGTGTTTGCACCATTCATGAGAACATTAACTTGATGCTTCATGGTCTTAGAAAATATTCATTCGAGAATGATTATAAATTGTGTTTTGAAGAAATATTATGTAGCTTATCAACTAGAACTAAAAAAGTTGCTTCCTCGGTGAATGCCGAAGGTGTCCAGGCTTTTCAGATTTTGAGAGTAGTTTAACAGACAAATTAGAAAAACGTGGTTTAGTTGAAATATCTTTTGAGCAATGGATTTCAACTGATAGATGTAGTTTAGAGACACTTGTTAAACCAATTGATGAATTTATTGCTTATTTTTGTGAAAAGTTGGAACAATTAGTATCCCACGATTTTGTCAAATCTCAGCAGTCTAGTTTCTTGAGATATTATAAAAAGTTGTCTTAAAGACGGCGCAGTAATAATAATTTGTGATTTTTCTGAAAATTATTCATTTGGTTTTCAAGATGCTGTTCAAAGTAGTTATTGGAGTAATGAGCAAGCCACTATTCACCCTTTTGTCATTTATTACACGGAATCTGGAATACTTAAAAATATCAGTTTCATTGTTATCTCAGAAGTGTTGAAACATGATACGATTGCGGTGCAGGTGTTTATTTCAAAACTAATAAGCTTTTTGCAAACAAAAATTAAAAAAGAAAAAGTTACGTTTGTTTCTGTCGGACCAGCATCCAAACAAATAAAAAGAAAGAAGTAAGTTTGCGTATGTTTATAAAGAAAAAAAAAAAATATTTAGAACAGAATTATTTTTTTTCACCACACCCCACGGAACAACGCCCCGACGCTGTTGGTGGTGCAACAAGAAGGGGAACAACAGGTAGTACTGTTGTTGTACAGGACGACCTCTAAAAAAGTGCATTAGAGTTATTCGAATGGGCGAACCAAAAAAGTGATGATTGTTTAACAAAAATGTCGTTTTGTTATGTATCACATGAAGAGTATGAACAGGGGGTAGCAGAATGGAATGAAATTTACCGACAGACTAAAACGATTGCAGGTACACAAAAGTACCACTCATTCGTTCCAATTTCAGAAAACGAAGTTTTTGTAAAACTGTTTTCGAATGACGAAGAAGGCAGGATTCATAATATATATAAAAGCAATCAATAGTTTATATAATGTTTATGTAATATTATCAATGACCGAGACTAATAAATGGTATATATAAATATAAATCCAACCATAATTCATTATTTTTGTCTTATAACTTTAAGTGAAGCTTTTTCAATCGACGAGCTGTTAAGAGTAAGTAAGAGGCACATACATGTGTTTTAAAAAGGCTAAAAACACAAGAGAAACAATCGTTAGCTATTGTTGTTTTAATATCACGAGTAATTTATGAAAAGGGCGTATTTTTTGAGGTTTTGAAATTTTATTGAAAGAAAATCAGAAATATCTTGAAAACGGTTGCGTTTACGTGGTTTATCATTATTATCATTATTGTTTGTAATGATCTCCAAAACCATATTGTAACATCAAAATTTATTTATAAGAATGAATAACCAAAATTTGAAATATACACCAAAGTTCGCTATTTGAAAAACTTTTTTATTATAAGAGCGTCCATCCTAGAGTTTTTTTTAAAACGTGTCTTTTTTCCTCAAATTTCCATACAACAAATTAAAAAAATATTAAAAATATGTTTTTTAGATATTTTATTTTTAGTAATTATTTTTGATTTTTCTTGATGAAAAAAAAAATTTTTTTTCTGTGTATATTTTTTTAAGAAAGGTTTTTTAGTTCCCTACAATTCCCTTATATAAAGTTTTTCTCTAAATGTAATGGTTTTTGAACTACGATTTTTCAAGTAAAATGTTGGAAAAAACACATACGCCCATCTCAAAAGTTACTCTTGAACCCAAATTATCTTAACACCAGTGGAATTTTTTTTTCCAACGTACCGAACTCATGTGCCAAGTTTCATCCAAATCAATGATGATCGGGTATGATTTTTGGGATTTCCGGCACATTCTGGATGGAATCCCTCTACAAAACAAATTCACTAATATAATCTCCCTTCTTTCTTTTTTTTTTCTTCTAATTTTCCTTTGCCTCTTTAAAATAAAAAGGTTTCCTCCTGCTTTTCTACATTTCCTTTTCCTCAATTAACATTTCTCTTCTCCTCCTAATCCTACTACTCCCTTTTTCTCCTTTTTTCTTTTTTTTTCTTGTGTGGATTGGGCATGGTTGTTATGGGATGGTAGCAGGGTCCGTACATAATCCTATATCTTGTCGAAATTTTTTTTACCGTTAGCGAGTTATTTACGATTTTCTCATAAAATTACGACCTTTTCAAATGTGTTTTAGTCAATTCAAAACAATAACCTATCTCCAGTTTTCAAATATAATATGCAATAATATAAAACCTTCCAAATTTTTTCTGTCTACCTCAACCATCAACATTCGAAAAAGTCCTACTTTTTCACAAAAATCATAGTAACTTTTGTTTGACATGCGATAGCGATGATTTCAGTACATCAAACGTTGTATCTTTTATTGTTCTAGAATCAATGGGTACACAGCTTTGCTGAAAAATTTGAAATAAAAAAGTTAGAGCAAAATAACTTATTTTTGTAGGGACACCCTAAGCTACGTAGGAAAAATTGCTCTAATTCAATCATTTCAAAAGCTTCAGACAGAAATTTTAAACAAAAGTTACTTAAAATTTAAATAAAAAAGTTAGATTTTCGATTTCTCTGAAAACAAGGATCACCCTAGTTTTCATTCATACCAAAAGAAGGGCCTTTGTATTAGAAACAACTTTGTAGAAGACAAGTTTGCTCCAAAACTTCAAAATTAGGCTGAAAACGTATCTTTCCAGCTAAATTCGCATTCTGGACCACTGTGCGATGGAGCAAACAATTCTTGACAATTTCACGCCTGATGACCTAATATTATTTGAGGTTTCTGCTCAGAAAACTTCGAAGAGATACACTCAAAATAATCCACACGTCAACGTTACGTGAAAACATGTGTGGATTTTTTCTATCATACTTTTTATGTAGCCTCTACGTGAGTCATACACACTTAGAAAATTTTACAGTATTCGTTAATTTTTTACCGAATTTTCAACAGCTGAACGTAATCCAATTTAACGGATTTCGGTAAAAGTTGACAAGTTCCGGTAATTTTTTTACCGGACCACTGTAAAATTTCACCGAAATCCGGTAAATCGGATAACCGAACGTTCAGTTTTCTAATTTTCTAAGTGTGTAGGTAGCACAAAATGAACTAATGAACTCACATTCCACCAGAATTTTACGTAATAGCTACGTGCCTTGTCCCGTATCTCATACAATGTGTGTTAGTTGAACCTAGATGATGTTCCGGTAAATTTTGGCAAGAAAATATGTGGGATTGATATTAACCTTTTGCTTTTTTGATTATCTGAAAATTGTTTAGTCAATTATTTCAAAGATTGCAATATTCTCCATTCCGTTTTTCGCAGAGTAAATAATTCAACTATTGAACTAAACATATAAATGTATGTATGTATGTAAGGTAACCACCATCCCTTCTAAGACCTTGTCATGTATGCAGCTCCACTTAATAGCAAGATCAAATTGAGTTACCGGGTTGCATTCACAGTAACGCTGTACGAAGGGCCAAAAACGGTGGGGCGGACCCGTAAGCAGAGACACTTACGCGAAACCCGCGGGAACATAAGATTCTCCTTCTAACGATACGATCCAACAAACCGAATAACACAATTCGCAATACTTATTAAGCGTTCTATAGGATGGCTTGTTAAGAAGGGCGCGTCACTCTCACTGAAACTGTTGGAGTAGAATTCACAGCATCACAATCGAATCGGTAGGATAAAGAAAATGATACTGTTTGTTCCCTCCTAGACGCCGGTTGTCATACCACTCCATTGTCCAATTCCAGCTTGAGTGATGCCCTGATGCTCCCTCCCTTCCCAATATATATTCAATTTCATATAGTAATATTTCAAATATACACACTTAGAAAATTTTACAGTATTCGGTAATTTTTTACCGAACTTTCAACAGCTGAACGTTCGGTTATCCGATTTAACGGATTTCGGTAAAATTTGACATGTTCCGGTAATTGTTTTACCGTAATACTGTAAAATTTCACCGAAATCCGGTAAATCGGATTACCGAACATTCAGCTGTTGAAAGTTCGGTAAAAACTTACCGAATACTGTAAAATGTTCTAAGTGTGTAGTGAATTCATATTATAATTATAAAAAATATAGTGAATGAATATTATAATGACAAATAATATAGCGAATGAATATAAGAATGATAATAACAATTCCATGTGTGGAACTGAATGTTTAGACAATGTAACTGCGAGAAAAAAAAATTGATTTTAAACTATCTCATAAAACTTGGGATATCCATGGATGATCTGAAATTATATAGCAATAGAATACTAAACCTAAAATCTCGATGTGCTGTTCCGTTTCCTTGCAATAATTTGTGTAGTGAATCTCTTTGGAAATAGTGATTTTAATGAAATGAATTTAAATGCAAGTATGCCATATCATTTAATATCATAACATAAAATAATAAACTGACGTTATAATATAAAATAATAATACCAGCAGGCCAGTAAACTATAGTAGAATACATATATCCGGAACTAAGCTGACCATCCACTCATTGACTTCCTCTGTTGCAGTTTCTATTGGATTAAGATCTACTAAGATTAGAATTTGTTTTCACAATAATAGTCAGAGAACATAATAAACGTAGGTACAAGATATATCTGACATCTACTGGTATTTTACTGAAAATAAAAATTAGATGTGTATTAATAACATAATAATAATGGAAAACTGAAAACAACTAATAATAAGGCGAAATAAATTTCAAATGAGTATGAATCCAAAAACTAAATCATAATAAAACTAAAATTAAAAAAATTAAAAATTGACTTTTTCGATAGCTCTTGCTCATCTGGACCCATAAATGATTCTTTATGTCTGTGAAGTGGGAAATGAATGATTGTTAGCTGTTAAGTTTTGAATTTATATATATTTTTGATGAAGGAAAGAGCTTTATTTAAGTAGAATGTTTTGTATATGAAAACATCAAAAACCTTCCTATCTTTTCAAATACATAATGAAGGTTAGATGAGCTTTAACTGACAAGGATGCATATATGCGAAGCTCAAAATGACTTATAAAAAAGCATACGAAATGTAGTGAATAAATTTTTCTATAATAAATTATTAGGGTACGGGACGGGTTTTAAGCAGTTTATTCAGCACCTGAGACATTTGATGAAGCTGTATGTAATTTATAATTAGAACTGCCAATATTTAGACATTAATCCCTCTGCTTACGTCTGGTCTATCGGAACATACCTTCAGCAACGAGCATTAGACTCAGAAAATTTCATAGCCATGGAATAAAGTTCCCAATTGCAGGGACTTCTTAAACGCATGCGGATTGCTTTCCGATTAAAAAAATGTTTTCTTCAGCTCCTCAATCTGTACAAAAACTAACAATATTGTATGAGTGCGATTCCGTGCATGTGTGCGAAGGCGAAATGAAATAGGCCAGTTCACGATTTGCTGCAAACGTCAATTTCCTCAACCCGCTCCTTCGTTTTACCCATCCGCTCTCGAAAACAATCAACCAAAACATGTCGATTGCTACGATCACAAACTCGTCTACTAGCAGGTTATGAGACAGACGTACACGACCAAACTTTTAAGTTTGTCATGAATCTTTAGATTGGCAATGTGTATTTCTTATTTCATTTACTCTCACGCAAATGTTAGCCAAAGCGACTGCGACGACAAACGGGATGCTTCGTTCAAAAACAAACAAATGTAAGAGACAGCAGGCTTCACGTTACAATACCGATGCGCTATATCCATGGTTATCAAAGAAGAGAGGAAACATGGGCTCTCTCAAAAGCAACAGTGATGCCATAGCTGCAGCTCAACAGCGAAGCATTAGTTATCGTTGGGTACTATTGGACAGCTCCAAAACATATTTTTTATTGCAAATGATAGTGGTTCCAGATGATGGACAATATAATCATAAAAGCATATGATCAACCTCCAATGATTGGAAGAAACAATACATAAAGAGCAAATTGAGTGAAATCTTCAGCAGATAAGAAACGGATGGTTTCATCTATATATATAAAAATGGATTTCTGTCTGTCTGTCTGTCTGTCTGTCTGACCCTAATAGGCTCGGAGACTACTGAACCGATCGGCGTGAAAATTTGTATGCAGGGGTTTTTGGGGCCGGGGAAGGTTCTTAAGATAGTAAGAGACCCCTCCCTCCTCTGAAAGGGGGGGCTCCCATACAAATGAAACACATATTTCTGCATAACTCGACAACTGATCAAGCAAAAGAATCCAAATTTAGCATGCGGAAGTTTTTGGAGGCAAGAAATGTTTCTATGGTAGTTTGAGACCCCTCCCCTCTCTAGAAAGGGAGGCTCCCATACAAATGAAACAGAAGTTTCTGCATATCTCAAGAACTAATCAAGCAAATGGAACCAAATTTGGCATGTGGGGTTTTCTGGTGGCGAAAAATATTTCTGTGGTGGTTTGAGACCCCTCCCCTCTCCTAGAAGGGGTGCTGTCATACAAATGAAACTGAAATTACTTCATAACTTTAGATCTAATAAAGCAAATGGAACCAAATTTGGCTTGCGGGGATTTTAAAGGCAATAAATATTTCTACGGTGGTTCGAGACCCCTCCTCTCTCTCTGGTAGGGGGGGGCGGGGCTCCCATACAAATGAAACACAATTTTCTGCATAACTCGAGAACTAATCAAGTAAATGGAACCAAATTTGGCAGGTAGAGGTTTTTGAAGGCAAGAAATGTTTCTAAGGTAACTCAAGACCCCTCCGCCCTCTGTAAGAGGGGGGCTCTCATACTAATGACACACAAATTTGTGCATAACTCGAGAACTAATCAAGCATATGGAACCAAATTTGGCATGTGGAGGTTTTTGGAGGAGAGAAATGTTTCTATGGAAGTTTGAGACTCCTCCGCCATCTGGAAGGGGGAGGGAGGGGAGTTTCCAAACAAATCCAACACAAATTTCTGCATAACTCGAGAACTAATCAAGTAAATGGAACCGCATTTGGCAGGTGGAGGTTTTTGAAGGCAAGAAATGTTTCTAAGTTGACTCGAGCCCCTCACTTCTCTGAAAGGAGGGCTCATATACAAATGAAACACAAATTTCTGAATAACTCGAGAACTTATCAAGTTAATGGAACCCAATTTGGCATGTGGAGGTTTTCGAAGGCAAAAAATGATTCTATTGTGGTTTGAGACTCCTCCGCTCACTGAAAGAGGGGTCTCTCATACAAATGAAACACGAATTTCTGTATAACTCGATAAAAATTAAAGCAAATGGAACCAAATTTGGCATGTGTAGGTTTTTGAGAGAAATAAATGTTTCTAATCTGGTTTGAGACCCCTCCGCCTTCTGGAAGGGGAGACTCCCATAAAAATGAAACATAATTTTTAGCATAACTCGAGAACCAATGAAGCAAATGAAACCAAATTTTGCATTTGGCATGTTGAGGTTTTTGGAGGCAAGAAATGTTTCTATGGCAGTTCAATACCCCTCCCCATTTTGAAGGGGAGGGGGCTCTCATACAAATAAAAAGCAAATTTCTGCATAACTCGAGAACTAATCAAGTAAATGAAACCACTTTTAGCATATGGGGGTTTTTGGAGGCTAGATTTCTATATACATAAAAATGAATTTCTGTCTGTCTGACTGTCAGACCCTTATAGACTCGGAAAGTTCTGAACCGACCAACGTGAAAATTTATATGAAGGGGTTTTTCTATGGTAGTTCAAGACCCCTCCCTTTCTGAAGAAAGGGGGGGGGGCTTCAAACAAATGAAACTCAAATTTTTATTATAATCGATGAGCCGAATGTGATGGTTCGAGAACTAATCAAGCAAATGGAACCAAATTTGGTATGTGGGGGGTTTTGAAGGCAATAATTGTATGGTGGTTTGAGAAACCACCCCCCTCTGGAAGGGAGGGCTCCCATACAAATGAAACACAAATTTCTACCAAAAATGAGAATTATCCAGGTTACTTAAACACAAAACGTGTATTTCTCGGGAAGAAGCATGTTTTGATAGAAGTTTGAACCCCTGTTTATTCAAGAAAAAAAAACTCATTTAAAAAAAACCATAAACGTGCCAGTTATATTAAATTTTCCTTCATTTAGTTGCAAGCGTAGCAGCGCACGCACCGGGTTCAGCTAGTCACCAAAAACAAACATTAACAACACAACTCAAAGATTATGTTAAGAAGAAGAAGAAGAAGAAGAATAAATCTTTAGTGCTAAGAAAGTGCTAACAACAAAATAAAGAAGAAGTTTTTGTAGGCCCAACGATCAGCTGATAAATATAATTGTAAAGGATAGCTCTATGTTTGAAATAAGGCCAAATCTCTGAAAAAAAGTAATATATTTAAGACGGTAATGCTAAAGGCTTGCCCACAATAGATACGTTTGCATTCCGTTGACGTAAATTTGACCCAATAGGCAAACTTTCAAACTCACGCAAACGCATCTGCAACGTATCAATTGTGAGCCAGCCATAACTCAGAGAACCAGAGAACACGTTTTTTGAACATTGTTTTTGTGATAGAGAACTAGCAAACAAAACGCATTAAATACAAAAGCATGGTTGACACGCATGCAAACATAAACTCCGTCTTAATTGAGTGGATTTACAATTGAAATAATTGACTCTCTAATAACATATTCTATATCATTTTTTTAACGTTGCTATCGAATCTAGTTTGTGACAAAAATGATACATCATCTATGAACTTGAGCATACGCTTAGATGACCGCACATTTCGTAGTAGACCTTGGTTGGCTGAAGCCAACAACACTGCGTAAAGATCCAAACGAATGGAGCTTGTGGTTAGCAGGCCACGCTCCATATATATGTTTTGACGGTTCTTTAGTTGTAAACCAAACGGTCAAAACGTGTGTGTGCAATTGAAGGAATTTCCCGTATCCGATCCAAAAAGCTAGATCAGGCCACCAGCAACCAACCATACACTTTTAACACACGAGGCCACCATTGATTAAATTTATCTAATATTTAGTAGCTAAGTGCATCACAGATATGCAGAAAATAATTCTCGACAAATTTAACGAATATTTAACATTCGTTGGCCTTAGCCTCAATGATCGACAATTTAGTTTTTAAACGTGAACCAAACGGTGAGTGTAACGAGACCACTGCATTATTTGGGAGTAGCATTCACGGCAGTTTAAGAAAGGTCGTTGACGGTTAGGACACGTTGCCGATATACGTCCACGTGACGCACTCAATAATGGATTTTTTTTAGATGCAATGAGCCGAGTTGACTAATTTATAAATCTGTTGTCGCCACGGCTATGATCTACGGGACACAAGTGGCCGTTTTCACGAAATATAGTACAAATCTGTCAGAGGAAACGAGCGGCAGTTTGTGGAAGGTATGTTTATTTGAGACCTCAGCGGCTGAGAAAATGTCGACCATGGTAGTGTCGACCATTATTCGTCAAAACATGGTCCGATATGGAAGTTACACGTATGAAGATTGGAAGTATTTAGCATAGGGATAGAGATAGAGATCGTTTGATACTGAAATTTGAAACTGTAGGAGGTTTACGAAATCGACAATATCAGACCAGGGTCGTATAACTGCATATTTGAACATTTATCATTGGAAGAATACTCCAGTTTATTTACAGAGATGATTGGGGCGATTCTTTTAAACGATGCATGGACTACCACCAATCCTTAGTACTTTTGAAACAGGAAAATCGAGTCTTTTTTTCGGCCCACGGACCACCGTTCTTCGAAAGCTCCAGTCTTACCTTCATTCCCAACGGACGTTACTATTTTTGTGGTACAAAATAAACTACCCTTGTCTAAGACGTAGCATTGATACGAACTAAAAATACGGCCATCGTAACGAATTTCCTTGGCGAATCGCATCACCAAGCTTTGATGGCAATGATGCGGGCCAAACCATTTAAAGGGTGGAATCAAATTGTGACACACGCAAATATTCGGCAAAATTCGCCCACCTTTTTATTTCCGATCGATGGACAAACGTTCGTGGTACCGATTTAAAACACGAGACACCGTAGAATGTACCGTTCCCAGCTTCCTGCTGATGGCACGATGAGAAAGTTTCGGATTTTCGAGGTACGTGCGCAACATTTCCTTGCGCCGCTGCTGTTCTTACGACTCCAACTTCGCAACAATTGCACATCTGCTAGTGAAACTTACACACCGTAAACAAATACACATTGAACTAATTCCACCCAAAATTTCAATAGCAATACTCAACGGGTAAAAAGCTACAGCCATTTAAAAGTGGTGCAATTTGACCTTTAGTCTTATAATCGATGAGTCAATTGGTCTTAGTAGTGCGGACTTTCTATTGGAATAGCAATGAACTGTTAATTCGAGCTTGCTGAAGCGGATGCTACTACGGTATACAGTGCCATTGTTACTAAGTTTAATGAAGACATTGATTTTGTACAAAAAGAAGTTAATAGGGAGCGAGTGTTAAGCACGGTGTAATGCATTCTGTTAGTGTACTGTTTAAAAACGGCTGTCCGAATTTATTCGTACTGAAATGAATTTGCCATTCATTTGCATTTTGTGCATCATATTCATGTAAGAATATTCCATCTTCAGCATACAGTATGTCCCATAAAAAAATGCGAAAATTTTCAATACTTATTTTTGGATAGCTTTCAACATTATTTTTACTGTTTTAATGCGTGTGTGTAATCATCTGACTGTATACTCTGAGACGATGTAAACAAAACAGTAGTTCGCGAGTAACAAAGTTGAGACAAATGTACGAAAAGGAGGTTGTGACTAGTTTGCTGCTCGCCCAAAAGCCCGTAAAACAAATTGCAACGATTGTGGAATGCCACCTGGCTACCGTTTACCGTATCCAACGTTCACTCCTTGATGGACCACGTCCACGGAAGCCGGGAAGTGGCCGTCCACGGTCCGCTCGCGCACCGAAGGTCATCAGATCAGTGAGAGACAAAGTGAGGCGAAATACTATCAGATCGATCCGGAAATTGGCTAAGGAAGCCATTGGCGTAGCCAGGGGGGAGGGCAGGTTGCCCCCCCCCCTAAGTTTTGATTTTATTTTTAGAATTTTATTATTTGTTTCATTATTTAATGTATTTTTTATCTCTAGCAGGTTGCAAGGTAACTTGTTTCAATACAGTTGATGTTACTCCAATACTACTCAATTAAGTCACAATCAAGTCACTTTAACCAAATATGACGATTTTGTGTTGCTTGGGATGTTTGTCAGATTGCTCCTTAGCCTAAATGAAAAAGCCAAATTACGCGAAGTTGCCTCGATTTTGTAACAATTTGTAGCAAAAAAAGCGTAAAAAATGGACATCCATGAGAAAATAGTTATAATTATATAATAGTTTTTAAATAGTAACGACTAACAATTTTATTACAATCTTTTTCCTTTAACCAAGAACCCAACCTATCTAACCTAAAGTATCTAAAAACCCCCAAGCAGCACACAACAGTCAAAAATGGTTCCAGAAGCTCTATTGTGACTTAATACACGAGTAGTTAGTAAATAATTAAGGAAATTTTATTCATCAATGACGAAAAGAAATTCATATGCGTTCCAACAGCTATTCCTCAATATTTAAGCAGACTAGCAGTCACCTTTACTGGGTTGAAACAAGTATGCTACTAGGGAAATATCTCTTAATCTGTAATGTTAGCTACTAGATAAGCATTGATTGATTTTTTTCCCCGCTAGCTGAAAGTTGAATTTTCAGTTAAAAAAATAAAAAAACTTAATATTCAAACCAATGCTATAGCTTTCAGAAGCCAAACAATGCTGGATTAAGAAACACAGTTGATAGTTAGAAAGAGTATCAACGAAAAATATTTATTTGAACTATTCATGGTATGGGTCAAACCGATCAATGTTACCCCGCTTACCCCGTTTTGGGGTGCTGTAGTTTCGTATTATTGAGAATATATGTTGATCATATCCTACAGTTTGATTCAGCGTGTGAGAAAGCAAGTCAGCAAGCTAGTCAGAGCGACAAGTTGCAGTCGTCTTATCCTATTCAAAGAATTTATCCGTTTTTATGAGCATGAGCAGGATAATGAGCATGATTGACCGCCCGAGGTTGTTACTCCGTTACTGCCAGTTCAGCTATTATTACACAGAAGATCAACAGATTTTGCATCAATGCATGCTCAATGTTTAAAACTGGTGATCCAAAACTAAGGCAATACCGGCGCTGGCCTCACCCGAATGCAGGTCAAATATGAAAAAGGGTAGGAATGCGTTAACGTTTATTTGGACGTTTTATTGGAATCCGAGACCAGCGCCGCACTTCCACGAGAAATCATTGGGATGTTGGATAACAAGATTGGGTGGCAGTAGGGTTCGTTTCAGCAGACGATAAACTGATTTCCCGCTTCGTTAAGTAAAATATTTAAATATTAGTACTGATTTCTGATTTGAACCGATTTATACCAACAGTAAGGATGCTATTGGGGCCACACACAAAGTGTAATGGTGGTTTTGTCATTAAAAAAAAAACAAGTTGATTTTTTAAAATGCTAGAAATCCGATTTGATCCGAGAAAAACCAATAATAAGGAGGCCATTCGAGCCACACACAAAATGTGATGGTGGTTTTCCGTTAGGAAAACAAGGTTTATTTTATTAACGCTTGAGAGACGCTTTGCTGTTTTCTTACTGTGCTCACTCGATCACTCGTTTCACCGAATTATAGATAACCGAAACAATACAAAACGCGCCATGCTCGATAGGAAAATAGTGCGTAATAAAGCATCGACACAACCTTTCACAGCCGATGCTCGAACCAAACTCTTTTTTCGTAACTTTCAAATGTTATTACTGTATCGTACAATCTATTGCACTACTGTAACTAATAACTGTATCAATCCAGTTGAAGTGTCTAATGAACAATCTATGCTAATCCATTAAAAATTGCAATTGAGGGATTTCGTAATAATACTTTATGTTTCTGTTGATATCCATGCTCATCGGTTTAATACCAACCGGGAGAGACTCGGTCTTATACAAAATGATTTCATTATCTCCAATCCGCTCAACCAATCGCAATGTTTTGTGATATATTGGACGGATTATTATAATTTGAGATAACTCAATGCAAATGTCTTCCAAATTTGGCAGATCGACAAGCAATCGGTGGAGAGCATAGAGGCAGACCGGAAGAATAAGCAATGGTTCTGCGCGTGTTAATAAACAGAAGAACCTTCATAGCAAAACGAATCACCGGGTAGAATACATTCATAATTGCATGACAAAGGCATAAAACCAGAATAATGGAAATTCCTCAATCAAATTCATACCTCTACAAGTCAAGAACACTTGTATGAACTAAGAAGAAAGCTACTATCAATGTCAATGTTCATTACTTCTCATTCCTAACTTGATTTCGAAAAAAGTTGCTCTGCTGGTGAATTTAGTGCACAATGTGGAAGTTGCGCAACGGTTTTTTTTTTTTTAATTATTAGTTTTTTCATTCATTTTATCTAGAAGTACCATAAATAGACATTCGAAAGTTTTTCAAAAGTAAGTATAATGTTTTCCAGCATGTTATTAAAATAAACAAGCGAACAAAACAAAACGAATGTTTTTTCATGCAGCTGAAATAACCACGAAATGAAAAATATGCAAAATGGTGGTTTTTCTCGAATTTGCATACCTTGTTTCCCCCCACACCCCCCCAACCTTTTTAAACAAAACCCCACCTAAAAATTTAAATATAAAAAGTGGTGACCCTAAGGGTTTTTTTTCCCTCGAAAATCCCATTTTTTTTTAACTCCTCGTTAAAGCCAGGGCCACCCTTTCCCCAACTTTTTCCAAAACCGTGTGAGCATGGTAAGTGGGCTGCAAAATGGTGAGTAGACAACTGGGATGGAGCGTACGTCCCCGCAACATAGCACTGGTCCTCACAAGTTCCTACCTCATGCTTCCACGGGTCAAGAGATGACAAAGACCGCCAGCTAAGGGTTGCGTACTTAGCTGGTAGTGCAGCCTGGGCACTGTTGTCCTTCTGACTTCAGCTAGATTGAGGAGGTGCGTTCCGAGCGTCTGTCCACCAAGGAGGTGCAGCTCAAACAGCTCCTGGCATCCAGCGGTTGAGTAATAAACGCTGTATCGCGTCAGCTATACCTTAGGAAGCAGTTCCACCAACGCGATGTAGGAAGGTGGCATGCTGAAATCTTACCCTACCACAAAAAATGGAAGTATTCTTTATACGGTGTATAATTTCAGATCATCTATGGAATTCCCAAGTGTTGTTTAATAATTTTAATTTTGTTTCCTTCGTGGCAATGATAATGCAAGTACGTCTACAATTGCAGCTGGACATCAGTCTACAGACATGCAGACAGTACAAATATAATTGTTACTATCATTTTATATTATAACATCCCTTCACAATATTTTTAAAGCTATTCTCAGGTTCGCATTTATGCATCGTCGTAAGTTTTAGCCGACCTAACCCACGATATGTATTTGAAAAGATAGGATGGTTTTTGACGTTTTTGTTTAGAAAGGATCATACGACAAATTCTACTAAATAAAATTTCAAGAAAAGTTTAATAATTCAAAAACTAAAATTGTTTATGATCTCTCATTTTCTATTGCACAGATATAAAGAATTATTTATGGGCCCAGTAGAAAGCAAGAGTTATCGGAGAATTCAAATTTCATTTTTCTTTTTCTCTCTGTTTTTTTTTCTTTTTTGTGGATTTATTAAGCTTCCGTTTTTGGGCAGTAATCATAATCATATGAAAGTTATTTCGGCTAATTGTTTGCTTAAATTTTCTTTGCTATTCTGCTTGGCTGCCCGGTGATCAACTTTCTTTCATTATACCACTTTGGAAATTTTCGCCATTTCAGAGTTTCAATCATCTAACATCACAGCAGAAAAGACAAATAGGTGCATTTAATTTTTATGTGTATACTATTACAACATCGTATTGTTTTCATCATATCATCATTATATATATTAGTATATCATATTGAAAATATTTACTAAAAGATTAATAATAATAATTAAATTTCATTTGCTTCAAGTTTACAAGGAAATTGATTCCAGATAGTATGTACAGATATTTTATTTCATTGTATGTAAAGGTGTTTTTCTATGAATTTAAATCATTGAATATTATTAAAATTAATAAATGCTCTTCAATTCTGCTGATTATGTATATCTATATGTCATGAATAAATACATATTTTTTTGATTCATGCATAATTAAATGGTTTATATTTTATTTAGTTGCAATAAGACCTTCACATTCCAGAGTTATATTCATCTGCCACTGATTGAGCTGTAAAGATGCACCAAGCTGCATATGATTATCATATGCCTATTATTACAATTTTAACTATTTCATCATATTATTTTATTTATAACCATATTTAAATTACAGGATGACGAATTCCAACCATGGCATATTTTAATTAAATATTATAGTATATTTCATTGCTCTATTACATACTACATTTATTGCATATTATGACATATTATGTACATTATATATAATAAATACTGGGTTGGGAAGGAGCATCAGGGTATCATTCAAGCTGAAATTGGACGATGGTTTGATTGACTGCCTGAGTCTAGGAGGGAACGAGCATTATCATTTTCTTTATCCTACCGATTCGATTGCGATCCTGCGAATTCTACTCCAACAGTTTCAGTGAGAGTGACGCGCCCTTCTTAACAAGCCATCCTGTAGAAAGCTTAATAAGTATTGCGAATTGGGTTATTCGAATTGTTGGATCGTATCGTTGGAAGGAGATTCTAAATTTCCCGTGGATTTCGCGTGAGTGTCTCTGCTTACGGGTCCACCCCTCCGTTTTTGGCCCTTCATACAGCGATATTGTGAATTCAGATCGGTGGCTCAATTTGATCTTGCTATTAAGTGGAGCTGCATCCAAGCCAAGGGCATGAAGGGATGGTGGCTACCATACATACATACATACAAACGGTGTGAGCATGGTAAGTGAAAAACGGTGTTTCTGCGGTGTTGCTTTGGGTGAGAGGGTCGCGGATGAAAAGCACATTTTCAGTACAAACTGCAAACAAATTCGGTGCTTATCCTATACAAAAATCCAACATGACTATAAAATGAATATATCGAGACATTACAGTACCCGTAAAATGTTTGGCATTTAATGTGGTTTGATTTAAAAACATGGGAAAAATCGACAGTATTTAAAATCGTTTTTTTTTTATTCCAGAACAAGCCTAGAATTGTTTAATCTTGTTGCCAGAATCGGGCGGGTATTGTCAAATGCTTTGAGTGAGAGTAGAGACGATAATCCAGCCGTCATTCAGGCGTATTGTCACATAGTGAGGGCTCCATTCCCGCTCTATCGGTCGGAACATGAAAATGACCCTACTCTACTGGTCCACCGGGCGTTGTATTGTCCGTTAAGTGTCCGATAATATTAATTGTTCAGTATGTGCAACCACTGGTTGGAGACGATGTAATTCTCTCTCTCTCTCTTAAAAAAAACTCGCCCCCACCCCCTATTTGAAATCCTGGCTACGCTTATGAGCCAGAACCTGTGTTTATTGGTTAGGTATAAATGCGGATAATGAAAATTTCGTTAATTGCTATGATACGTCCAACAGTATGGCCATAGTTCAGAAGGTTAAAACTGAATCCACATGAATTCCAACAACGCAATCCTTCAGTAGAATTCACATTGATTTTTTTGTTTTCATTTTGCTCACCATACGTTCTTATTGACAGTTGATAGCTATTCCAAATGGATAGAAGTGGGTTGGATGAAAAATGGCTTTTTCTCCAGATTTGGGCTACCAGACGTGTTAGTTTCAGATGGCGGCCCTCCTTTCAACGCTTTTGCATTTGGAACCTTTTTGAAACGGCAAGGAATAAATGTTCTCAAGAGCCCACTTTATAACCCTACCAGCAATGGCCAAGCAGCAATGGCCAAGCAGAGCGGTTCGTGCGAAAGGTCAAAGACGTACTAAAGAAATTTCTATTAGATCAACAACTTTTTAAGCTCTGATGTTCTTCAGGACAGGCAAAATGAAACAGTAAGACAACCATTTCCATTACATGATGGAATTTTTTCAAAAGGTGACACGTACATTACGAAACATGTATTAGACCCTTTTGAGAATCTGACAGAAGGAGATGAGTTATGGTAAAGATTGGACTCGGAAAAAATGCGACACTTTGTTTTGAGTGTAACTTTTTATTGCGTGTGTAAAAATTAAATTTTGGGTTATACTAGTGTAGAGTGTTATGTTTATGTGTGCAAAATTTTATTGCGATCTGTCAAGTAGTTTTCAAGATGCATTCGAAACAAGAAGAGCTACGCCAGCAAATTTTGGGCGCGGTGATCGATAATCCTGGTCAGTCACACAGATGGATCGGCAAAAGGCTTGGAATCCACCATTCCACCGTGTCCCGCGTTGTGAAGATGTTCCAGGAGACGAAGACCATCGAGCGGCGCGCTGGAAGCGGCTGAAAATCGAAACGGAATATCCAGAGAAGGCGCGGAAGATAAGGCAGTACTTTAAGAATAACCCGAACCTTTCCACCCGAGACGTGGCCAAAAAGGTCAATTCGTCGAAGTGGTTCGTCCAGCAGACCATGAAGCGGACTGGGCTACGTGTTTTTAAGGTCAGGAAGGCGCCAAACCGGACTGACAAGCAAAACACGGTGGCCAAATTGCGTACGCGGAAGCTGTACCGTGAGTGGCTGGTCAAGCCAGGCTGTCTCGTCATAGACGACGAGACATATATCAAGGCGGACACCAAAAAAATCCCCAGCCTCGAGTTTTTTGTCGGTACGTCCCGCATGGAGATTCCGGAAAAGTTCCGGAAGAGAAAGATGGACAAATTCGCGAAGAAGTACCTGTTGTGGCAGGCGATCTGCGAGTGCGAACGGTACAGCAAGCCGTTCGTTACAACCGGCACCATAAACGGGCAGATTTATCGAGAGGAATGCTTGCAGAAGCGCTTGCTGCCCTTCCTCCGCTCTCATCGTGGTCCCACGCTTTCTGCCGGATCTCCTTCTCTTCCACCTGTAATGGATTGGTACGAAGCGAAGGGCGTTAATGTGGTCCCGAAGGAGGCGAACCCGCCAAATACACCAGAACTTCGTCCGATCGAAAAGTTTTGGGCGATAATGAAGAAGAAGTTGAAGAAAAGCGGAAAAACATTCAAAACCGATGAAGCTTTGAAGAAAAACTGGGAGAAATTGTGTAAGGAAGATGGACAAAGCCTCGCCCAAGATCTCATGAGCAGTGTTAAGAGAAATGTACGAGCATTCAGCTTGGGGGAGGAAATTCAATAAATGAATTATGTCAAAACATAGCTATTATATAGTTATTTAATCCCTGACAATTTGAGAAGTATCCGATTTAAAATGAATTTTTGGTGATCATTTTTGTGTGTCTCATTTTTTCCGAGTCCAGTCTTTATAAAAACCATAACCCACACCATACAGCTAAATGGCTTAAGGCAAGCTTTATTAAAAGGCGCTCTCCTAACTTTTTTCACATTTATAATTTTTTTCCTAAATATCGGCAACTAGGTTCCAACTGCCGGGATATCCTGGGACAAAGAAATCCTACGGGATCTTGAAAAATTCGGGATTTCCCGAATCCCGGGATAAGATTTTTCACCGTCCCGAAAATCCCGGGATTCCCGGGACACACATTTCTTACATATTTTTTCGCTTTGATACTTCCCAATAAATTTCAGTGTACCGTTTACGCGCATTCAATATAACCCATACAACGCCAACATACATATTTACTGTACCTACATCGATGTTATACATCATTCATGAAAATGCATCATTCCTTTTGTGTTGGTTCAGTAGGCATTCGCATTTTTGCCTACACATTTAACACACACACACACGCGCGCGCGCGCCAATACGACGCAAGCTGTCATTTCCATTCAAAACATTGTTTTCATTCTCTGATTACTGCTTCTGTGTTCATTGAATAATTTCGGATTGCCGTTACATCAAAGTAAGTAGTAATACAAAATTTGTGCTAATGTAGCCTTACATCCAATTATTTTAAAGGCATGGCTGAAATTTGGAAACACTTCGATAGAATTGCGGATGACAAAGAAAAAGCACGATGTCGGAAGTGCGAGCAAATTTTGTCGTGCAAGGGCTCTTCGACCAGTGGCTTGCTCCGGCACATGAAGAACAAACACGACATGGATTCCAAACCCCCCACAAATCCTAGTGAGTCTGCTGCGAAAGTTAAATCATCCACACCGAATGTCCCAGTGAAACAAGTATCGATGCTCAAGTTCGTTAAACGTCAGTCACTGGCGGAAATTGTAGCTCGGCTGGCAGCAGAGGACGGATTTTCGATCAATGCAATCACCAACAGCAAGTTCATCAGACAATCGATCGCAGATCGTGGATATTCTCTGCCAACGTCGAATACATCCGTCATGAAGCTGGTCGCCGAATACTATGGATACGCTCAGCAGCAAACGCGGGATGAAATAGTGAAGCGTATCGATAGCGGTGAACTGGTTAGTCTTTCTACGGGGACAAGCCAAGCCAAAAACACCACTTAAAAAAAGAAACCCCCCTCCCCCCCCCGCCCACCCCCCACCCCCGGCCCCCCCCACAACCTTGCCCCCCCCCCCCCCAAAAAAAATTGTAAAAAAAAAGGAAAAGGGGCCCGCAAAACAATTTAAAAAAAAGAAAAAAAATACAGCAACAACCACACCGGGCGCGGCGGGAGACAAAATAGGAAGAATGTCAGATTAGCTTCCTCCACCAGGGTACCACCACCCCGGCGCCCTACTGGGGTGTGATCGCCTCCACAAACAACAACCACCCCCACCAACAAAAAAAAAGGATGAAGATGACGACGATTCGGATAGTGATAACTACGATGATGAAGTTGGTTCGTCGGGTAAATATATTGGAATGTTCATGTTCATATTAAAGAAACCAGCTAATTTATTTCAATTATAGACTTGTACACCACGCGATTTGGAGAGTCTCTGAAACGTATTCGAAGAATCGTGATTTTTTTTCGAAAATCGCCTGTTAAGAATGCACTGCTTCAATAAAAAAAATCACGAAAATGTTACATAAACCACTTCAACTGTGTGTGGACGTCAAAACTCGTTGGAACTCGACTGAAACGATGCTGGAGCACTTCATTCGCGGTTTTTATTGCATCAAAGAGACACTTTCCGAAATAGGCCTTTCAGGTCTTATGTTGGACAGTGATTTCGAGGTTGCAAAAAACCTTCAGGAAGCTCTTCAGCCAATCAGATTCGCTTCGGAAGCATTGGGAAGACGAGATGCTACAATGCTGTCTGCGGAAGGCAGCTTGAGTTTCTTGTATTCGAAGCTAAAGAAAAGTAACTCCAAAGTTGGAAACGACCTCTACGATGCAATCACGAAAAGGATCAACGAACGGCGCCAAAAGGAAATAATAACAGCGCTGAAGTTCCTTCAAGGTCTTCCGTTGTCAACGCAAGTGCCAGCAGAACTGGAAAGCTCATCGAAAACGCAAATGATTAGGTTCATCAATGAACTGAGAGTTCGATTGTTGCAAGACTGCCAAAGACAGACCGATGATGAATGCTGGATTGTCCTGTATGTATGACGATTCAGGATCGACACCATCAAGCATGCGTGAAGAACTGGAATTGGCTATAAAGGAATATGCCAACCCGTCCCAGACTGATTCGGCAATGATTGATTTTTCAAAAGTATTTGCGAAAGAGCTGTCACTTTTTGAGCTACATGGTAAGTTGAGCCCGAATCTTGAAATCATTTTCGGCGGCTTAAAATCAATCAAACCGACGTCAACCGATAGCAAGCGCATCTTTTCGAACTCCGGAAATATCTGTTCTAAAAAGCGAACCTCACTGTCCGATGAAAGCATTAATAACATTTGCTTCTTGAAGTCGTATTTTCAGAGAAGGAATTCAAATTGATAAGACCAGTTACTTGATTTGAACCATTGATTTTTTTATTGATGAATAAAACATATTCCTAACCACAAAATTGCGTTTTTAAGCACATTGAAAAATTTCCCGGGATCCCGGGATTTCCCGGGACAAGCAACAAATTTTATCCCAAATCCCGGGACAAGCAAATTGGTCGGGAAATGGAACCTCTAGGCGAAACCCGTTAAACGGTAGAAATGAATTTACATATGTGTAGAGTTTTGAACGAACGGACAATTAGTTGAGTTAGAGACTTCACAGCAATCAGTTGTTTTTATGTATCCTCCTACCGAACGAAAGATCTTATACTTTATCTAGTGTTGAAAAGCATAGCCCAGAAAGAAGAGGGTCACGAAAGTGCAGTATGAAGCAAGAATCCTGAGATGCGACGGGTCAACGTAAAATAATAAAAACATTTCAGTATAAACCAAACATGTGTATTATGATATGTATAAATTAGATGAAACCATTATTATTATACACCAACGCGGTCCTACGTGAACCTCGCAGTTACATCCTCGATATATCCCACCTCTAATTTTTTACCCACCCATATCGCATAGAACGAAGTTATTCACAAACAAAAATCTTAATAACTAAGTTTACAAACATCAAACATTGTCTCCAATCTACATTTGTATTGAGAAAGCCACTCCATCCCATCCACCCAGGTAGACGGCTCAATGTCCCTCATTGGTGCTGAAAATGGTAGGCAATTGCCATTATCTGCATGTTATCCGTAGCGAGAGGCAATTCTACATAGGTAGCCCAAACAGGCGCGCGATTCCGATTGCTAAATAGGGCTCGGCTCAGCTTTGTATCGGTGATAATGCTGAAACGCTGCGGGGACCGGATCCTGCCTCATTGTACGGTATGATGGATGCAGCATGTGCAGAAAATTGTACCCATGGGTCAGTGAGTTGCACTCGGATGCTGGATGCTACAAAGACAGGCAACGAGGGAGAAGGAGGATTAAAATTATACGGTTGGTTACCTTCGGACGAACGAACGACGAACGGGTTCTCCACGGCAGCGATATAATTTGCCATCCTATGACGGATGATGATGGCGCCGATCGAACCCTGATTGATTCCACCCTACGAAGGAGATTGGCTTGCCTGTGCGACTAATTGAGGTCAAAATGGCCGGCTAATGAGTGGTTTTGTGTCGGCGGCAATCGAAAGCCGAAAGCGATCGGTTTCTGCGAAAAATGGTGGAAATTGATTCTAGCGGGCAAACGGTAGCCCGATGAAGTCACGATATTATGCGATTCGGCTAGAGTCTCACTGTGGCCGTTCTGGGAATTTCAACTCTTCAGGATGTATCAAGAAGTCCCCCGTTATAGCCGGTGACTAATGCGTAATTAATCGAAATCAATTAATAAAGCTTGCTTTATACGATTTTCATGGTTTCTCAAGCTGCTTTTAGTAATAATAAATCGACCGTCCCATAAAAGATGACCAAGTACGGAACACAGTCGGGCATTCATCCGTCCAAGCCGGTAGAGATGATAATTAAATCCAGATCTGCCAGCTCTACCTGTCTGGCCTGTCTAAACGACAACAACGAGGACGACGACGACATCTTCATTCAAAGGCGAGCTTGCTATAAAGAAAAATAAAATACCGGATAAAATCCATGAAAGCTACCCATTCGATGGGTGACGATGATGTTCTTGTGCGTTAACTTGATTTAGCCGCTGCCTCTCGTTTTCCACTTTTTTTTTTATTCAAAGAGAGGTGACGATACACACAAGACCTGATATTAATTGCAATCGATATGTCACAGCACGAGGAGACATCAATCTCATCAAACGGTGAAGGTGGTGGCGGTTCGGTTGCAAGAGAAGTTTAAAGGCACCCACGGCCAAGCCCACGGCAGCAACGAGCGGCTTATCGCGCTCACGTTTTTGGGATTTTTCCGTTGATTTCTTGAGGGTGAAATCATTTTTCATTACCTGAAAAGATGGATGGAATCTGAAAATAAAAATACGTGGAATTCCGTCGCTTTCAACTAATCAACCGGTATTCATTGCTTACAAGCCAACCTTCTTTCAATTGACACACAAATTCCCCAGCATGGACATCCCCCACGGCATCGTACCACTGACTGGTTGTCACACATCCAATTATCGATTCCAGTCACGAAGCATGCCTACGATGGCCAACCGCCACCTAGTCACAGGGTGCGCATTTCAAATAGACCTCTCCGGTGGCTAATTGCGTCAACAAAGATGGCTACCAACCCTGAAGCGGTCAGCTGGTGGCCAATTTGCGTCGTACCATACCAAGTACCTACATACAAACGTATTCGTAACATCGTGGACAACGAGTGACATGCTGCCGGTATTCTATTCCGATGTTAGTGTAGATAGTGACAAACCCATCCAAGGCGCAAGCCGGACCTGAGCAGAGGTAGAGTTTGAAAAAAAATTAACTAACCTCCTCCCTTCCGGGCCACAGCTCGCACACCGATCCGGCCGGGTTGCTGAGGCAGGAGACAAAGATCAATTAGTGTTGATGGGGGGGTAAGGGCCATCGGGAGGAGTGAAGTATAATTACTGCCACTGCGGCCTAATTAGTAGGTAGCTTCATTAAACTATTTTGACGGTTTTGTGACGTTTATAGGCAGTATCATGTTTGACGGGGCCAGGGTATTTCTCGTGTTTTCCATTTTTTTCCCCCGAAAGACTAATTACGGTTCTGGGAAATGTGGTGGTTCAGGAATAAGTTTGGAACTCACTTGAATTATTGTTTTTCGATCGAAAATTCTATTTCTGTGAATGTACATTAGAGAATTTCTGGTTCACGGAGGCTTTCAGTAAACATTAAATTCAAAATAGACTATGCGATTTCAAAGCAAATAGGAGTATTAGAGGTATAATGGGCCCCGGAAAGGGATGCACAATTTCTGCACTTCAAACAACAACTATATCAAGAACAACAGATGGAAGGGCCATGTATGTGTTCTCTAGGCACTAAGAACTCATCTACACATACTATTAACGGTATCGGTTAGTGCACGCAAACCAAACATATCTAACATTGAATGTGAAGTACAATTCCCGTTATTGGGCCAGTATCGACTTAAAAAGTAGAGAGCTTACGGAATTTAGTTCAATAATACCAAGCCAAATTTTGACAATTGATCTGCATGCACAGATAAAAAGAAACATTGAATTTTCTGCGTTATCTAATGCACATAAAGGGAATGCTAGATTTGGCAGAAAATAATGGGATATTTCATGTAAAGTTAAGCCAGATAACGCCTGAATCTAGCCTGTTGTCTAAAAGATTGCAAACATTGTTGTATGGCACATGAAATATTGCAAACGATTTCGTTGTTTACACCTCGTTTGGCTCGGAATTAAACGAGGGGAAATTTTACGCGCTTGTTAAAATTAATTATTTTTTTCTGTGTGGAATGAAATGTCACCTTCACTTACGGAATAATCGAGCGGAATATTTTTCCGAAAGTAAAAGTGACAGCTCCCATTAGTTTGCGTGGAAACAAATTCCAATTTTACAATTGCGTTCTTTTCAGGTGGATTTTATTTTTCGTCTTTAACTTTTCCGGTTTCCGGTTGGATAGAGAAAGAAATTTCTTTTGAACACGATACCGACCTGTCAGGTGGATACTGCTCCAGAAATTTCTTTTCGATTCTTTACTTTTCCGTTTCAGTAAATGGAATTTTACATGGGATTGAGATTGAAAAATAAATCTACTCTAAATAATGTACAGGAATATCCCCTAGAGCGCGGTTTTAAAATAACGTGGATATCTCTAGCTGGGCCTAACTAAAAAAATGAGAATGATTTGAACTCTCTCATACCAAACCACAAACGTGCACAGAGAAAAGAGGGATTATGTGAATCAATGCTCTCTGTCTCCCCAACATAATCGCATGTTTTGTTTCTTTCCAACTTGTTCAGCTGTGTTCAAAATGCCGTCGAAGCAAGAAGCACTACGCGAGCGGATTGTATAGTTATATCAAATTTTAGCATTAGCATTAGCATTAGCACGTTTGCACTTCTCGTAGTGACGACCCTTCCAGAGGTAGGGAAAACCAAGGTCCGAAAAAAGGGAACCAGAGCATAAAAAAGAAAAAGAGCATAGAAGCCTAGCTCGAAAGCGTAACCGCGGCGAGGCCCTCATCGTTAAGACCGATGAGTCTAAGTACTCCGAGGTCCTCAAGGCGATGCGCGGAGACGCTAAGCTCGCGGATCTAGGCGCTGACGTGCGGAGTATCCGCCGCACTCGCACAGGCGAAATGATCCTCGAGCTCAAGAAGGACACCAAGCTGAAGGGCCCAGCGTATAAGAAGTTGGCCGAACAGGCCCTAGGAGCGGGAGTGGAGGTGCGTGCCTTGGATGCAAAAACTTGGATAAGATCACGGATGCCGGCGAAATCTCCACGGCTATTATGACCCAGTGTGGGATAGAGGTTGCCCCGACAGAAAAGGTCCATTTGGAACCCAAGTGGCAACAATTCGTCTGCTGGTTACAGCCGCAGACTCTATCATAAAAGCGGAAAAACTCAAAGTGGGGTGGTCTGTCTGCCCACTGAGTTTGCACCAGCCGCCAAAGGCTTGTTTTAAGTGCCTCGAGAGCGGACACATGTCGTGGGAATGCAAAGGCCCCGATAGGAGCGATGTTTGCCGAAGATGCGGAGGAAAAGGCCATAAGGCTCGGGACTGCAAGGAGCCCCCCAAATGCATGACGTGCTCTGGGAAACCAGGTGACAAGCACGTCACGGGTGTTCCCAAGTGCTCGGCATACAAGGGTAGATCTAACGATAAAACACAGTGCGGGTAACACAACTGAACCTAAACCACTGTGAGGCGGCCCAGCAACTGTTGTGTCAGGCAGTTCGCGAGTCGGGTATTGAATAATATCCGACCCATACCGTATCCCTGCAGGTAATGGAAATTGGTTTGCGGATAGGTCCAAGAAGGCGGCAATATGGATGACGGGCAAATTTTCAGTCCAGGAGGTAGTGTCCCCCTCAAACGAGGGCTTCGCGGTCGCAAAGGTGAACGGAGTGTTCATCTGCAGCTGCTATTCGCCACCGAGATGGTCGGCAGACCAGTTCTCGCAAATGGTAGATAGAATGACAACGGAGCTAACTGGCCGTAGCCCGTTGGTAGTAGCGGGTGACTTTAACGCTTGGGCATTAGAATGGGGCAGTCGCCTCACCAACCCAAGGGGCCAGATCCTGCTGGAGGCCCTGGCCAGGCTCAACGTAGACCTGGCCAACGTAGGTACTAGTAGTACCTACCATAGAAATGGAGTGGATTCGATTATCGACGTGAAGTTCGGCAGCCCTGGGCTGCTGAACAACTGGAGGGTGGAGGATGGCTACACCTATAGCGACCATTTGGCGGTTCGCTATAGCATCACCCATGGAGCTAGGCAGCGCGCAGAGGGAGGAGCACCCACCCCGTTCGTCCGCAGATGGAGGACGTCGTACTTCGATAACGAAGTATTTAAAGAGGCGCTAGAGCGGGAACAGAGATTGAGCGATATCCAAAATCCTCGAGGGGATCAACTCGTATCAATTCTCACACGAGTGTGCGACGCAACCATGCCCAGAAAGGTCAAACCTAGGGATGGAAGGTTGCCGGTTTATTGGTGGACAGAGACGATCGCAGACCTCCGGAGATCTTGCCACCAAGCTAGAAGGAGGATGCAAAGAGCGCGATCGGACCCGGAAAGATCGGAGCGCCACGCGGTGCTAGCCACCGCTAAGGCTGCGCTTAAGAAAGAGATAAAGCCAACGCAAACCCATGGGGTGACGCCTATTGGGTGGTAATGGCACAAAACCAAGGGCATGACAGCTCCACCCGAGCAATCACCGGAGCTACTACAGGCCATCATCAGGGGACTCTTCCCGAGTCACGACCAGAGTCCCTGGCCCCCTATGATGGCAGAACTGCCCCACGATGGCACCGCGGACGAAAGGGACGAAGCGACCGTCACGATTGAGGAAATTATTGCGATAGGCAAATCGTTGAAGTTAAACAAAGTGCCAGGACCTGACGGTATACCGAATCTGGCCATCAAGACGGCTATCTTACTGGCACCCGAAATGTTCAGGGCGGCGATGCAAAGATGTTTGCACGAGGGCGTCTTCTCGGAAGCCTGGAAAATCCAGACTCTAGTACTGCTACCAAAGGCAAGGAAGCCACCCGGGGACCAATAGACCAATATGCCTGTTGGATACAGCGGGTAAAGTGTTCGAAAGGGTTATCCTTAACAGATTAACCAAGTACACGGAGGGCTTAGACGGTCTGTCCAAAAATCAGTTCGGCTTTCGTAAAGGAAAGTCGACAGTGGATGCAATTCTGTCCGTAACCAAAACGGCTGAAGTGGCAATCCAGCAAAAGAGGCGAGGTGTCCGCTACTGTGCAGTGGTCACCCTAGACGTGCGAAATGCGTTCAATAGCGCCAGTTGGGTAGCTATCGCCGACTCGCTTTAACGTTTTCACGTGCCAGGATACCTGTACAAGATTCTGAGAAGCTATTTCCAGAATCGCGTGCTGGTGTACAACACCGAGGCAGGCCAGAAACGTATTCAGATCACCGCAGGCGTCCCGCAAGGTTCGATCCTGGGCCCGGTGCTGTAGAACATGATGTACGACGTGGTACTAAGGCTTGAATTTCCGAACGGGGTGAAGATCGTCGGGTTCGCAGACGACATCACCCTTGAGATATGTGGTGAATCCATCGAAGAGGCAGAACTAACGGCCTCGCACTCCATTGGCATTGTGGAGGGATGGATGAGTTCCAGGAATCCGGAGCTAGCAAACCACAAGACTGAGGTCACGGTGGTCAATAACCGAAAATCGGAGCAACACGCGACGATTAGTGCAGGTAACTGCACAATCGAATCGAAGAGGGCATGGAGGTATCAAGGAATCATGATCGACGACAAGCTGTCATTTACAAGCCACGTCGACTACGCATGCAAGAAAGCCTCCACGGCTATATCGGCATTATCTCGACCAGCTCAGCGGTACAGGGGAGCAAGCGCAGGCTCCTGACAAGCGTCGCCTTGTCGATAATGAGGTACGGTGGGCCGGCATGGGTAACCGCCCTGAGTACTAAGAGCCTAAGAAGCTTTATGCCGATCCATCGTCCCATAAGAACTGTTATACACAACCCCACTGATTTTTGACAAGCCTTTGACAGATAGTCGCTTGTTCCAATCGATCAATGTCGCTTCGTTTCTTACACAGGATATTTAAAAATAATAACATTCATTCACATTGCTACGAAGAGCTATGTCCCCTTTGCGTACAACCCCATTGTGCTGTTCCTTGTAGTTTTTACAAAAGTTGGTGCAGAACTCCTCAGCACGACTTTTTGCAGTGAAATTTTGCTTTTCATCATGGTTGGGACCTTTTTCACATTGTACGCCTTTATTCTATGCCTCTGTTCTACTTTTTGCATATATGATTTTGATTTTCCAACTTCGCACAGAAAGGATGGGATCTTTCTTTCTTGCCCATTTAGCGGGAGCATACTTTTCGGTTTGTCCGCTATCAACATTCCGATCGCTGTCAAACGCTGTCAAAAAAATTGCAAACCATAAACTCAGTACTTCATGGTAGTTTTAGTTTCTCGACAAGATCGCGTACCTACAACATCGGCTATTACTGCCATTCGTATAAGTGCTTCTCTTGATGCGACGCCATTTTACCCCCCCCCCCTCTCGCGCCCCCGCACACGCCCAATAACACAAGCCCGTACACTACTTTCAACTTCAGGTTGTACAAACTGAACATTATTTGTCCGACATTGTTCAATTTCATTGCCCTGAATTTTTACAGTTGGCAGAGTTCTGAACAATTTGGAGGTCTTATTTCTAGGCACTACAGTGTCGTTATTTGCCCCGTTCTGTTTTTTTAGTTAGCAATGCATAATAGAAAGAAGCCAAATCATGGAGAAGATCTGGAATGATATTTTAAAAAAAAAAATTTTTATATAAATTTATCTGTGCATATTCCCAGTAGTGACGAATGGTAATCAAACATTGTCGACTTTACAGATAGTTTCCCGAAGCAAATAGTTTTATGCATTATTCTCTATCAACTGTATTTAAACTCTGGCCCGAACTCTCATCCTTCGTATTATACACTGTGTCCAATATATTCTCATACACTATTTCCTTGCATTGGTGTCGTGCAACCATTCAACATGTTTCCCGTGTGTGTTGGTGTAGTTTTGCAATATGTTTACACAAACGCTTTTAGGTTATGTCCGACTGTTTTCATTCGGTGTTAATCTTTTACCAGCGATGAAGGAGTTTCGTGCTGTGGTGATAAAATTTTTTTGAAAGATGAGCGCCCGGGCGTTATTTTCAGAAATTTGTAAAACCTCGGATTAAAGCGGGATATAGTGTACCGAACCATTCGAAGGTACCACGACACCTGCTCGTTAGATGACCGGAATAGATCCGGTTGTACTCGTACGGTGCGGACTGCACGAGTTGTTAAAGTGGTCAGCGAACGGATTAGACGAAAATAACAGCGCTCTGTACGTAAAATGGCCGCAGATCTGAATGTTTCGAGATCGTCAGTGCACAATATACTGCAAAATGACCTCGAATTCAAAGCTTTCAAGAAACGTAAGGTTCACGGAGTTTCGGAACCTTCCAAGCAGAAACTACTCGATAGAGCATGTCTGGTTTTGTCGCGGCACGGTGGGGAAGAATTTATCTTTCCCGACGAAAAGTTATTCGCCTTGCAACAATCCCACAATGTCCAGAACGACAGATTGAGGGCTCTCTCTTCGAGAGCTGTTCCAGAGAGTGATAGGAATATTCCACGGTTCCAAAGTGCTGCGTCAGTGGTGGTTTGGGGAGGAACTCGCAAGCGAGGCAAATTACCACTGGTTTTCATCGAAAAAGGCGTTAAAGTGAATGCCGTATATTATAAAACGGAAGTTTTTGAGAAAGTTGTCAAGCCATACAAGAGGTGTTTGGAGATGATTACTATGTGTTTCAGCAGGACAGAGCGCCATCGCTTACTGCAAATCTCGTTCAGGGCTGGTGCCAAGAAAATTTGACCGACTTGGACAAGAATGAATGTGGAAGGTCTGACCAGATCTGAATCCCTTGGATTATTTCAAAACCGTAATCAAACGAATTTGGGACGAAATGCCGATGGAAGTCGTGCATGCCGCCTGTGACGGTTTCAAAAAACGTCTGGAGCTGGTCAAGAAGGTTAAAGGCGGTGTTATTCCAAAACATATGCTGAAGTTGATCAGTATTGTATTGCAATATAATGGGTAAAGTTATCAATAAAATCTGGATTATCGGTTTGAAATAAATAAGTTTGTATTAGAATATATTGGACACGGTGTAGAATCTAATTTTAGAAACTTATGAAAAAATTAGACAACGTTTGTTTGTAGGGTCACTCCTTCGAGATTTGCAATTGTTGTCTTTGAGTGACTTTATTATATCTCTAATGAGTAGAGTTATATTATATTGTATTATACTGAGTAGACTTTTAAATATATATTTTATTCTCACACGGAAATGTTGAAGGGTGGAACGGACAAAAATTGGTCAAACATGATTATGTGCACACTGATTAGGTTATTATATAAAAGGTCAATCATTTTTTTTTTTTTAAGTTCATCGTCCACAATACATAGGAAAATTATTTCATTAGGGTTCTGATTTTCCAAATGTCAGGTTTTTCGTATTACAGCTTCCACCAAATTTTGTATCGCTGTTATGTCCACCTTATTTGATGCTGAATGCCAGTTTGTCTTGAACTGTTTTTCACTTCCAACTGTTTTTTTGAATTCTCTTGAAATTTCTCTTAACGATTGCCCAAATTAATAAATTGGGTGTAGTTCTGGCATGTTTGGAGAGTTTTTCTCCTTGGGTACGATTTGCACACTATTGGCGGTGTACCATTCCTGGACCATTTTTCCGTAGAGGCAAGAACAGTCACGGAACAACTATGTTTCTTCCAGAATGGCAATAAGCGTTTTTGCAAGCAATCCTTTACATAGCCAGTTGTCACAAAATTTTCGCTTCTAAGCCCACAGGTGCAAATCGCCTGCCAAACCAAGTATTTTTGGGAACATTGGCCTTTTTTTCTGTTTAAACTTATTTTGAACCTTTCCTTTTCTGGTAGCCGTATAAAACTCTTGACCTGGGACCTGCTTGAAATCAGCCTTGACGTATGCTTCATCGTCCATTATGACGCAATCAAACTTGGTCATCGAACTCGTGTACAACTTACGCGCTCTTCCATTGGCTGTTGTGTTTTGCTTATCATTTCGATTTGGTGTCACTGTAACCTTATATATTGACGTTCCGGCTCATTTCTTGCCCTTTGTGTGGGACTCTCCTAATTTGTTTCCGATATCTCTAATGGAAAGGTTGGGATTGCGTTTGAAAAAGCTAGCCACTATTCTTCCGGTCGCTGCGATTTCCTGGTTTCGGTTTCTTCCTGATCCCGGCTTCCTGGCAGTCGTCAGACATTCTCCAAACATTTTCATAACATTCGTCACAATAGATTTGGCAATATTCAGTGATTTTGCCAAGTCGGCGTGGGAATCATTTCTATTTTGCTTATGTGCGTGCAAAATTTGGATACTTTGTTCTTCTTGCTTCGACGCCTTTTTGACAACTGAATAGGGAATGGCAAAACAAAATAGATTCAACGTTCGGTATGCATACACCTACAAAATGAGGGGTGTTCAAGTTTTTTGAAAACACGATTAAAAAAACTAGTCCACGAGTCCACTTCATATGACAGTTGAATAACGGTTTCGTGAGAAAAAAAAAAGTAGTATAAGTATAGCTCGATTTAAAGCAACTGTTTTTTTCTGATTATTTTCAGCGATTTCTCGCAAACTACACCTCCTTCAAGAAAAGTACAGGGTGTCTCACAATAGGTGTCACTAAAACAAGATGGGATTACAGCAAAACAAATCAACCAAATCATAGCATTTATATTTCATTGGAAATATACACGTTATAGAAATAAACCATATTAATTCAATTCGAATCTCTCGCCCTTTCCTTGATAATTTTGCGCAAACCCATCGCAGCTGGCAAGCACGATTTCCTGAGGAATTTGGTCCCAAATTTCAACCTAATGTATCTTGAATCGATCTAAAGTTAGCCCTTTCGTAGGGCCTATATGTTGAAGCATACAACCCCAAACAAAGTAGTCAAGTGGGTAGAGACCCGGTGAAGATGCAGGCCATTCTTCGCTTGTGATGAAATCGGGAAAATTTTTCGCCGTACCACGCTCGTGTCTTCTTTGCCTTGTGAGCTGGAGCTGAGTCCTGTTGAAAATAATATGGTGTATTCCCATACAGCGTTGAAGCATGAGAAGGCAGATATTTCTTCAAAACCTGCTCGATGTAATATTCAGTGTTGATTTTTACGTTAGGTTCTATGAAAAGAAAATGAAGTTTTTTTTTTAAAGAGCCCCCCCCCCCCCAATTTTCATAAAACCCCCATAACGTCCTCCACCTACTTTTTTCTCTGGAAAATTGCAAAGACTTTTCCCCCACCCCCCACAATTTCTTTGATTAAAAACTCCCCGGGGGGGGGGAGAGTTTTTCCCCCAAAAAAAAAAACCCCCCCCCCCCCCCCCAAACCAAAAGATTTCTGCTTCTTTGGACCCTGGCTTGCTTTTGAAGCCCCGTCAACCCGTGAGCCCGTTGTTTCTTGTACGGCTTGCATTCCAGATCATGTCTGTTCATTGAAGCAATGGGGACATTTGAAATGGCAAAGGGTAAATGCACCTTTCTTTTTGGGGAAATGCTCCTTAAACTTTGGAAAAATGCTCCTTAGATGCGTTTGCCTGGTATAATGCAATCGGAGGTATTAACCTTCTGGTTAGCGCTTGCCGGTTGTTTTGACGGGTCTTCAGTTTCTTCAAGATTGTATAGTTTTGACGGTTTTTAAGTTTCTGAATTTAAGAGTCGTCAAAACAAAATTAAGACTCTTCAAAATGAAATTAAGACTCGTCAAAATGAAATTTAAACCCGTCAAAACTACCTCGAAGATTGCAGAGCGAAGCTCCGCTATACAATCTTGAAGAAACTTAAGACCCGTCAAAACAACCGGCAAGCGCTAACCAGAAGGTAAATACCTCCGATTTCATTATACCGGGCAAACGCATCTAAGGAGCATTTTTCCAAAGTTTAAGGAGCATTTCGCCAAAAAGAAGGGTGCATTTACCCTGCTGCCTTAAATTATTTTTTCAATTTTTTCCCCAAACCCCGGTTTTCTTTTTCCCCCCCCCCCCCTTTTTTTTTTTTTTTCTTTTCTGGGAGTTCGTCTGGCATCCCCTTTGTGTTGAATATGGACATTTCCAGTTTCCTTGAACCGTTTCAAGGTACGAAAAACAAAACGCTTACTCACTCCGAACTGCTTAAGGCTATTGAATATCTGACACGATCTAAGCTTTGGAAAATGTAATTTTAAAACTTGCTCCCGTATGGCTTCCATGGTAGTCGACAAATATAAACAAACGCAATCGCTTATTTATCTCCCGAGTAGCACACTTTAGTCAAAATAAGTTGAAGTAACCTGTTTACGACCAAATGAAGTCGTAAAACAGTTATTTTTACCGATTTACAACAAGTGTGCTACTAGGACTTCAGCGATAAGCTGTCAACAGAATACGCTCAAAACGGGCATAATCAATTCCGCTGTTAAAATTACCCAGCTGAAATAACCAAGTCTGAAAAAAGGTGACACCTATTGTGAGACACATTGTAGTAAGACCATAGGGTGGATAAGACATATTATAAGCTATTGGTTGCAATGATTTGTTTAAATAAACTCTCATTCGTGAGAAATGTACGTTAGAAGTTGAAAAATAAAGTTGCTTTATATCGAGGTATGGCTGTCATCGATCAATATTTTTCAGTAACCAAACATTGTTAGATTCATATAAGTAAACCCAGGATATACTTTAATCCCAATGCCATTCAAAACTAAAATAACAGTGGTCTTGGACTAAGGTTGCTTGTTTTCACTGCTATAAATTGGCATACCATCAGTAATAAAGCAGTTCACCAGTAAGTTCATATCATGTTCAGAAAAAAGGCAAAACGGTTAAGTTATAAAAAATAATAATAACTGTTGAGCAAATCGGATAAATCTCACTAAATTCAACTTAATGTCCACCAAGCTCAGCAGCAAAACCCTCCACTAAAATTGTATCACAAAGTCTTCAATCTTTATCCAGAAATTCCAAGTATTCGAAACATCGCTGAACTAAATTTACCACCCATCAGCACTGGCTAATGGCCCTGGATTGGAATTTCACAAGACAATTATGGTTTCACTGCTCACGGGGCCCCATTTATGATCGACTTTTACGACCCCTTCGGCAAACATGGTGCCCCCTGGAAGATCATAAAGCTGTTTGGGAACAGCCTTAGCGATCTTATTAAAATCAGATTGTTTGTTTTGCTCGCTCATCATCCTTCCCAGTGTCGTTTTCGTCTGCAGTGAACTTTATTAGCCGTAATTCATCTACCCAACCTCTTGTTATGTTGCATTGTACCACCAACCAACTCCATCTGCACAGCTTTATGGTGGGAGTTGTGAAATGAAGGGCGATAAAATATCGCACCCAAACGACGACGACCAGCGACGACTGCAGCGCATCCGAGCGACCATGTGTGGAAATGACTATTTAGAGGATTATTCAAATCCGCACTCGAAGCTCGTGTCAAGCTTGATTTTGAACTGCTCGAGCTGATCCGCGCGCTGATTTTTATGGAATCCAATCATTTTCAGGTGTATTTCTGCAACATATGCGAGCCATAAAGTGAGGAGATATTTCGCTGGTGAGTTTTATTGACAGGCTCAGCTTGTAAAAAGGTGTACTTTATTGACCCGGGAGTATTCTGAAATGAGCCAACTGTTGAAACATTGTCGTCGATGGCAATAATAACTATAATAACAATAACAACACGAACGATGATACCACCTCGCTCAACCTGACGGAATGTGAGCACTGCGAGTTTTCAGTTTTCAGTTCGATGGATGCTGAGGAGACATCAACACGGGTTGCTGCACGCACGAAGCGCGTACACTTTGCAACGGCTTATTAGCATAATTACTCGCATCCAATTGCACCGATAATTGCTCTGCTGCCAATTCCGCAGCATCGACGTGCATCCCGAGTGCAGTGTGCAACTGAATGTACGCAGCGAGAGCGAGTCGACGTCACGCATCGGTGCGCGCGCACTTTGGCAGTCGACGGTTCGGTGCAGCATCCGAGGTGGGTCATGCGTGCTCACGAGTGCCGCTGATGACTTCCTGGGAACGGGTTTTCGGGACTGATTTCCGAGAGCAGCGCCAATCTCCAGGGAAAGTCATATTCGTCGTCGATCGGTGATGGCAATCGAACGCCTCGAGTGCAGCTGTGCGTGCAAGAATTCAACGGGCCTACCGTGCTACCCCCATGACAGATTGGCTGGGTGCTATGGGTGCACAAGAATGTAACTTCTTATGAGTATGGATCAGAAATGTTCATTGAAACTCGTCATCAATAAATCGAATGCCTGGGGGTATCGTAAGACAGTTATTTATTGCTCCGTAAGTTTGGAATTTCAGTGAAAAATTTAAAGAATATCTACCAGTAGTAGGGGTGCACGACGGTAGTTATAAATACGTTAGCCATAATGGACATAAGCATAATGTATGTAACATTAAAGTAAAAACTACAAGGTACTGCTCAATGTACGCAAAGGGGCCCTAGGGCTACGTAGCAAAGTGTAATGAATGTTATTATTTTTTGGGACCGACCACCCCGAAACACAGCCCATAGCACTTCCAAAGACACGTCAACTCTCATTTCCACCGATTTTGGTGGCTCTGAAAAGGGCTGTTTCGGGTTCAGGGGAACAGCCACAGCCACCGGAAACCTGCCTCAGCACCCGGTAGATGTAGGTGCTGTACGTTTCCTTTTTCCGAACGCTTCCGCCGGCGGACCGCTTCTGCTTCTTGCGGTCATCTTTGACAATGGGCTTCTGGTTTCGAGATTTCCGGCAAAAACACGATAAAACACGTCAAGAGCATAATGCGCTCAGGCGTAGAATGATGACGATGTGACCGTCGCTCTTCTCCGTTTATGCCCTATACGGCAATGTACAATTGTTGAATATACACATACGGTTAGTCTATGACTCTGTCGTCCGTGTTGGGAAACAACCATTCAACTGCACCTAAGTGGTAGGTTCTTGTTTTGGAGGCACTTCACATTTATTAATTTTCCAATTATAAAATGTTTAAAATCAATAGTTTTAACTACTGACGCGCACTGAAAGTTTCAATCGATTGGTGCAAACATTTTCGAAATCGTTCGTGAAATGACTAGGTTATTAACGTTCAAAATCTAACCATATTCCGTGACGTTCCATCTTTTCGCACTCGCAACGACACATAAATATATGTACAACAAAACCAAAACAACAATAACTATAGAAGGACGATGAATAGCAGCACCACCATTACCAACCAACAAAAAAAAACGACCGCCGACCGCCGACATTATATTATTATTTTTAACAACAATAACCCCCATCTTACCAAATATTTCAGACGGCAAAAAATTTTGTCTCTTCAAAACAACAACCCACCCAACACCCCCCCCACAAAAAAAAAAAACCCCTCTCCTCCCCACGTCGTAAGCAACCACCCGACCCCCCCCCAGAGTACAGATTTAAATCCCATAAAAATTATAATGATCCCCAATAACAACACAAAATATAATAAAAATGTGTCCCACCCACCCACAACTATTTTGTTGCTCTTCAGAAAAAGGGGAAATACATCTACAGAATTTGCAACAAGTCATCGAGACAAATGGAGGGCATACCAGTTATTACTATTGTTAACTCACTCTTATATCCAAGTAAGGCTTGCTTCATTTAGAATTGGAACAAACTTTTGCTCATATTCTGGCGCTCCTGGTGGACGGATTTGGAATTTCGTGGCGCCCACGTGTCGGGAATTTTGTCAGATTCACGTATGTATTTTTGACATTCCGCAAATCGACTGTACTTTGTAAACAATCAACATGGAAGCCGAAAGAAGGGAAACAATTTTGCCCAGTTATTTGGAAAATCCATTGTGGTCTGCATCTAGGCTAGCTAAACAGCTGAAATTGCCCAGAAATACCGTATGGCGCGTTATCAAACGGTATAAGGAAACATTGACGACGATTTGGAAGCCTCAAGGCAATCGTCGGAGTGGAACTGTCGACCGGAAACTGCGTGGTAAGATTTTGAAGACGATTAAGAGGAATTACAATCTGTCGGACCGTGATTCGGTGCTGCCCATAGTACCGTGAGGAGAACTCGACTCCGGGAAGGAATCAAGTCGTATCGAGCTAGCAAACAGCCAAATCGGACCATAAAACAGAATAGTGTGGCCAAAATCCATGCTCGGAAGCTATACGACCAGGTGCTGACCAAGTTCGACGGGTGTCTTCTGATGGACGATGAAACCTATGTCAAGGCTGACTTCGGGCAAATCCCAGGTCAAAAATTTTACTTGGCTCGGGGGGATGTTCCAGTCAAATTTAAATTTGTTTTTGCCGACAAATTTGCACGAAAATTCATGATTTGGCAGGGCATTTGCAGCTGTGGCAAAAAAACGAAAGTTTTCGTTACAAATAAGACAATGACGTCGGAACTATACCAACAAGAGTGTCTCCAAAAACGAATTTTGCCGTTCATTCGATCCCACGACCATCCCGTAATGTTTTGGCTAGATTTGGCAAGCTGTCATTACAGCAAAGTCGTTCAAGAATGGTATGCAGAGAAAGGGGTCCAGGTTGTTCCGAAAAACCTTAACCCACTCAACTGCCCCCAGTTCCGCCCTATTGAGAAATACTGGGCAATCATGAAGAGGAGACTCAAGGAAAAGGGAAAGGTTGTCAAAGACATCAATCAGATGAAGACCTGGTGGAATAAGATAGCTAAAACGATGGACGAAGAAGGTGTGTGCTGCCTAATGAGCCGTGTTACAGAAAAAAATCGAGAATTCCTTCGAAACCGTGACGAATAATTTTCTCCGTATTTTTTCTTAAAAGTATGAAAAAAAAACGCTACATTTGTATTTAAAAAAAGATCTTGAATTCAATAATAAATAACTGAAATGCAGGCAATTGTTTTTGTTCCAATTCTATCTGAAGCAAGCTTTAACACCAGAAATATCCACTTTGATAAGAATATAAGATCTTTGTTGTAAAGAAGTCGTGAGGATGAATACCAATCAAGTCTGGTCTTAAAAAAGTTTTGAGGGTGTTTTTTCCCAAACACATTCGATTAACATGTGCTACCAGAACAGCAAACACATTTTTCTTCTATTTTTTTTCGATCACTTAAATTTTACTTCTTCAAATACTTCCTCAAACACAAACAAACCTTGAGTTAGTTTTGTTGTTCCGTTGCTAGGGAATACATGATGTTTTTTTTTCTGGCGTTTTTGAAACTTGTTTTGAACATCTTTGTTTTTTTTGTTATGGAATGTCCATGATAAACATAGAAAATGAAATACATTACAAATTAATTATTTGTCAACGCGTCAACATTACAAATTAAAGTCGAGCACTCGACACTGAAGAAGTCTGTAGGTCGCAGACGAAATAGGCCTATCTGTCAAAAGAGAAGCTTCCTATAGTGGAATTTAAAGAAATTTGCTCGCGTTTACTAGTGATAATTTTGAAAAAGTGTTTCAATATTTTATTTTTATTTTTGTTAAAGTGATCATATGAAGTGTTAATTTTAAATTCTCCTAGTTTCCCAAAATTAAGTATGTTTTTATTGCGTAAAATGCGCCAAATTTAAATTATAATGTTTTGAAATTGGAAATATCTTCTCAACATCATGGGATCCCAGGAAATGAACTTAAATTTAACTTTCTCAAAACACTTCACGAAACTTAAACTAAATTAACATGTTTTTGCTAGCAAACTTGAAGCATATTTTGAACGTCTTGAGTTTGTTTTCTAATTGCCCTTTTTAGCTTAGTTCAAACTGTGACTTGTTTGTCACTGTAAATAAACTTTGAAGATGAACGCAAGTGACGCAAACGTTATTTTGAAGCTACTCACTTTTAAGTTGAAAATCAGTCAGTCCAGCCAAAAGGGCAAACATGGTAATATTTGTTTGATATTTTAGTACTCACTTTTGAACAGCCATGCTTTTGAGTGATTTGAACCAAACGTACTCAATTATGATTTGTTTGGAAATTTGTTTGTAAATATGTTGACACTCAATATGAACTTTAAACATGTTTTTATCATCCTCATGCGACATTGAAATTATTAAGAAAAGACTGTGGATCCAATACAGTGACGGTAAAAAATATGAATATGCCGTTTGAAATTTTTTTAAAAACCACTCCATTATTTTGAGATTGTGGCACCACTCACTGATTTAATTAGAAGCCAAATTGGGCATACACGGCAAATAAGCCACACATGTTGTACATCGTTTGTTGGACATGTCTTCTGAAAACTGGAAGATCAAATCAAGGCGATGAATGTAAGCCTTATTTAAGTTGCTGCAAAAGAACAAGCAAGTTTTCCTGCCTCGGAAATCATAGAAAAAAAGAAACATTTGTCGAGTACTGTTTCAGCTTTGCAGCCTCCAGCAACAAATACATTAGTGAAGAAATCACTCTTGCCGATGAGTTGGCCGAAGATCTTGCACTCTTAGATCACACCACGATGAGACCTTAGAAAAAAGTTCATCAAAAACAACAACAACAACAACAACAACAACAACAACAACAACAACAACAACAACAACAACAACAACAACAACAACAACAACAACAACAACAACAACAACAACAACAACAACAACAACAACAACAACAACAACAACAACAACAACAACAACAACAACAACAACAACAACAACAACAACAACAACAACAACAACAACAACAACAACAACAACAACAACAACAACAACAACAACAACAACAACAACAACAACAACAACAACAACAACAACAACAACAACAACAACAACAACAACAACAACAACAACAACAACAACAACAACAACAACAACAACAACAACAACAACAACAACAACAACAACAACAACAACAACAACAACAACAACAACAACAACAACAACAACAACAACAACAACAACAACAACAACAACAACAACAACAACAACAACAACAACAACAACAACAACAACAACAACAACAACAACAACAACAACAACAACAACAACAACAACAACAACAACAACAACAACAACAACAACAACAACAACAACAACAACAACAACAACAACAACAACAACAACAACAACAACAACAACAACAACAACTACAAATTTGGTTCCATTTGCTTGATTTGTGCTAGAGTTATGCAGAAATTCGTGTTTCATTTGTATGAGAGACACCTCTTTCAGTGAGCGGAGGAGTCTTAAACCATAATAGAAACATTTCTTGCCTTCGAAAACCTCCACATGCCAAATTCGGTTCCATTAACTTGATAAGTTCTCGAGTTATTCAGAAATTTGTGTTGCATTTGTATGGAAACCCCCCTCCCGTCCGAGAGGGGCGGTGGAGTGTCACACTTCCATAGAAACATTTCTCTCCTCCAAAAGCCTCCACATGCCAAATTTGGTTCCATATGCTTGATTAGCTCTCGAGTTATGAACGAATTAGTGTTTCATTTGTATGAAAGCCCCCCTCTTACAGAGGGCGGAGGGGTGTCCAGTTACCTTAGAAACATTTCTTGCCTTCAAAAACCTCTACCTGCCAAATTTGGTTCCATTTACTTGATTAGTTCTAGAGTGTTTCATTTGTATGGGAGCCCCGCCCCTCCCCCCTCCAGAGAGAGGAGGGGTCTCAAACTACTGTAGAAACATTTATTGCCTTTAAAATCCCCGCATGCCAAATTTGGTTCCATTTGCTCTATTAAATCTAGAGTTATGAAGAAATTTCAGTTTCATTTGTATGACAGCACCCCTTCTAGGAGAGGGGAGCGGTCTCAATTCACCATAAAAACATTTTTCGCCTCCAGAAAACCCCACATGACAAATTTGGTTCCATTTGCTTGATTAGTTCTTGAGATATGCAGAAACTTTTGTTTCATTTGTATGGGAGCCTCCCTTTCTAGAAAAGAGAGGGGTCTCAAACTACCATAGAAACATTTCTTGCCTCCAAAAACTTCTGCTTGCTAAATTTGGGTTCTTTTGCATGATCAGTTCTCGAGCTATGCAGAAATATGTGTTTCATTTATATGGGAGCCCCCCTTTTCAGAGAACTGTCTTAAGAACCTTCTCCGGCCCCAAAAAACCCTGCATACAAATTTTCACGCCGATCGGCTCAGCAGTGTCCGAGTAAACTCGTGACAAAGGAAACCCCAACTCATTTTTATTTATATAGATTTCCGATTTAAAGGGTCACTCTGATGCAAAATGAGGAAATCGCCCTAATGAAATATCACATTTTGTATGTTAGCAGTATCCTACGATTCTAAATTTTTTGGTTTTTGTTTATAATTTTTCGACAAAAAGGACCTCCTTTATGGAAAGCAACTTAACCACTCTGATGAAATTTCACATTTTAAATGTTAACAATTATCTACGATGACACAGGAGATGTGTAAATATTATTGTCTTCACTATTCCATTCAAATTCTCAATTATTTTTCAAACGACCACCCTAATGGAATAAAAGTGAGCAAACCCTAATGAAATATCATAAATCTAGACGATGACCTATGATGATGGAAGAGGTGTTAAAATAATATTGCTTTCAATGTCCCACTCAAATTCTGATTTTTTGGGATTTTTTTAAATTTTTGACATAAGGGATGGAAAATAAGTGGGCCATCCTAACGGAACATCACATATTACATGCTGGTAGTGGCTTATGATTATTTAAGAGATGTGTCAATACTGTTATATTCTCTAATCCATTCAAATAATTTTTTTTTAATTTTCATCATAATGGACCACCCTAATGGAAAATAAGCGAACCACCCTAATGAAATTTCACACATAATATGCTAGCAGTTGCCAACGATGATAAAGGATATGTTTCAATACTATTGCCATGAATATCTCAGCAGTTGAATTTAAATCATTCCAGTAAAATTATATTGATCCCGCAACTCAAAAAAGTCCCAGAGTCGATTTTTTTCAAAAAAAAATTTGTTTTAACCAACACCAGTTCTCGACGTTTCATATATTTCTAAAACCTTTGGCAGCAAAAAAAAAATCGATTTCGGAATTAGGAGATTTTTCATGGGTCAAAAAAGTCAAACTTAGACCGCTTTGGGGGTCCACTTAACGAAGTCCGATTGAACTCAAATTTTGCATGGGGACTTCGTTTGAGGAGACAAAACTTATGAGCACTACTTTTTTTTTTGAAGGCCAAATTTTTCCCATACATTGCACAGTGGGAAAAAATGGACCCAAATTCCCAAGTAAGCGAAGCCTGGAGGAAAATGAGCTAATATATCGATTGGCGCAGGTTTTGTGTTGTGCAATGCACGGGAAGTGGTTCGTTTTGCCTTAATTCACCCTAAATTGATGGTTTCTCTTCATTCTGATCATATTGTTGCAATCTCCGCAATATATTTTGAGTGAAAATGCATATATTTTTCTCATATCACATTTAGAAACATAACAGGGATTATTTCATGTTGTGTCTGGCCCGTTTTACGCCAATTCATCCCTACCTTTTTTATTTTTCTTGTTGCTTGTCGTGTTAAAAAATTCGTGTATGTTTAAATAAATAATAAAATTATGAATCACAAAATGGCGAAAAATAATTCTGTGCTGTTGGCTGTATTCACTATCAGCCGATCTATCATCACTGTCGTCGATCTTATGATCCGTGATGAAAGTGCTATCGGTAGAGTAAAATGCCATCTTACGAGAGAAAGTCCTCGTCTTGTCTTTTACAAGGAAGCCGTTTATACTCCAGGTAAGAAATCTTGGGATCCGACCACGTCAAAGAATGCAGCATCATATCGGTTAGATTTTCATCTGGCGACGTCTTTCGGTTTTGTTTTATGCGGTATATTATGGCGATTGTGGCTATTTTGAAAGAATCTAGGAAAATAAAAAATGTAGACTATTGAAATATGTGGATGAATTGGGGTAAAACGGGCCAAACACAACATGGCATTGTCCCTGTTAAGTTTATTAATGTGATGTATGCATTTTTACTCAAAATATATTGCGAAGATTGCAAATATACAGAACGAAGAAAAACCATAAATTTAAGGTATATTGGGGCAAAACGGGCTATCTACAAGACTCAAAAAACCAGCGGCTTCGCTTACTTGGGAATTTGGGTCCATTTTTTCCCACTGTGCATTGGATTGGCAGGCACCCTATTCTTCATCAACAACGTTCGTTGACGAAGCTGGTAATGGACTACCATCACCGGAAACTGTTCCACGTCGGTTTTTCTATCATCGGTCAATGTCAATGTTTCCAGTAAATTAATTCAAGAAATTAATATCTTCGAGAAATCTTTGCCCTTCACAATGATCACTTTTATTCTTCAGCTTTAGCAATATTCGTACTTCGGCCATTGATCACTGGGCTGTATTGACCGTCATCAATTAGCGCTGCAGAACAGTGAACAATCAATTTCAAATACACAATCACTGCAAGTCTTTTTCCTAGAACATTAACTTTCACATTTATAATAAACACATATAGAACTTAAAAAAAGCCATCGAATGTCTGGTAAACTAACCTACTTGTGTTGTCATATGATTCGTACGGAATGTTCTGACAATGGTGTAAACAAGAACAAACCCCTAATGATCAAATCACCAAGCATAGTAGATAGCCTACCGAAAACATTGAGGCGTTATCTTTCCGTAGTTTCACACCAGCATAGTATTTTTCGTTTCTCGCTCGGACACATTTCGTGTGCTTTTTATTTTAATTCGTAATAATTGCAAAGAATCAGATACCACAATTCAAAGAAATGAATTGACATCTAATTGCCCAAGTATCGATGTCCAGTGTCAGTTCAACTGCCACAGCAAAGACTGGAAACAATTCGATTTCTATCAAAGCCGCTAATTTGATTTTTATCAAAGCCTGTCATCACACGGAGGCAAGAGCAGATAAGAATCCGAACCTATATAAATGTTCTTCATTCTTGCTGTCCCTGTTAGAAGAAGTTGATATCGACATCCGCTTCATCATGAAATCGTTCCTCGTACTGGCCGCAGTGATCGCCGTTGTCCATGGCAACTCGCTGGTAAGTAACGTCCAATACATTCCCCAATAGACGAAGATCTAAGTTAGCGTTCATCTCAACCAGATTTGCCGCAACTACCGATCAGGGGCCCTGATTCCCAATCCGGAGAACTGTGCTGAATTCTTCATGTGCCGTCCGGGTCGTGCCATACAGTTTAGCTGCCCACAGCACACGCAGTTCAATGCGGCCATTCAAGCCTGTGACCCGACCAACGCCGTTCGCTGCAAACCGGGTAAACTTCCGCTAGACATTGAGTACACTCCCATCCTGGCTCTTCCATCCGTGATCGAGCACACCAATACAGTCTGTATCGGCGTACAGCTCGCCACCCTGCTGCCAAACCCACAATCCTGTAACAGCTTCTACCAATGTTCGCCGACCGGAGTGATTGCCTTCGATTGCCCCGCCGGAACCTTGTTCGATGCCAACCGGAAATACTGTGAACGCAGTGATATCGCTTCTTGCCAAAACCACCCGGAAGTCATGCCTCAGCTGCCGGAACTGCCACCGCAATTCCCGGAGGTTCCAATCATGCCCCAGTTTCCGGAAATCCCCGTCATGCCTCAGCTTCCGGCCATCCCACCGGCATCCGTCGAGGATCACATTTTGAAACGGTGCAGAGGACAGCGCCCCGGCACGCAGATTCGCCATCCGGTTAACTGCAACCAGTACATCCAGTGCAACAGCGAGGGTCGCTCGAAGATTTTCACCTGTGCGAAGGGAACGGCCTTCGACGAGTCCCGCTCCGTCTGCGACTGGGAACGAAATGTGAAGTGTTAGGTCTGGATGATTAAGTTGGGTGAGCTTGTAGTTGCTTAATTATTTTGTTTATTCTTGTGAAATGTGTAAAATAAAATCAACACATACGACTGGTGACGGGTACGGTACAAATGAGGAAATTGTTCTCTTGGTGTGTAATGTGATCGTTAAAGAAGGCCTGGGTGTGTCTGGGGGAGCTGAAGGAAGATAATCGGACTTGTGCGTTATTTTCTTATTTTGGGGCGGATTTCAATTTGTTTTAGAGAAGATTAAGCACAACTAATTAAGCTGTAAACACGGTAAATGTGAATAGGACAATTTGTTAAGCATGTTGAAAAAGAAGCGTGGGAATGAAGAAGTGGAGAGACACGTGTGGAACTAGCAATAAGTGTTTGGTTGTATAATGTACGTCTGCAGACAGTGAGCCGATGGACCTGATGATAAGAAATGATTGTCTTGTTGGAGGTGATGAAATGTGGTTGGTAAAGAATGTTGCATGTTGAGATAAACAACATACAACATAGTCGACATCACGCTGATTGATCAGAAATGTTGAAAAACACAACCTTCAAGACTGCTATGGAACTCGTACCTTTAGCGTGGGAGATAAGGATGTTAACCACAACATCGGAGTCGTTCCCAAGCCCTTAACTTAATGAAAATTTGATAACTTTCTGTACTCCCCTACCTTTCGGGGCTGGCTGCAGGGAACATACTAGCTTTAATGTCCAAGAATGATTAATGAATGTCATTCAACATTGATATCAAAACATCAACACAATAAACCCATCATCTTGTCCTTAAAAATGCACATAATCTATTGGAATCACCCGATAAGAAATCATCCGCCCGAGCTCTAATTCAATCGTCAACTTGAAATGACAATTTTATTCAGAGATCAAATTTTACGATTGATCGTTAAAAATCAACCGATTTCCTATCGGCATTCCCAGCAGATGAACCGGGCGACTTTCGACTCGAGCAGTTAATAAACGATTAACAGCCATCTTTAGCGTAAGATATTGGTTGAATATTTACTGACCCCTTGGTTCGGGGACGTTTGATGGCCACTTTCGTCCACCGGCGGCAATAATCATTCATCACATCCTACTTTTTTTTTGTTTAATGGCAGACACAGGTCGATCGAAATAGCGAACCCATCCGTGTTCGGATTCAGCAGTCCGCCCGAGGGGGAAGAAGACACAAATCGTCACCTGTTGCCGCGGTCGTTTACCGGTGGCATCTGGGGGCGAATGGTGACTTTTAGTCATTTTAATTGGATTAAATTCAATTAAAATACACATTCCGTCGATCGATGGCTATCGATCGCATCGATCCAGTGCCAGTGCCGTGGCAGCTCCCCCTCAATTTGGGCTTTCATCTGCGTCCCGTTTGCGCGTGTGCACGCCACTTGGGGACATTTGTTCGGAATTTGTTTAATCTAATTTAATTTAATTCGTAATTTATTCGCTCGTTTACAACGGTTTTTTTTGTTTGCTGTTTTTTTTTGTTCGTTTCTGTCGTTTGCTATATTGGCGTACTTTGTTTGTTCAACTCTATCTCTCTTGCCCTGTGGCAACAAAGAGAAGCACGCCGGTGTCGTAAATAAATTAAAATGACCTGTTGACAGTTTACTGGCGGAATGGCCGGTAGGTGGACGCAAGCTGCCTAGATGCGACTGAGTGGTGCCCAGTTCCGAATGAAGCCCACTGATTAAATTTGGTTCGGTTGGGAAGCATTAGAAAGGAGTTGGAAACGGAAACAGATAGTCCGTATTTGTATTTGTATTTAATCATCATACTTGCAGAGTAGAGGTTCACCCTTCTGTATACATTTCTACAATCGGAACTCTCGTTGTTCAACCACATTTTACGAATTGAGTTTCAAAAAGGCAAGAAAAAACAATCATATACCGTTCCGATTCATATTTCGGACACTTAAGACATATACACATACAAAAATAAATATTAACTATTTCCAATAGCAACACGCCATGAACATTTTCTCCATTATACATTGGGTATCGTTTTACCTTTACCCTCCACCACCCACTCCCCGAGTTGCCCACTTTTTACATTTTTTTATTTTTTTTTTATGTGTTACACACGATAACGAGATCCGAATTAAACTTTTTTGAATGTGAGCGGACCGCGGCCACACCCGCCCCCTAACCACGGGCACCAACAGTTTCCACCACCACCACCCGCGCCACCGGGCCGCCCCCCCCCCCCGCCCCACCCCCCGGCCGCCCGCGCCAGCGAGCCCCCCGCCCCCCACAACAATGAGGGAGCAAATCCGCCCCAAAAAAAACCCCCCAATCCGGAAAACGGCTGCAGATCTCAACGTTTCCATTGGAACCGCTCACACCATACTCACCAAGGACCTTGGTTTCAGGCCTTACAAAAAACGTAAGGTCCATGGCGTTTCGGAGGCTACCAGCAAAAAGCAGTTTTTTCGGACGAGAAACTGTTCGTGCTGCAGCAGCCGCACAATGTGCAAAATGACCGGGTGTGGGCGCCATCGAGGGACAGCATTCCTGAATCCAATATAAACATCCCTCGGTTCCAAAGTGCCGCGTCGGTGATGGTTTGGGGGGCAGTATGCAAACGTGGTAAGCTACCCTTGGTGTTTATTGAAAAAAACGTCAAAATCAACGCGGCGTACTACAAAACTGAGGTTTTGGAAAAGGTTGTTGCCCCCAGTCTCCGAAGCCTCTACGGCGATGAGCACTACGTGTTCCAGCAGGACGGTGCACCAGCCCATACGGCAAATGTGGTTCAAGCCTGGTGTCGGGACAATTTAACCGACTTTCTGGACAAAACTTTGTGGCTCCCAGCTCCCCGGACTTGAATCCTCTCGACTTTTTTGTTTGGTCCTATATGATGGCGAAGCTGAACGAATACAAGGTCAGCACTTTGGATCATTTCAAGACGGTAATTCTCAAAATCTGGGACGAAATGCCCATGCAGTCCGTGCGTGCCGCCTGCGACGCGTTCGAGAAACGTTTGAAGCTCGTTAAGGGGTGTAAACATAGCTTTCAATAACATAAATCCAAAAAATAAAAAAACATGTTTTCATTTTTTTAACAAATTTTGAAAGTGTATCCGAACTTATTGAACACCGTGTAGAGCAGAAAAATGATTATAATTTGCAGTAACGACACAATTGGGACATGTTATTCTGATTTATTGCTTTATTATTTTTAAAATTAAATAAATTAAAATTTATTTGAAAAGGAAAATTTTTTTTTTCATGAACCATCGAAATTCAAACTTCGGACACCTCTTTGGTTACGATTTCCGTATGCTAGAATGCTTATCAATCGTTCCTTAGTTCGTAACCACCTGGTAAAATTTTATTGAAAGCACCATTAATGAAACACAAAACGAAAAATTCCATCTAGAAGGGTAACACAACCACACATCGTAAAACAAATTCATTTTTTTCTCTGTATTAAATTAGCGCAGCTTTTCTAGGTTACCCAATATTAAGGCTCATCCATTTTATACCCCATCTTGTGATTCAAAGGTACATAAAAAAAGATTAAAGTATCCCACATACTTTCTATAGATTCTAAAAATATGCATACAGTTTTTTGTTTGATGAAGTGCTTAAAACCATAAAAACAACTGGCCTATATGATTGGTGACCTATAAAACTGAGGTGATTGCAAAGTAACTGTAAATCATATTTTCTTAATTGAGCAGTACTTCACATAACTTTCAAGACATTGAAACTCAAAAAACTGGTTTGCTTAGAAATAGTTATCGTGTAATGTAAAACATGTAGTACATTCTTCTACATATTTGATAATATTTGGACTGATTATGTTATGTTATGCTTGTTGTGGTAATTTTTCCTCATTTTCAACTTGTTCCGCTGTTGTTGTGTTGTTTGGTGTCCTTTTCTTCTGCTTCAATCTAGCTTCCTTAATATGCATGCGAATGGCCTTTATCACCTTTTTCTCTTCTTCCAGTTCTCCCTTTTGCTTCGTTCGTTCTTCTTGTTTCCTTAATTTTGCCACAGCTTTCATTTCTTTCTCTTTCTGTTTCAACACAGCTTTTTCCTTCCTTTCTTCGAGTTTCTGGCGCTTGGATATTTCCTCCATCTTCTTAGCTGCTTCTTCTTAAGTGTACATGAAGCCCCAGGATTTGCTTGTAGCCACCGCTGGTGCAACGCGGTGCTTTCGTTTTTCACGTGCAGATGAATTTCCAGCAAAAACTGAGACTCATGGAGGATCGGACCATTCTTCTGTTGGATTATTATTTGAATCCAGCGTGTCCAATGATTCCGAAGCCATCTGTTGATCTGTTGTAATAAAACATATTAGCTAATATCGTTATATTAAAAACGATAGGGTGAGTTATGTCAATGACATGCTAAGTTGACGTCGGACTGCTTGTTGATGTGAACAAATTGAAGTCATCGAATGCATAAATTTCTACTATATTTTATTCAGTCTAAAGAACCATGAAACCCTATGCTATTAGTGTGAGGCTTCACTATTTATTCTCCACGAAAATTTATAGAAACTGCAGTTCGGGTCGAATTAACTTTTAATAATATTGTGTTTGTTAAATGTCCAACGTGCTTGTAAGTGTTAAATAGATCCTGTGTTTAAATTTACATTGAACATAGTGCGAAATAAAACGAACAACTTAACCTAACACCCAGGGGATTAGACTGGGCATTTTCGTTTTGCAAAAAGTTCCACTGGCTGGAGCGGGAATCGAACCCGGTGTGGGAATGAAAATTTCGATGAGCTCAAGATAAATTTCAACCAAACATACTTTTTAGTTGACAACTTGATTTGATCGTCCTGAAAAGGACGGATTTTAGTTGTTTACGGAGGGAACATGGTTCACGATTGAAATTATCAGTCTTCTAGCCTGCAGGACGTGTGACAGGACACCACTCTGTGAAATGGTCACACCGGAGAAAAGTTTTGACGTAGGACTACGTCTGTGTTTTCAATACTGGGGTAAAAGTTTGAATTGCAAAAATTTGGAGCGTCACGAAAAATATACAGGTTTTGAATGTTAATAACTAAGTCATTCCACGATTGATTTCCAAAATGTTTGCACCAGTCGATCGGGACGTTTTCTACGCTTCGATTTCAATATGTAAAATTATTGATTTTTAACATTCAACTATTGAAATTAACGCAAATATAAGGTGATGTCTTATAATGCCGATGTTTCAGAGTAAATTTACTAAATTCACAGTACTTTCCTATCACAGACTTCAAATTTAAGTAAGGAACGTCTCACATGCAGCAATGCATGGTATAAAAGGGAGACACCTTCGAATTTTCTACATTCGCTCGGCAGCCATGGATCTGTGCAGAGCAGCAATGGGCCAGTACTGCTGTGGCAGCTGGTGGTTGCAAATACCCTGCAGGAGGGTACGCGGGCGTGCAACCAGCCAGAATGAATGCCTGGCTGGAAAGCCATTTTTAATGCAGTCGTTTGCTATGCCAAGCTCGTGGCAAGTCTATCAAATTGGGTGGGAAACATGTATGAACCAGTTGGTAGTCATATCACGATATGATGATCATGTATATGTAGATGATTTCGAAATATATGTAGATGATATTGATAAATATAGAGATGTATATGGTCATGATATTGATATATGAGTAGATTATTTCGATACTTGTGTAGATGATATAAATGTATTTTAATGTTGTATATATGTATGTATATGTTTGAAGCTGATATCGATACACTGAATTAACTTTTAACCATAAATTCACATGTTACACATGTTGTTCTTCACTATTTGTTATCCATTTGTCATACATATGTGCTACACATTAATGTATGATGTATGTTTCAGGTACCTTCCGCAAAGCTTATCATATAAACATCACTAACGATAACATCAAGAACAATAATATCAAAAATAAAAAAGAAATTGGTTTGTATTTTAGTATATTAACACTACAAGATAAAATGCATTTTCTTTTTTTTTTTCATTTTCCTTTCCCACCCCCACCCCCACTATCTATGTCCGTTTTTCCTCATTTTTTTTATTTCACAAGAAACCACCCCCCCACAATCCTCACTTTTTTTTAAACTCCTTGCCACATCCCCCCCCAATTTGTTATCCCCTTAAACCCGCTGGTAATTCTATTTTGTCCCCTTTTTTTGCCTAAACTAGTATAAATTATTATAATATTAGATAAACATCAAAATTCACGGTAAAATTCCCTCTAAACACAAAGAATAATGATTATTAAAGTTAAAAAAAACCATTGCCAAAATTGAAAATTTGCGTTGGTTCTTTTTCCTAGAAAGCGGTTTACTTTCAAAACCAAAACCTTCAAACCGTCAATTCAAAATTTTGCTGCTCTACATTTAAAAGTTGAAATTTTTAAAACAAATTGTAGAACTGTCAAATCGAAACCGTGGCATCGTTGAAAATAAAAGCCAACTATTTTTATTCCAAAATAACCTTTCATCCAGAAAGTGTCGTGCAATTTAAATAAAAGTATGCTGAAAAAATACTTTTAACATAAAAAGTTTTCTTTTCAGATGAATTGTAGAACTGTCAAATCCACACCGTGGCATATTTGAAAATGAAAGCAAATTATTTTTATTTGAAAATGAACTTTCAACTAGAAAGTATCGTGCACTCAAAATAAATGTATGCTGTTTTGATTGAAAGAAAAAATGGTTTAACATAAAAAGGTTTTAATTTTCAAATGAATTATTATAACTTCCATAGAGACCGGACCCGGAGGTTGGCGTCGTTCAATCACCAATGTTTCCATCCCGAAAGATCCAAGTTGAAATATTTTCTCCATATCTTCCGAATGCACCTGAGCCAGCTCTAGCATCTGCTGCCGCTCGTCGTCGCTTGTGGCACCGCTGCAAAAAAAAAGGATTATTATCAGTGACATGGCCTATTCCGTTTGCATAGTCCGTTCGGAACTTAATAACGCCGAATGTTTGTGAACTTTCCTGATAAGCGATTCGGTGGGGCGATTCGCCAAGAGGAACATTTTGAATGTGAAGCTTTTGTATTATTGACAACAGTATAGAGAAAAAATCCATACGACGATTACCTTTGTGTTGGTGGCTTTGACAGTTCTACAATTTTCATGGTAAAAGAATTCACTTTTAAATTTACACACTGAATCGAAACATAACACTTTCAAATCAAACGAAGAACTTTCGTGGTAGATAATTTTACTTTCAATTTAATGAAAAATAAATACTTTTCAGAAGTAAAGTGCAAAACTTTTAATAAAACAAGAATTATTTTTTGTGTGTATTTCGCTCCCACCAGTGGAGATATGGCGTGCCCCCCCCCCCCATTCTCGTTTCTTTTTATGGGGTGCGGGTTGTTTGTGGTCGGTTGGGGATGGGTGTCTTGTGTGTTTTTTTTTTACCACAAAAAAATGGTTTTTTTTATTAATAATTTAATTGGGATTTTTGATATTTATTTATTTTTGGTTTCCTTTTTGGCTACTAACGTTAAAAATTATTGCTGCAACCCTCAACGGGGTTAATTGTATTTGTATGGATAGAATATGGAATCTCCATGGTTGAAATAAATACTTGCTGCTCCGTACCAAACTCCGATGTGATTCCGAGCTGCCCAAGAAATGAAGTCACCGACGACGCGTCTGCAAACTGCATTCCGTACTTGAACTCAAAACGTAATATTAAAACCAAATTAACAAAAATACACTACACTACACTACACATACGATTGAAAAGATTAACTATAAATCGATTCTTCGTTAAAATATTTTTTCACACTCCCGGAATCGTGTTGTTGGCTTGCCATCTTGAACGTTTTCATTGTGCAGATATGATGCAACACATAGTTAAAATATGCAGTAATTTCACGGGAATGTCTAGTGGAATTTTTGTAGATTTTTGATGCGTGGATGTTCAGAAAATTAATGTGAATTACATTAAAATACACGAGTAAAGCATTTAGAAGTCAAGTAAATATTCCTGAATTATTATATTACACAGGCAAATGAATTCGTCATGTTAAAACATTGAACTTGAGCGTGTGGATTATTTTCAGTGTATATATGTAGATGATGTAGATAAGACGCAACGTTGAGTGCTAAAAATTCGAAATCATTATGTCTATACAGGCAGAACGGCATTTTTCGGGGTAGAACCATCTGTGTTTAGCGCCCTGGTTCCCAAATTTCGACAGATTGTCAATAACTATTATATGATGAATTTCACACCAAAAGATCTCTTCAGGGCTACTATTCTGATTTTGAAAGAGTGTTATACTGAATTATTATAAAAGTTTGTTCATTGTATCCGCATGACACCTACCTAATTCGTAAATCCTGGCCGATCCTGAATTTCGTACAATTTCTGTTCGATAAATACCAAATATTTCTTAAAATCATGTTTTGGTATAGAAAATAACTCAGGGCCGTTCAAAGCTTATTTGCATTTGGCAATCGCAGCCCGCTGGTTGCCAGCATGTTAGGATTTCCCTATTACAGACATAATTTTACTATAACAAGTTGTTCAATGTTGGTGATGTTCTCTTCAATCAATTCAATCAGTGCTTGAAAGTGTTTCTGTTCGTTTAAGTGCGTTGGATAGAGTTCCTGCCTTGCATTAGGAATCAAATATTTTTGAGAAAGTGTTTGAAAGAGAAAGTGAAGTGTCGCAAAATATGGCTGCAAAGTATCAGAGCAGCAATCGGAGTGAATAAATCTTTAAGCTATTTCAAATAATAGCATGAGTTTTAAGTCGACTTTCAAACATATGGAAATGTTATTAAGAGTATATTAAATTCCTGCAAAAAAATTATCGTTTTAATTGATGACCAATTAAAACAATGATTTTTATACAGTTACATATTTTTCAAAGAAACTATGTATGTACTTGTATATAAAATTCATATTTCGAACAGGTCCTCAACTATCTTTCATGCCATAAAGATCAGGACCCTCTCACCCATCGTAGCAAATACGACGGTGTCCGTATCATCATTCAAACCACACGGCCCTTTTCAGAGCCATCAAATGCTTTCTAAAGAATGTACAATAGAATTTTCTCACATACTTACTTTTTAATGCTGGTCTACAAACACCCACGCTATTTTGACCTAGATTACGTCCATCGGCTATGGCAAAGGTAAAATGAAAATTTGAAAAATAGCGACCATCACGAATGTTTGAAACATTTTGAACGCTAATAACTTTATCATTACTCGATAGATTTTTGAGATTGTTGCTTCAATCAGTTGGAACTGTCAAGTCAATGTTCAAAAATATCATTAATAGTTGACTTGACAATCTATAACGCGATAAGGATAATGATCTCTAGCTAGTCGATCACCACTGCCAGCACCGCCAAAGATTTGTAAAGAGCAAATCATAGAATTTTCTAACATACTTACTTATTTATGCCGATCCAACGTCCCATTAGAACAGCACCTGCGTTTCAATGTTGCTCTAGGAAACGAACGAAACTAATCAACCATGGGAAGGTCCATTAATTATGTCACGCAGTAAGGGGGGTGGGTGGGGGGTGCTTTGAGAAAACGTGACGATCCATACAAAAAAAATCGAAGGTTCATACAAAAAATGTGACAAGGGGGGGTTATAAAAAGTCAAGTTTTGCGTGACGAAATTAATGGACGTTACCCATGTTGAACCAGACAATGCATCCAACGGTTTAACTTTGTTTACATAAACCGGTCGTGTGTTATACACTGATTTTCGCAAGGCTTCTTGATCCATTCTCATACAGGCAATTAAAAATAATAATAATAAAATTCATTAACATTGCAACGTAGTCCTACGTCAACTTTGCGTACAACCCCATTGGGCTGTCCCTTATAGTTTTTTTCAGCTCCTCGTCGTTGCGGATGGCCAGCTGCAGGTGACGTGGGATGATTTGGGTCTTCTTGTTTCCATAGGCGGCGTTTTCTACCAACGTGCTCCGCAAACACGTCTGTCGCATATGGATGCACAGCAAGAACTGATGATTGGTCGGTCGTTCCCACACGTTTCATAATCGCTGTCACGGTAACTTTGGCAGTATGAACAAATCAGAGCGTGGCGCAAATATGATGTCATTTTCAACCAATAGCTTTGTGCGTTTAGACATTTTTCTTTTAAGTACTTTTCAATTAGTTTAAACACATGTTATGAATTAAGTTGGCATCAGGGATTTAGCTTTGATGTTCTACCTTTTGTATGAAATACGTATCATAAAATTTCTGTGGGCCAGAGAGGAGATATTATCGTTCAAAATCTCCAAACCTGCGTAACGCTTTCGATTTCAAAAAAAATAGAACGGCGCTCCTATGCAGGAATAGAAAAGAGAGACGTAAGTCCTACGTCAAAAAATAAAACGAAACCTACTGAATCCTGTGTAGTCCAGAATCACGTCGGATGTGTCAGCAATCTCATTGATTTCCTCCGGAGATATTGCTGTAATACATTTACGATAGTCACATGAAAATTTAATAAATGTTGAAATTATTATACTTACTTTCTTCATAAACAATGTATGGTTCTGCTTGTAGATCAGGCATGCTGATGTCAAGGCCTATTAAAGTTGGATCGATTTCAAGGAAATCCGGTGGTCCCTCCACTTCATCGAATACTCTCCTCCATAAATCGAACAACTGAATTGACTCAGGATTTCCGGTCCACAACAAATTTCTACGTTGCTCTTGGAAGGCAACGAGCAGCTCTGATGGCAGCCGATGATTCAACTCACGAAGAAATAAGAAGTTAGGCAGGCTTGGTTCAGCTTCTGACTCGGGTACAGGAACTGGAATGTTTTCTCTTTTGGCTTTAGAGATTGTATACCAACCCGGTAACAATTTGACAGCTCCAGAGCAAAGTCAATGTACCCCGATAATGTTGGCTCACTGGTTCTGACAAATCGAATTAGAGGTTCCAACCCGGGATATCCCGGGACAAAAAATCCCGGGATCTTGAAAAAATCGGGATTTCCCGAATCCCGGGATAAGATTTTTCCCCGTCCCGAAAATCCCGGGATTCCCGGGACACACATTTCTTACATATTCACTCGCTTTAATACTACTTCCCAATAAATTTCAGTGTACCGTTTACGCGCATTCAATATAACCCATACAACGCCAACATACATATTTACTGTACCTACATCGATGTTATACATCATTCATGAGAATGCATCATTTCTTTTGTGTTGGTTCAGTAGGCATTGGCATTTTTGCCTACACATTGACAACAAACACACGGGCGCGCTCCAATACGACGCAAGCTGTCATTTCCATTCAAAACCTTGTTTTCATTCTCTGATTACTGCTTCTGTGTTCATTGAATAACTTCGGATTGCCGTTACATCGAAGTAAGTAGTAATACAAAATTTTGTGCTCATGTAGCCTTACATCCAATTATTTTAGAGGCATGGCTGAAATTTGGAAACACTTCGATAGAATTGCAGATGACAAAGAAAAAGCACGATGTCGGAAGTGCGAGAAAATTTTGTCGTGCAAGGGCTCTTCGACCAGTGGCTTGCTCCGGCACACGAAGAACAAGTATGACATGGATTCCAAACCCCCCACAAATCCTAGTGAGTCTGCTGCGAAAGTTAAATCATCCACACCGAATGTCCCAGTGAAACAAGTATCGATGCTCAAGTTCGTTAAACGTCAGTCACTGGCGGAAATTGTAGCTCGGCTGGCAGCAGAGGACGGATTTTCGACCAATGCAATCACCAACAGCAAGTTCATCAGACAATCGATCGCAGATCGTGGATATTCTCTGCCAACGTCGAATACATCCGTCATGAAGCTGGTCGCCGAATACTACCTACAAAATCAATTCAACTAATTTAATTAATTTTCTCTTCCTATTACAGTGTACCCAGTCACACCCCCCCCCCTTACCTTTTTTTTTTTCACACATATATTTCATAGTAAATGATAAATTCATAACGATTTCTCAAAACATATCATCTTAATATCGAAATTATTCCTTTTGGATACGCTCAGCAACAAACGCGGGATGAAATAGTGAAGCGTATCGATAGCGATGAACCGGTTAGTCTCACTTTGGACGAGTGGACAATTCTAAGCAACAAGCGCTACTTAAACGTGAATGCCCATTTCGCTGACGGATCAGTCTACAACCTGGGTCTCGGCAACATTCGTGGATCACTACCTGCTGAAAAGGTTTTGGAAATGGTCAAGGATAATTCGGTATTAAGGATGGAAACATTGTAGCATCAACGACTGACGGAGCTCGAGTGATGACGAAGTTTGGAAGATAGTCGGATTACCTTCATCAGCAGTGTTACAACCATGCGATTCACTTGGGGGTTTGTGATGTCCTGTACAAGGATCAGCCACCAGTACCAATTGAAAATGAAGATTCAGATGGCGACGATTCGGATAGTGATAACTACGATTCTGAAGTTGGTTCTTCGGGTAAATATATTGGAATGTTCATGTCCATATTAAAGAAAACGGCTAATTTGTTTCAATTATAGACTTGTACACCACGCGATTTCGAGAGTCTCTGAAACGTATTCAAAGAGTCGTGAAAATTTCAGGTCTTATGTTGGACAGTGATTTCGAGGTTTTAAAAAACCTTCAGGAAGCTCTTCAGCCAATCAGACTCGCTTCGGAAGCATTGGGAAGACGAGATGCTACATTGCTGTCTGCGGAAGGCAGCTTGAGTTTCTTGTATTTGAAGCTTAAGAAAAGTAACTCCAAAGTTGGAAACGACCTCTACGATGCAATCACGAAAAGGATCAACGAACGGCGCCAAAAGGAAATAATAACAGCACTTAAGTTCCTTCAAGGTCTTCCGTTGTCAACGCAAGTGCCAGCAGAACTGGAAAGCTCATCGAAAACGCAAATGATTAAGTTCATCAAAGAACTGGGAGTTCGATTGTTGCAAGACTGCCAAAGACAGACCGATGATGACGCTGCCGAGTTGAATGCTGGATTGTCCTGTATGCATGACGATTCAGGATCGACACCATCGAGCATGAGATAAGAACTGGAATCGGCTATAAACGAATATGCCAACCCGTCCCAGACTGATTCGGCAATGATTTATTTTTCAAAAGTAATTGCGAAAGAGCTGTCACTTTTTGAGCTACATGGTTAGTTGAGCCAGAATCTTGAAATTCGGCGGCTTGAAATCAATCAAACCGACGTCAACCGATAGCGAGCGCATCTTTTCGAACTCCGGAAATATCTGTTCTAAAAAGTGAACCTCACTGTCCGATGAGAGCATTAATAACATTTGCTTCTTGAAGTCGTATTTTCAGAGAACGAATTCAAATTGATAAGACCAGTTAGTTGATTTGAACCATTAATTTTTTTATTGATGAATAAAACATATTCCTAACCGCAAAATTACGTTTTTAAGCACATTGAAAGTTTTTATCGGGATCCTGGGATTTCCCGGGACAAGCAACAAATGTTGTAATTTTTCCTAAATGTTAAATGGTGTATATTTTTACCCTTCTTACAGAGAATATATAGAATCATAAACACACTCGAGACTAAGACTACTAGCAATACAGGCTGCGGCAGAAAATAATGCGAAAATTTGTTCTTTTTCTTTCAAATCCCATTTTCAACTAATTCAAGCAATGATATCAACATTTTCGAGTGCAGTTGTCTTTATAAAGTCCTTTTAAACAAATTTATTCAATGTGTCCTCCATTTTTATCAATAACATCCTTTAGCCGACGCCGGAAGCCAGAGCATGCCTTTCGGACGTAGTCCTCCGACATTGACTTCCATGTGCGTGTTATGGTTGACTTCAGGGTTTTCACACTAGGGTGTGATGTTTTGCAGGCTCGTGCCTCAACATATTCCCAAATCGAATAATCCAACGGATTAAGATCTGGACTGCTAGGGGAGCACAAATCCTTCGGCCAAAACTTCATGTTTATCGTTCAACCATTGTTGGGTTCGATTGGACGTGTGACACGGCGCTCCATCCTGCTGTAGGACAACGTTTTGGTCCGCGGAGAAGTTGGCCTTCACCCAGGGAAGCACTTGGTCCTTTAAAATACCGATATACACTTCGGTATTGATTTTAACTCCAACATCAATGAAAACAGGCGGCATTTTCAAACCGTTGGACGCCACCATGCCAAACATCATAACATCAGCCGGATGTTTGGTTTGAAATTTGAATTTCACTTTTTCCGGAACGTTCTCCATTTTCTGCGGTGAAATGAACCGGTCCGTGCGGCTGTTGGCCACAGCATCGATGCTGAAAAGCTTTTCGTCGGAGAACAGGATTATCATTTTTTCCTTCTTCAACAAGGAAAGTAATCTCTTGGAACGAGTCACTCGTAGTTCCTTGACCCGGCTCGTAATCAAGTGGCGTTTCACTCTGGCTCTGGAAGATGCATGCAGGTCTTCTTTGATGATTCTCCGCATGGATTTCTCCGAAATATTGGCTTCCTTTGCAAGTTTTCTTATGGAACGCACCGGATTGCGAGTAATTTTTGCACGGACCGATTTGATCACGTTCGGCGTGCGTGCAAAGCGCGGACGTCCGCTTCCCGGCTTCCGCTGCTTAGGACCATCCTGCAGGGACTTTTTTATGCGGTAAACTGTTGCCAAATTGCACCCTACCACCTTGGCAATCTCTTTCGGCTTCTTCTGGGCGAGCAACAAACTGGTGATCACTTCTTTCGCGAACATTTTGACGAATTTGCAATAAAACAAATAGAATGTTTGGATGCAGCACTTGAAAGCAAATATAAACAAATACACTTTCGACAGAAATTAGTCACTAGCTACACGAATTAACCCAATACTCAAGTTTGAACATTTTCGCATTATTTTCTGCCGCACCATGTATTTTTTAGGTGTATGCGTTCAGAATGCTGACTCTTTTTTGTTTATGTCCATTTTCTAATCAGTTGTCAGAATGGTGTAGAAGCAAGAAGTGCAGCGTATCCAAATTTTGCACGCGCATATGTAAAATCCAAATCATTCCCACGTCGACTTGGCAAAATCATTTAATATTGCCAAGCCAGAATCAGGAGAAAACCGAAACCAGGAAACACCAGCGACTTTAAGAACAGTGGCCAGCATTTTCAAACGCAATCCAAAACTTTGCATCAGAGATATCGGAAACAAATTGGGAACGTCCCACACAACAGTGCAAAGAGCAAAGAAACAAGCCGGACTGTCAAAATATAAGGTAACAGTGACACCAAATCGAGATGATAAGCAAAACACCACAGCCAAAGGTAGAGCGCGTAAGTTGTACACGAGTTTGTTGACCAAGTTTGATTGCGTCGTAAAGGACGATGAAACATACGTCAAGGCTGATTTCGAGCAGCTCCCAGGTCAAAAGTTTTATACAGCTATCGGAAAACGAAAGGTCCATGATAAGTTTAAGCAGAAAAAAATGTCAAAGTTCCCGAAAAATACTTGGTTCGGCAGGCGATTTGCACCTGTGGGCTAAGAAGCGAAAATTTCGTGACAGCTAGCACTGCCAACCAACATATTTAGGTAAAGGAATGCTTGCAAAAATGCTTATTGCCTTTCTTGGAAAAATATCGTTGTTCCGGGCTATTTTGGCCAAGCCTCGCATCTTGCCACTACGGAAAAATGGCTCAGGAAGTGTATACCGCCAATAGTGTGCACATTGTATCCAAGGAGAAAAAACCCACCAAACTCGCCGGAACTGCACCCGATTGAAAAATATTGTGGAATCGTTAAGAGAAACCTCAAATCGGTGTTCAGCATCAAATAAGGTGGATATAACAGCGATACATAACTTAATGGAAAGTGTGAAACGTAAAGCCCGACAATTCACATTTGGAAAATCGGAAGCCTAATCAAATAATTTTCCTGTGTTTTGTAGACGATGAACTTCAGAAAAATTAAAAAAAGATTGATTATTTACATTGATAGGCAAAATAAAGTGCCCACCTCATCGTTTTTTTCAATTTCTCTTATTTACTTGGTTCAAATTAAAGTAAACACACTGTATTTTTTTTATTATCTTATTTTTTATATTCTTTTTAAGTTTCACTTATGGAATACTGAAAAAAAAAGGAGTTTTACTTAAAGAAAAAAAAATCAATTTGTGTTGAAAAAAAAACAGTGACAAAATAAAGTGCCCACTTCATTTAGGCTACAGAAAACATAAATTAAAGTAAAATAAAAGCATTTCAATAATTGATGTGTCCTCCTTTGGCCTTCAGGACCTCCTGCAGGCGCTTCGACATGCTCTCGACCAGGTTCTTTAGGTGCTGTGGATCTAGCTCTTCCCAGGCGTGCTCCAGGGCTTCAAAATAGTTATTTTTATTGGTGACACCAGTTTTGTCAACCCTGGCATCGAGAATCGCCCACAAATTCTCGATGGGATTAAGGTCCGGGCTTTGTGGAGGCCATTCCAGCGGTTTGATCCGACAAGACCGGAAGAAAGACTTGGTCTTCTTGGCAGTATGCTTCGGGTCGTTGTCCTGCTGGAATACGAACTTCTCTTCAAGGCCCGTCTGGATCAGCGAAACCTCCAGATACTGAAGTATTCCTTATACGGTGTATAATTTCAGATCATCTATGGAATTCCCAAATGTTGTTTAATAATTTCAAATTTTGTGTTTCCTTCGTGGCAATGATAATGCAAGAGCGTCTACAATTGCAGCTGGACATCAGTCTACAGACATGCAGACAGTACAAATATAATTGTTACTATCATTTTGTATTATAACATCCCTTCACAATATTTTTAAAGCTTTTTTCAGGTTCGCATTTATGCATCGTCGTAAGTTTTAGCCCACCTAACTCACGATATGTATTTGAAAAGATAGGATGGTTTTTAATGTTTTTTGAGAGAGGATCATACGACAAATTCTACTAAATAAAATTTCCAAAAAAGTTTAATAATTCAAAAACAAAAATTGTTTATGATCTCTCATTTTCTATCGCACAGACATAAAGCATTATTTATGGGCCCAGTAGAAAGCAAGAGTTATCGGAGAATTCAAGTTTCATTTTTCTTTCTCTCTCTGATTTTTTTTTAATAGATTTATTATGCTTCCGTTTTTGGTCAGTAATCATAATCATATGAAATTTATCCCGGCTAATTGTTTGCTTAAATTTTCTTAGCTATGCTGCTTGGCTGTCCGATGATCAACTTTCTTAAATTATATCACTTTGGAAATTTTTGCCATTTCAGAGTTTCAATCATCTAACATCACAGCAGAAGAGACAAATAGTTGCATTTAATTTTTATGTGTATACTATTACAACATCGTAGTATTTTTATCATATCATCATTATATATATAATTTTAATCATATTTAAAAAATTTACTAAAAGATTAATAATAATAATTAAATTTCATTTGCTTCAAGGTTAAAAGGAAATCAAGGAAATAGATTCCAGATAGTACAGATATTTTATTTCATTGTATCTAAAGGTGTTTTTCTATGAATTTAAATCATTGAATTTTATTAAAATTAATAAATGCTCTTCAATTCGGCTGATTGTGTATATCTATATGTCATGAATACATACATATTTTTTTGATTCATGTATAATAAAATGGTTTATGTTTTATTTAATTGCAATTAGACCATCACATTCCAGAGTTATATTCATCTGCCACCGATTGATTGAGCTGTAAAGATGCACCAAGCTACATATGATTATCATATGCCTATTATTACGGTTTTAACTATTTCATCATATTATTTTATTTATAACCATATTTAAATTACGGGATGACGAATTCCAACCATGGCATATTTTAATTAAATATAATAGTATATTTCATTGCTCTATTACATACTGCAAATATTGCATATTATGACATATTATGTACATTATATATAATAAATACTGGGTTGGGAGGGAGCATCAGGGTATCAATCAAGCTGAAACTGGACGATGGTTTGATTGACTGCCTGAGTCTAGGAGGGAACGGGCATTATCATTATCTCTATCCTACCGATTCGATTGTGATGCTGCGAATTTTACTCCAACAGTTTCAGTGAGAGTGACGCGCCCTTCTTAACAAGCCATCCCGTAGAAAGTCTAATAAGTATTGCGAATTGGGTTATTCGAATTGTTGGATCGTATCGTTGGAAGGAGATTCTTAATTTCCCGTGGATTTCGCGTGAGTGTCTCTGCTTACGGGTCCACCCCTCCGTTTTTTTAGTTACAGATCCACATTCTTTTATCGTGAACTAGCGATCATGTATTATTGGTTTTTAATGATTTTTAATAAATTATATTCTTTTATTAGGTCCTTGTTTTACGTTTTGGTATGCTAGTATATAATTGCTTCATACTCTTTAATAATTTATTAATAATTTTCATTTTATTTTATGTGGCATTGATATCTTGTCTAAACTTTCAGATTCAGAAAGGAAACGCAAGTGCTATTTCAATTTTCACAAGGCAACAATCAGCAGATTTTGAATTACAAATGGAATTATTATTATCGTTTTTTATCATTGAGGCCGTTCACTATTTTTCATTCTATTTGACATAGCATTCATTGCTTACATTTTTACCATCGTCATTACCATTTTTATCATTAATTGAGGTTTCATGATTTATATGTGATGTTCAACTACCAATGATTGAGCTGAAATGAGGCACCAAGCAGCATATTATTTTCATATGCCTATCATTGTTTCAGTTATTTCATCATATTATATTATTTACAACCATTCATGCCATCGATAGTATTACCATTATATTTCAGTATACATTCATCATATAGCTGCTTCTAATTATTATTGCATATCATTATTATGTTCATTAGGATAATAATAATAATAATTATGAAATTTTATCTGCTTCAAGGTTACAAGGAAGGTGATTCCTGGTTATATAGATATTTTATTACATTGTACAATAAGGTATTTTTCTATTGATTTACATTATTGAATATTATATTTATAATTTATAAATGCTCTTCGTTTTGCTATTAATACATACATACGTCATTAATCCATACATATTTTTTATAGTTTTATGTATAATTAAATGTTTTATGTTTTGTTCAATTGCAATATGACCTTCACATTCCAGAATTACATTCGTCACTGAATAAGCTGTAAAAATGCATCGAGCTGCATATTATTATCACTATTTTAATTATTTCATCATATTATTTTATTTATAACCATATTAAAATTACAGGATAACGAATTTCATCTATGACATATTTTATTAAATATTCTTGTATATTTCATCACCCTATTACATAATACATATATTGAATATTATGACATATTATTTACATTATATATACTAAATACTGGGTTGGGAGGGAGCATCAGGGTATCATTCAAGCTGAAACTGGACGATGGTTTGATTGACTGCCTGAGTCTAGGAGGGGATGAACAGTACCATTTTCTTTATCCTACCGATTCGATTATGATGCTGTGAATTCTACTCCAACAGTTTCAGTAAGGGTGACGCGCCCTTCTTAACAAGCCATCCTGTAGAAAGCTTAATAAGTATTGCGAATTGGGTTATTCGATTTGTTGGATCGTATCGTTGGAAGGAGATTCTTAATTTCCCGTGGATTTCGCGTGAGTGTCTCTGCTTTCGGGTCCACCCCTCCGTTTTTGGCCCTTCAAACAGCGATATTGTGAATTCAGAACGGTGACTCAATTTGATCTTGCTATTAAGTGGAGCTGCATCCAAGCCAAGCGCTAGCAGGGATGGTGGCTGCCATACATACATACATACATAAAAAAAAAAAAAAAAAAAAAAAAAACAACAATTTTAAAAAGGAAATTTAATTTTAAATTTCCCCCCGCCGCGCATTTCACTTCCCCATACGCTACACAAAATTTATACTCCTTGCAAAAAAAAAAAAGGATATATCTTCGGGAAAAACAGTTTTTTCCCCCATTCCCCATATTTAAACCCAAATGGGAAATAGTGCGCTGGAATCGTTCAGTGATCCACTACCCAGTGCACTTTTTCCAACGCTAGGTTCAGCGTACAGATCAAGAGAAAAGACTGATGTTTCAGCCATCGACGCAATATTATTATCCGTTCTTCTTCCCAAATCCATTGTTAGCATATTCACGTTAGAGTTTTTTAAATGTTCTAATCGACTTACGCTGGTGATAAAAACCATTAAATTACAAGCTGTAATTATGAATAACAATTATGCATAGGCACTTTTGATTTGAACGTTCACATTTTCTTTGTTTATGATGTGCCTTCTCCACACTGATTTTATGGCTATCTTACGAAAGACTTGTTTACCTTGAGCAATTCAAACAAGTTTTATTCAAGCGTTACTCCTCTTTTTCAAGAATAGAACAAGTAAAGATAAACTTATCGCACTCCTCAAAAAATCTTGTTAGTGTTGTGCAAGAAATATTAGTTTTATATGCGTTTTATGGTAGGTTTAGATAACACCATTGAAAAAATGGCGAGCGTGGCAATTCTGGATTCCCTCGGAATGGTAGCCATTTACATATGTATGCAAAAAAAAACTCTCGTTTCTCCAATGCTACGAACAATTTCTGCTGTTTAAAATACATTTTGGAACTTAAAATGGATTGTAGACAAAATTTATTCAAGATCTAACAATTTATCAGCCTTGTCACCTAATTGTTGAATTTTCAAGTATTTTTTATTTTTCAAATAAATCAATGTTTTAACAATGAATCCGTGGCGCATTAAAATTTTCGAACCTTTATGTTATAAAACATCAATAAACTGAACGTCGCATGAAAAATTTATCAATTGCAGGCAAAAAACTCATGCATTCATGGTCAATTTTGCAATTAATTTACGTACGTATCCACTTTGGAAAAGAAACATCATATGTATATCGATGTTTTTTTTTCTCTTAAAAAAGTCCCCATTCAGCAGAACGAATCCAAAAATGGAATCTTCGAAACATATTCGTTACGGACTGGAAGTGTTCTTAAAGAGGAAAATCATAAAACTATCAAAACTTGTGGTAGTTTTATCATAGTTTTAAGCATGTCCTGAATGTCCCTCTCGTAGGTCAAATTTGTCACCTTGTCGACGGTGAGAGGGCTTATCTCATGCTATAAACATGCATGTGAGACCAAGAATTTGACCAGTAGTGAAAGTATCACATTTTCTTATCATTTTTTCACAGCCACGTCGTAGAACGTTTATATAAAGGCACTAACATCAGGTGTGATACTGTCGGGTTATGCCGCAATTCACTCTTAGACTTCTTACTTTCAATCAAAGGGAAACGACTAATAGTACACTTTTCATTTTATTGGCAACTTATGTTGTTACTCATCCATTTTTTTTTATGGAATGAATAACCGAAATACCTGATTTGCTCATGGTATAATAACTAAATAGAATTGCAACATTTTCAAAAGGGGTGAATGATTTGATCAGGGTAATTATCTGACTGTTCGAAATGAAGCACATAGTCATAGAAAAGTTTTACTTGAGACTGACGATGACAAGCATGTATATTAGAGATAGGACGCGGAGGGCCCGCTTAGGGAACACCGTTGGAAACAATAGAATAAACCATTCCATGTATGAATCCTGGAAAGTGTGAGCTTTTTAGTGGAATACCTGTAACTGGAAAATTAGAGGAGGAATTGGTAGTTTCCGTTTGATTTCAGCTACATTTGTTGCTTGTCTTGACGGATATGCGTGTTTCGTCTACGGTGTGCGGACTTCTTCAGTGTCGTGTACTAATATCAACTCTCGAGTATTGGTGCACGACACTGGGGGGGTCTGCGCATTGTGGACGGGATGCGCATGTCTGTCGGGATAGGCGATGGAGGTGGTTGGAGTTGGATGGGGGTTGCTAGTCCTTCTTCTTATTTTATCGTTACCTTTCCATGTAGTTTATAGCATGTATCCTCCATACCAGACAATAAATAAATAGAAAAAAAAAACTAGATAGGAAATAGAACTGTTCTTTTCCAAGTGTCAGATTAGTTAGTCAGTGATTTGAAATATTGTTAAATTTGGGATGGGGATGGTAACTAGATCCAAATATAGAGAGTAGGCTAGAATTTAAAATGTTGTTATCTAAATTTAATCCAGTATTTTTTTTTAAATCCTTTTTGATTCAAACATCATTACTTCTGGTTCATGCTGTTCAAGTTTTGTTAGGTTAGGAAATCGGAACTCTTAGTAAGAGAAACGAAAATATCGTCGTGAAAATATCACCAATAATCTTTCACCTACGCCCTGCATACCATGAAATACTAACACCCTCTTCTCTCTTCTTTTTTTATTGACTTCATCATCGAGAACGGCTGTGAAATGGATCGATTGAAGTGCGAAGGACCTGCTCAGCCCTAGGCTACATGTGGTTTAGACAAGGAAGTGATCATTTCAAGAAAAAGTACCTGTGGAGCATCCTCGAAAAAAATCAAAGACAGCACACAAAGATAAGTATATGCGAAATCAAAACTGTCAAACTATCAAAAACATTCATCTTACTTAAGATGAAAAAGTTATATTACAGTCACTACTAGTTTCAAATCACAAACAAATTAAACATTCCAGATCATTTTGTAGCAATGCGGCCATCTCAATCCAAAAAACACTACAAACCCCTTACCCCAACCTAATCCTTATCACCTCCCATGGCGTTCAAGTAGTCCGCATAGACCAGTTCGCCATTACTCCTCCCTAACCCTCGGCTTTGGATTGACTTGCGCTCTCATTGCCCCACCAAACGCTGCAAAATGAAAATGAAAAATGAAAGTTTTAAGCATGTCCTGAATGTAATTACAAGTATGTACCGATAAAACTATCAAGTTTTTAGCGAATCTTGGGAAATAGTCTTGAGAACCTCCTGTAGTATGGGCCTTTTTGAACTTATGAGGGTTTCTGGCTGTTTTATCGATGTTATGTAGAATATCTAGTTTTATGCGTGGTTTTATCAAATGGGTCTTGAGAACTTCTTCAAGTGTACCTTAAAATTGAATTTGTTACTTGGGTTATGACCCCTCTAATTGCACTGGTTGACAAAATCCGAGTTTGGGTCCCAAATCCACCGTGTTTTGACTTCATGCGATTTGCATTTTTCTTCATAAATTGGCATCAAAAATTGAAATTTTGATATACTTTGAGAACCACTCAAATACCTGTCTCAGCTTAAATGTAAATGCTCCAGACGTATTTTTTGAAATTTCTCAGACTTTAACAAACAACTTGGCAGAAAAAAAGTGTGTCGATCCGACTTCACCACAAAAAGTTATAACCGTTGAAAGGCAGCATATTTTAGCAAAAAAAAAAACAGCATAGCACAGGAAACCCCCCGACATCCGCGGATTCCCTTGATGGTAGGGTCAAATGATATGTAAGCATTGGCCTTTGTTGTTTCATCAGAAAATTTCTCGTGATCCTTCATATACAAGAAGTTACTTTCTTGGGCAAAGTTATTCAGTAGATCAAGGTCTTCAGGATGGTAAACTTAAAATTTCAGAATTACCTCACTACGCGGCGCTAGTGTGCATGTAAACTTACTTTATAACCTGAATATAATTGAGCTTGCAGACGCTCGACTCAACAGTTCAGAATTATCTCACTCCGTGGTGCTAGTGTGCATGTAAACTTACTGTATAATCTGGATCTCGAGATTATTGAAATATAGCAAAATGGCATCTCCAAAAAAGATATTGGACGGGTGATCATGTGAATTTTTTGTAATATCTGTATTTTGATATCTAGAATGAATGCATGAATTTATTGTTTTCAGGAAATTTATTTGAGTAATCTTGCTGTTCCAGACGGTCGACTTCATAGTTCAGAATTATTTCACAGCGTGGTACTGGTCTGCACTCAGCGAAATAAACTTTCGATATTCATAAGATTGCATTATGATTGTTTGCCATAAGAAATCATAATGAATTCCATTAATTTACCTTATGAAATATAATGATGTTGAAAAAATAAAAATATGGAGCAACCTGGATTCGAACCTTGAACGTTGAGGTTATGGGTCCAGTGACTTGACCACTATTATATATCAACACTTTTGAACAGGAAAGCTTAAACGCGTACAAGAACAACGTCGTGTGAAACAAAATCCATTCATAAGTCAGGCTTATGAAATTTCAAAGCATCGTTCATAAGTTGCACCTTATGAAGTTCTTAAGATTATTGGGCTGAGTGTATCCACCCCATATTTTCTCCTTCCCTCCTCCACACACACTACTCCACACCCAATCAACCCCAGAACCCCCCCCCAAAAATTCCCCAAAAAACTCCCCCCGGCCCAAATCTATATGTCACCCCCCCCAAAAAAAATCCTCCAAAAAAATTCGGCAAAGAGCTTCAGGGAACTTAGGCAGAGAACTTTAGGGAAGATTTGCAGAGAACTTTAGGGATCTTCTGTAGAGAACTTCAGGGAGGTTTTACAGAGAACTTCAGGGAAGTTGTGCAGAGAACTTTAGGGAAGTTTTGCAGAGAATTTTAGGGAAGTTCTGAAGAGAACTTCAGCGAAGTTTTTCAAAGAACTCCAGGGAAGTTCTGCAGAGCACTTCAGGAATGTTTTTCAGAGAACTTCAGGGAAGTTCTTCAGAGCACTGTAAAGAAGTTCTTCACAAAACTTCAGGTTAGTCCTTCAGAGAACCACAAGGAAGTTCTTGTGAAGTTCTTCATGGAAGTTGTCTGAAGAACTTCCCTGAAATTCTCTGAAGAACTTGACTGAACTTCTCTGAAGAAGTTCCATGAAGTTCTCCGAAGGACTTCTCTCCCCTCCCATTTTAATTAATCCAGTTTTTCAAAGAACTCCAGGGAAGTTCTGCAGAGCACTTCAGGAATGTTTTTCAGAGAACTTCAGGGAAGTTCTTCAGAGCACTGTAAAGAAGTTCTTCACAAAACTTCAGGTTAGTCCTTCAGAGAACCACAAGGAAGTTCTTGTGAAGTTCTTCATGGAAGTTGTCTGAAGAACTTCGCTGAAATTCTCTGAAGAACTTCACTGAACTTCTCTGAAGAAGTTCCATGAAGTTCTCCGAAGGACTTACCTGAAGTTCTCTGCAAAACTTCCCTGAAGTTCTCTGAAAGACTTCCCCGCAGTTCCCTGAAGAATTTCTCTGCAGAACTTCCCTGAAGTTATCTGAAGAACTCCCCTGAAGTTCTCTGCAGAACTTCCCAGAAGTTCTTTTGAGAAAACTTCTCTGAAGAACTTCCCTGAAGTTCTCTGAAAGACTTTCCCGCAGTTCTCTGAAGAATTTCCCTGAAGTTCTCTGCAAAGCTTCCCTGATGTTCTCTGAAGAATTTCTCTGGAGTTCTCTGCAGAACTTCCATGAAGTTTTCTGAAGGACTTACCCGTAGTTTTGTGAAGAACATCTCTGATGGACTAACCCGAAGTTGTTAGAAAAACGTACCAAAAATACCCATATTGGGGTAATCTGCCTCGTATGTGCACTAGCGATAAACATTCATAACATAGTTCACAGGCAGACCAGTTCCACGCCGTGAAATAATTTTGAACTATGAAGTCGACCGCCTGGAACAGCAAGATTACTCAAATAAATTTCCTGAAAACAACAAATTCATGCATTCATTCTAGATATCAAAATACAGATATTACAAAAAATTCACATGATCACTAGTGCCACGTAGCGGACGAAATCTGATCTAATGTGTACACCATTCAAAGAAGAAAATTTCCATTTTGCTATATTTCAATAATCTCGAGATCCAGATTATACAGAAAGATATTTGAGATAATTCTGAGCTGTTGAGTCGAGCGTCTGGAAGCTCATAGTTTTACAATTATCTTTCCTGAAAACAGTAAATTTTAAGACGATCTAGATCTCAAAATACTGGTAATACACAAAGTTCACAAGTACACTAGTGCCACGTAGCGAATGAGTTCTGAACTAATGTTAACACCACCCTAAGGGCATTAATCAACCAAACATCTTTGTCCAAGACGCCAACTTGCTATATGACAACGATCTCGAGATTCAGGTTATAAAGTAAGTTTACATGCACACTAGCGCCGTGTAGTGAGATAAATCTGAATTTTTAAGTTAATAATTTTAAAGGCCTTGATCTACTGAAAAACTTTGCCCAAGGAAGTAACTTCCTATATACGAAGGATCACGAGATATTTTCTGATGAAACAACAAAGGCCAATGCTTACATATCATTTGACCCTACCATCAAGGGAATCCGCGCATTTCGGAGGGTTTACTGTAGTATGCTGTTTTTTTTTTGCTAAAATATGCTGCCTTTCAACGGTCATAACTTTTTCTGGTGAAGTCGGATCGACACACTTTTATCGGCCAAGTTGTTTGTTAAAGGTCTTAGAAATTAAAAAAAAATGCATCTGGAGCTGAGGCAGTTATTTGAGAGCTCAAAAAACGATATTCTGGGTCTTAAAATTTCTGTCGACCAGTGTTAATGAATCACTTATTTCCATAATTGCAAAACCCATTATTATTGCTAAAACAAGCATTTTCAAGCACACGTCCACGTTGTTGGATGTGTACGATTAATCGAAGAAAAAAACCTAGTGGCAAACTCTCAGCAACGACCCCCTAAGGAACATTTAGCTTCTCAACCAAAAGTCTACACCGACACAGACCCAACCGCAGTCAGCTCTCCTCCTCCAACCACTGATTGATGGTCTTTTCGAGCGGTGGATTGAAGTCTATCGATGGCAATTTGAAAATTCTGTTTGCTCAATCGAAAAACTTCCAGTTTGCATACTCAATCCAGATCAACGTTTAGATCCGTCACCGTCGTCGTCTGTGATGCCGATGATGGAACCCGATGGACCAGACTACTTTGGGGCGGTTTCCCATCGATTGCACCTACCTTGAGGTTTGCTCTGTTTGCGAATGGCGTGTTGGGAACACAATTATGTTAAGTGCAGATTAGCCAGCAGCAACAGCTTCTCTGGACTGGACTGAGAGCAGGGCGCCAGAGATCGTGTGGAGGTCTTTGTATGTGTGATCCGGTTGCAATAATTGATTGAATTATTCTCTGTGTGTAATGTCCTGTCAGATAGTATCCGAGAAGCAGCAGCAACAACGGAGAAAAGCTGACACAAGCATCTACGAAGGGATTAGTTTAATCGATTGGGTGGTTTAATCGTTTTTGTAAGCGTTTCCCATTCGGTTGAAGAGTGATGAATTGAAATTGTTTGAACTAAATTGAATTTGAATTATCTAGGAGTTTGCTGGAATCTGTTTAGACACTGACACTGTTATGAGAATTTCCCCCCAAAACAATTTGATTCACCTCGACTGGCGAAGGTTACCTACCAAGCAACACCAGAAGCGGAATAGTGGTTAATCCTCCTCGTTGCCATTCCTCCAGTGAAACACATCCATCACCATCGTAATCAATTTCCGTCATCATGTCTTGCAGGATCTGAAATCAAAATCGAAATGGAGGCATTGGTTAAATATTTGAGCGCAAACAGAAATAACAATGAAACGTGTAATTCCCTTCACAATATGGCATCCTATATTAGCAGAAGCAGAACAAATAATTTGATTAGGGGGGAAACAGAGAAGTATTTCTGTGAATAAAATATCCTTTATAAAGCATCCTCGACCTCGTCGTCGTCGTCGTCGTCGTCGTCCGGCTGCGTGCGTACGAAGCGAGAAGATTTTCGCCTTCATTAGCGAGAAACCTCGCCGAATTGAAGGCACAACCACTTCTCCCGGCTGCTGGAGAAATCCTACTGCAAATAAAGCATGGCACGGTCGAAATGGACGTTGGAAGGAAATAGAGGGACTTACCGGCCTTAGTTCGGACACATCCCAGCCGAGATATTCTGCCACTGACATCATTTGATTTACGATGGCGTCCGTTTCGGCGGTGTCCAGGACGCCGTTGCCGTCGGTATCGTACAGCCGGAACATGACTGGAAGAAGGAAAATAGAGACAAACGACGAATATAATGTGAGAAACGTCTATGCTATGAAGCGTACAGGAAGACATGGCTGCAACGGACGGGATGCTTTGGTTTAGGATCTGAGATGTTTTGTTATGTCAGGCTTTATCGGTATAATTAGCAGCGCTCGAGATTTTCTGCATACGGTTTCGATTATGTGGATACGTTGACTGTAAAAGTTCACTCAGAAATGTTAATGGACTACTGAAGACATATGCTGTATATTAAGGTGCCAATGGGAAAATGCTTGGAAATGTGTTTCCATACAAATAGACACTTGTTTTTCGATGCTAGCTCAAAAAAGCCTAAAACTTCGAAATCTAATGTTATTTCGAAAAAAAAATTGAAAAAAATGAAAGTTTTGGACTTGGAATGATGAATGAAAATTTTGTTCATCGATGTCCAGAAACAGAAATAGCGCCAATGTTTCATTAGCCCAACATATGTCCCTTTACCAAATATGGGTTCAATCATTGGGCATAGGTTAGGGGTGCCTCTAATCGAATTAATTTTTAATATACTGAAATTTTGAAAAATTTCGTGGTTGGATTTTTTTACCGGAGCAATTGATGAAATTGCTAGGGACTGTTCATGGCAGTGTTTTAATCTTCTATGTATATAAAAATGGTTTTCTGTCTGTCTGTCTGAACCTCATAGGCTCGAAAACTACTGACCGATCAGCGTGAAATTTTGTATGGAGAAGTTTTTGGGGCCGGGAAAGGTTCTTATGATGGTTTCAGACCCCTCCCTTCTCTACAAAGGGAGGCTCCCATACACATGAAACACTCATTTCTGCATAACACTAGAACTAATCAATCAGAGGAAACCAAATTTAGCAAGTGAGCGTTTTTGGAGGCAAGAAATGTTTTATGGTAATTTGAGACCCCTCTTTTCGCTGGAAGGGGAGGCTTTCATACAAATGAAACAGAAGTTTCTGCATAACTCGAGCACTAATAAAGCAAATGAAACCAAATTTGGCATGTGGGGATTTTGGAGGCAAAAAATGTTTCTTCCCTGGTTTGAAACCCCGCTGGTAGGGGGAAGGGGGTCTCATACAAATGAAACTAAGATTTTAGAACACACATAAGAACATAAGGGGTTTTTGAGGCTGGGAAGGTTCTTATGATGGTTTGAGACTACCCTCTCGTCTGGATAAAAATGAAACACAAATTTCTGCATAACTCGAGAAGTAATCAAGCAAATGGAACCAAATTTGGCATGCAGGGGATTTGAAGAAAATATTTTTGTCTATGGTATAGACTGTTCCAGAAAGTATAAGCACACCTTCAACATAAAAAAAAGTCATGTTATTTTTAGTTTTAATAATTTTATTTGGCAAATCATATTTGTATTTGTGTTTTATATGATATTTTACTCTCGTTTAATCAAAATATTTAATCATAGTCAAGACTCCTAACTTTTCCTCGAACATGACCCATTAGCTTCTGCACAGAGGTACTTCCCACCATTTGGACCACTTTTGGCCAATCTTGTTTAAATTTTTGGATGTCCTCCGCTGGTTTTATGAATTTTCGAAGCTTTGCTTTGGTTAAAGCCCAAAAACTCTCGATTGGCCGTGTCTCCGGGTAGTTCAGCGGATTCATGTCCTTCGGCACGAAACATACATTTTGACTTTTGTACCATTCTAAAGTGTCCTTTGCGTAATGACATGACGCCAAATCAGGCCAAAACACTACTTGACCTTCGTGCTGCTTGATCATCGGCAATAATCGCTTCTGGAGACATTCCTTAACGTATTTCTGAGTGTTCATCGTCTCCGTTGTGATGTACGGACTAGATGTTTTACCACACTCGCATATTAACTGCCAAACCATAACTTTCTTACCGAATTTTTCGGTAAAAATTGCCTTCTCCGTTTCGGGGATGTCTTTGTCTTCGCTTACAGTATACTGTAAGAATTCTATAGAATTGTGGTCCGGGAAGCGTTTAGTAATCTAGTTTCACATACGTTTCATCGTCCATTATTATACACCCAGAATTTCTACACAATAACGAATCTTAGAGTTTGCGGGCCCGTGGTTTCACGGACGTGACCTGTTTTGGGTTCCTTTTGGGTTTTTTCTGCTTTCGGTATGTTTTTAGCCCAAGTCTTTCGTTGGCACGCATGACGTTATTCGAGGAGGTCCCTAGTTTTTTCGCAACATCCCGAACGGAAGTCGCTGGTTTTCGCTTGTAGCATCCCTGATCTTTTTATCGATTAGACTTTTTTAGGGGGAGGGGGGTGGGGTTGACCAAAGTCCACACTCCATATAAAATTTCAAAAAAAATTCTGAGATTTTTAAATACGAGTCTACGTGGTTTATGAACCGGCCATAACTCAAGAGCTAACTAATCAAATGGAACCAAATCTGACATTTGGAGGTTTTTGAAGGCGAAAAATGTGTTCATGCTGGTTTCAGACCCCATCTACCTCTGGAAGGGAGGGCTCTCATGCAAATGATACCCACATTTCTGCATAACTGAAGAACTAATCAAGCAATTGAAACTTAATTTTGAGGTTTTTGAAGGCAAAAAAATTTTCTATGGTGGGTTGACACATCTCCGCCCTCGGAGAGCGGGACTCCCATACAAATGAAACACAATTTTCTGCATAACTCGGGAACAAATCAAGCAAATGGAATCAAATTTGGCATGTGGAATTTTTCGGAGACAAGAAACGGGGAAAGGGGGGCACTCTTACAAATGAAACACTAATTCCTGCATAGCTCGAGAAATGAAGCAAATGGAACCAAATTTGGCATGTGGGGGGTTTTGAAGGCAATGATTGTATGGTGATTCGAGACTCCTCCCCCCACAAATTTCAACCAAACATGATAATTATCCAGGCAACTAAAACACAAAATTTGTATTTCTCGGGTAAGCAGCATGTTCTGATAGAAGTTTGAGCTCCTTCTTAGTCAAGAATATGGAATGCTCTCAATGCTAAATTATGCACAAGAAGTTAATCGAAGGTTATGGAAGAAAAAATTACTTTCAAACTGACAGGATACAGCATTGTTGAAGATAAAGGTTTTGTCTATGAAATTCTTCTACACAGAAGGAAAAACCATGGTAGAAACTAACGATCCGAGGGTTATATTAAAAACGCACACCTACGTTTTATTTTGCAGAAACTAGACACAATAGCAAACGAAAATAAACTCAATCCTAAAAAAACCATAAAAGCGCCAGTTCTTTGCCACCCAGTAGTTGTCGCCTTCATTAAAAAATACCACAAGGATGTCGACGTGGTGTTTTGGCCGGATCTAACATTCCGCTTGGGCATTCCGGTGGTGCCCAAGCATGCAAACCTTCCCAACGTGCCCCACCTCCGCCCAATCGAGAAGATTTGGGCCAATTTGAAGAGGAGAGTAAATTCAAATAATTTCGTGGCCAAAACGACGGATGATTTGATCAAAAAGGCGACCAAAGAACTGAAGAATATACCTACAAGCTTCTTTTTTTCATCTATGGCTAAGGTTCCGGCCAACTGCCGTTACGGCGCGGCAGGGAGTAGAAGTATTTTTGTGAAGTTTTTAATTTCCTAATGAATAAAATGCAATTTAGTTTGTTAAAATATCTCTTTCCGTTCCGAGAATAGTAGTTTTTTTTTAATAATTTCTTAGAAAAAAAAAATTTCTCAGGTATACATAAAACGTCGAGATCTAGAAATCTTGAAAATGTTGTGTATTTTTAAATTGACCTAATGGGAAACAATTTTCGAGTAGGGGCAGTGAATTGTATTTTATATAAAGAATTTGATTTTAATTGCTGAGATTATCGTAGCAATAGTTTTGAAACATAGCTTATATCATCGTTGGCCACTGCTAGCATATACTATGTGATTTTTCATTAGGACGGTTCACTCCAATTCCATAAAGGTTGTCCTCATTGTTGAAAAAAACACAAAAAAAATCTCATTTGAATGGACTATTGAAGATAACAGTATTGAAACAACTCCTATATAATCATTAGCAATTTTCTGCATATAATATATGATGTTTAATTAGGGTGGCTGACCTATTTTCCATTAAGGTGGTCCTTTTTGCCGAATATTTAATTTTTTTTTTTAATATTCCGAGTTCGAATGGGATATTGACATGTGAATTGACCGTTTAAGGCGTAATCGTTGAAGAAATTGTAAGAGTTATGTCTATTTGTCTGTATTTACTTATTAACATTTGTTTACTTACATCTATTTATTTACATTCATTTACATATCTTGCTATATTAACTTCAGCAATTTGCATTTGTATATTTACATATTTAAATATGCTAAGGTAAATGAATTAATGTAAATATATTTAGGTAAATATATCAATGTAAATAGATGAACTTACATATATTAATGTAATCACCGGTCGGGACGAATGACCCCTTGGGTTAAAGTCCCGTAAAAACAATAAAGAAGAAGGAGAATATTGATGTAAATAAATAAAAGTAAGAAAACAAATGTTAATATGTCGACACAGACAAATAGACATAAATCTTGCAGTTTCTTCAACGATTAGACCTTAACCGGTCAATTCACATGTTTCTTAGTTGGTAGTATTGCCACAGATGGCGTACATAGTTGATTCCCCTACGTTTGACGTTAGCACACTACCCCCATCTGTTAAGCTTTATCACCCACCACAATGTGGGTTTGTAGTGCGAAATTTTCAATGTGCTATGTCTGTTTGTCTGTGATATAAATAGTAATAAATAAATAGAGATGGGTTAACTAAAAATATAAACATTTTCATAAAAATCTCATGTTGTTAGGCACTTTGATGGTAATTGTTGATGCTACTAATCGAAAGTTATGCAGAAAAAATGAAAAACTTCCAATTTTAAAATGAGTTTTACTCCATAAGGAGACAAAAGGGGACAAACAATTTTGCATAGGTCTTGTGCATGAAAGTTTTTAATTTCAGTTTACGTATATTGTGTTTGCAAATATTTACAAATAAGCGAGTGAGATATCTTGAAAAAACGTATGTTTTTACACTTCAACTTCTACAACTTTTTTTTATACAATAACTAGCAACCATCTTGTATCTTCAAAGTGTGCGTCCGTTTTATGCCCTAAAAGTCATTAGAACAATTTTTTTAAATTCAAATTGAAATAAAAAAATTAGTGCAAAAAAAACTGAATTATGAAGAGTGTGAGCTGTTTAGTGGAATACCTGTAACTAGAAAAAAAGAAGAATGATTAGTAATTTCCATTTAATTCCAACAACCTTTATTGCTTATCTTGACAGATACGCGTATTTCGTCTACAATGTGCAGACTTCTTCAGTGTCGTGTACTAATACTCGACTGGAGTATATATCCAGTCGAGTATTAGTACACGACACTGAAGAAGTCTGCACATTGTAGACGAAATACGCGTATCTGTCAAGATAAGCAATAAATGTAGTTGGAATTAAATGGAAATTACTAATCATTCTTCTTTTTTTCTAGTCTAGTGGCAAAAAAACTGTTTTTTTAAGTCCCACCCTAAGGAAAGTTAGAAAAACTGTTATAAAACGATACGTAGATGAGATAGAAGTAAAGTTTTTTAAGCAAAGTTCCATTAAATTAAATTATCTACAATTTTTTAGGAGCAAAAATTCCTCTAAATCATAAGAATAAAAAGTTAGAATTTTTATTATGAACATAAATGTACCACCCTAGACACCACCCAAATCAAAGATAGATCTTATTTTTAAGATAAAATCTTCCAAAGGCATCATATGTCTAAAGTTAATGGCTTTTGAGTTATCAATTTTTGTCGCGAAATTTGTCTATTCGTACCATAGTGGAGTGGTAAAATTTTTAGGAATTCCGTCAGACTTCACCGATGACATCGTAGCACGCAACTTTGAGACAATGGCGGAAAAGTACATCAGACTAAAGGTCGAAGCTAGCCGGATTGGACTTGTCATTAATGTGTCGAAAACAAAATACTTTCAAGGAAGAGGCTCACGAGAAGACAATGTTAGCCTCCCATCTTGAATATTAACGGAGATGAAATCGAGACTGTAGACGAATTCGTGTATCTGGGCTCATTGGTGATCGCCAACAACGATTCCAATAGAGAAATAAAAGGGCGTATTATGTCTGGAAACCATGCTTACTTTGGGCTCTGAACGACGCTACGATCGAATAGAGGTCGCCGTACCACGAAGTTGACCATCTACAAAACACCACGAAGTTGACAATCTACAAAATCCTCTACGGCCACGAAACATGGACTATGCTTGTGTTTTGAAACGGGAGGTACTGCGTACCATCTACGGTACAATGCACATGGAAGACGGGACGTGGAGAAGGCGAATGAATTACGAATTGCATCAGTTGCTGGAAGAACCCACCATCGTCCACACTGCAAAAATCGGCAAACTACGATGGGCTTGGGACATCGTAAGAATATCGGACGAGAGTCCAGTGAAAATGGCTCTCGAGAACGAATGGATCGACACAAGAAGAAGAGGATCGGTCTAGGTGGGTCGATCAAGTGGATGGTGACCTGCGCACCCTCCGCAGGCGAAGCTGGTGAATTGCAGCCATGGACCGAACGATTTGCAGACGATTTTTGTGTACAATAGAGGCCACTCACTCTTTATCCGGACTTTAAGTAAGTAAGTTACCTAAAAGACAAAAAATCCCAAAAGACAAAAAAAGGTTTGAAGTGATGAAGAGATGAACGAGCAACAAACTAAAAATCAAAGATACAGAAAAAAAAGAGAAAAGAAAAGTTGTTTTGCACTCCAGGTTGGATAATTTATTGAAATTTAATAAATTTTGTTGAAAAACAACACCAAAATATAAAAAGGTTAATTTTTTAGATTTCAATATATGCTTCGATATAACGTACAATTCGATATAACGTACAAGTGTGAAATCAAAATGTACGTTATATCGAAGTTTGCCTGTATTGTAAATCCTTGAGCAAATAAAAATATCAGTCGTGAAAACCTCTAATTGTCTAGAACAAAAATCTCAAAAATCAATCAAGAAACAATCGACTAATAAGCATTCAGTGATTTAATTTTTCGTGACGGTTGCCAGTTTTTAAATTTCTATTTGACATGAAATCATTGCTATAAGGTTGCTCTGTATTTGCGCTCTGGAATAATATAGAGACCGTTTAAATTTCCGAGCCGTTCTAGAAACTTTACACAACGCTTAAGGTATGCGACGGCAAAAGTAAATCTAAAACTAGCCACCGCTGGCTGCCAATTGCCAAGAATTTAGAACGGAATTTGGAAAATCTATATATATATAAATGGATTTCTGTCTATCTGTCTGAACCTCATAGGCTCGAAACCTACTGAACCGATCAGCGTGAAAAGTTGTTTGGAGAAGTTTTTGGGGCCGGAGAAGGTTCTTATGAGGGTTTGAGAACCCCCTCTTCTCTTGTAAGGGGGCTCCCATACAAATCAAGCACAAATTTCTGCATAACTCGAGAACTGATCAAGCAAAGAAACCCAAATTGAGCATGCGGAAGTTTTTGGTGGCATGCAATGTTTTTATGGAGGGGGGCGACCCCGGCGTAGTGGTTAGCATCCATACCTCTCACGCCAAAGTCACGAGTTCGAATCTCACCCCCGGAAAAGTTACGAAAATACCCAAAAGCGGTGTTTGAGTGACTACGACGGGAGATGAACCAGCCCGAGGCTGAAAATCTCGATAATCAAGAAACAAACAACAACATGTTTCTATGGTGGTTTGAAACCCTTCCCCTCTCTAGAAAGGGTGGCTCCTATACAAATGAAACAGAAGTTTCTGCATATCTCAAGAACTAATCAAGCAAATGGAACCAAATTTGGCATGTGTGGTTTTCTGGTGGCGAAAAATGTTTCCATGGTGGTTTGAGACCCCATATAAATAAAGAACAAATTTCTGCATAACTCGAGAACTAATCAAGTAAATGACACCACTTTTAGCATATGGGGGTTTTTGGAGGCTAGATTTCTATATACATAAAAACGAATTTCTGTCTGCCTATCTGTCTGTCAGACCCATATAGACTCGGAAAGTTCAGAACCGACCAACGTGAAAATATATGTGAAGGGGTTTTTGGGGCTAGGGAAGGTTCTTATAATTGTTTGAAACCTCTTCTCTCTCAGGAAGGGGAGCTCCCATACAAATGAGATACAAATTTCTTCATAATTCGAGAACTAATCAAGCAAATCGAAGCAAATTTGACGTGTGGGGGGAAGGCAAGAATGTTGCTATGGTGGTTCAAGACCCCTCCCCTTTCTGAAAGGGGGTGGTTCAAACAAATGAAACTCAAATTTTTATTATAATCGAAGAGCCCAGTGTGATGGTTCGAGAACTAATCGAGCAAATGGAACCAAATTTGGCATGTGGGGGGTTTTGAAGGCAATGATTGTATAGTGGTTTGAGAAACCACCCCCATCTGGAAGGGAGGGCTCCCATACAAATGAAACACAATTTCTTCCAAAAATGAAAACTGATCCAGTCGAGTATTAGTACACGACACTGAAGAAGTCTGCACATTGTAGGCGAAATACTCGTATCTGTCAAGATAAGCAATAAAGGTAGTTGGAATTAAATGGAAATTACTAATCATTCTTCTTATTTTCTAGTTACAGGTATTCCAGTAAACAGCTCACACTCTCCATAATTCACAAAACGTGTATTTCTCGGGTAAGAAGCATGTTTTGAAAAAAGTTTGAACACCTGCTTATTCAAGAAGAAAAAAACTGATTCCGAAAAAAAACCATAAAAGTGCCAGTTATATTCAATTTTCTTTAATTAAGTTGCAAGCGTAGCAGCGCACCCGCCGGGTTCAGCTAGTGTAAGATAAATTCAAGCAAAGTAGTTTTCAAAGCTGGGATTAACCCAACGGACAAACAGTTCTACGTTTTTTTTTTTTTCACAAGCAACGATGTTGGGAGTCAGCACCCTTACCACTATAGGAGAACAATTTCTCAGAAAGTTTATTTTAATGAATCATGTTCGTTCTATCCTTCATCATTAAACATGAACATTAAATAAACACAGGACTGGTAGCGACCAACAATGTTAAAAAGAGTTATTTTAGTGACTACGTTGATGAAAAAAGTGACAAAATAGTGACTTCAATTTGTAAAAAAAAGGACCAAAAAGTGACCAAATTTTTCAAAAGGTTACTAAAAGTGACTATGAAAAATGGATTTGAAAGAAATAATTAATTTGTGTTTGGTGGTTCATCAGCATCCTTGATCCGTTGAGCAACCACACTCATGCTGAGTACGAATAGCGAGCTCGTTCTACCTGATTTGTGCAAAATACAACGCGTGTCGAAGAATTTGACACAAGATTGTCATGAGTGGTTTTTATTATAGTCACTCAATAGTCTCATATAACTTCCAACAAATTTACCCAATGGCTCAGTCAGATCTTTTCGGTGTGATAAAATGATTATATTCAAATCAAATCGTTCGATTGAGGCGAAGGATCTCATAAATACTCAATAATCTTAATAATATCCCAAATTGTATCTTCCTCAAAATGGCATGATCGTTTGGCTTCGATAGTTGTATGTACCAGACCATAAAAATATAGGAACTATAGTTTTTGTCTATCAATTAAATTGATTCAATTTGTTTTAAACATAAACGGAAGATGTACGGAGGTGGGTCCAATTTCCCGCACTTTTGAATCACTTCGTTCGGAGGGTTTCGTTAGACCTACAAAGCTCAAAAACGGCAACAACATTCTTCGTATAAAAATGCATCTGCTCGCCAAATTTTAGACAATATGCCAGCTTAAAACTTCCCATGACGAAGTGATGCTTGGGGGTACCGAAGTAGCGATCAACCCTACTTTTATCTTGTATTTAACTAATCTTGTTGTAATTGTTGAGCTCACTTGGTTTTAGGATGCCTCAGTGTTGAAGTGAATAAAAATTTATCCCAATAAAAATCATAATCAACATAGAAAATCATTACCTTTTACGAAAAATATAAGTGACCGGAAATGGTAAAGACAATATTTTCAGATTTCGAGTTTGAAATTCACTTCTTATTTTGTGCGAAACCACGAGTGAGCGATACGCATCCGAACACTGCTAGAGTACATTTTTTATGTTGCAAAGCTTTGTGAATGTGTTTGTGAACAAAACGTTGAAAAGACGCGGGCGAGCGAAAAATTGAGCTTTGCAGTCGTTCGTCAACAATCAATATGCAACTAGTGATTTGAAATTGGTTCACTGTTATAGAACCCCTAGTTCCGAAGTACACCTTGCAGTCTGCACTTTGCCATGCATTCTTGCGCTTTTCAGTACCTTCTGATACGAGTATCTTTGTTTATGTTTTGATTCGCTATGCGATTTTGACAGAATATTTGAGAGTGTATTGGTGTGCGTTACGGTCTTAGGGGCGAATCATTAAGCTTGGGACCAAGGTTGGGACCGGGGTGCTAGTACTTCCTGAGCCAAAAAAATGTTCGTTTTCTTTATGACTATCCACCCGCTGCGTTCGTGCTGTCTTGTTCTCTCCCACAAAAATCTTAAAAAGGCTGGGCGCAGTAAGTCATGTTTGACGTTACAGCGCGCTGTTTACAAGTTTCCCGTGGGGGAGAACAAGACAGCACGAACGACTGCAAAGTCTAATATAAAAAAAAGCTTTCTCTTTTTTTGCTAGCATATTGAGATTAAACTGCTCGAAAAATAAAATAATATAATAAACTATATCTTTCAGTTTTTACACACTGAAAGTAGAATGATTCATTATCGCCAATTTTTTCCCAAAAAAGTTGAAAAAAGTGACTAATTGCTAAAAATAGTTACTTTAGTTAAAAGGCCTTAAAAAAAATGACTTTAAAGTGACCGCCTCAAAAAAAGTGACCAAGTCACTAAAAAGTCCTGCCATCCAGCCCTGAATAAACATTAAACATTAGGAAAACTTATTTTATTTTCAGTAAAACCGAAAAAAAATAACAAGGAATACCGAAAAACCAGCTAACTGAAGTTAAACAAATAAATTACCGAAAAAGTCAGTAGTTGTGTTTGACAGTTCACGGTTTGTGCTTTGACGGAGTTTTCAGCAAATCAAAATACTACTCGGTTGATTACTGATTTCTCAGCTGTTTGAAAACCCAGTAAAATTTTACCGACTTCGGTAATTAAATCTGTGTGTGTGTGTGTAGCGGAATGATGGTTTGTTTTCCTCCAAAGGATTTTCCCTCTCACTTGTACTCATTTGATTTAAATGACGGTGTAGTGTGCGTGCGGTAAACGTCACTAAGCCTGATTGGCTCCCCGCCGCTCCGCACAGCTTCCATACACAGAAAAAAATCTTGTAGTAGAAACTACCATTTTACCTTTTTTTTTTGCCTATCTTTAAAACTACCATGACATTTCAGTCAAATTTACTACGTTTGTGGTAAAACTTCAGCATTTCAGGTATATTTGGCAGACTTCATATTGATATCAACCGCACCATGGTTGATCTAATCGCAGGCATGGTAACCAGATTTTTATGTTTCATGCATTTCTTTAAGTCTTTAAGGGATTTGTTAAGTCATCGATTTACACAATCTACGATGTTCATTTCAGAAGCTTGTATGCGAGTGTGATTGAAGAATAATGCGCGTGCATGAAATTTTCCAACGGTAAATTACGGAAGAAACGCATTTCAGGAAGGATATCCTCCTGCATTATACCGATCCTGATTGGATTTGAATTCTACGCTTACGATGATACCGTTAATTCGCCCCAATTCTCATCTGATTGTCAAAGATTAAAAAAATCGGTAGCCGGCTTTCGGCGCTTCAAAATACCACCATAAATCGGACCGTGGCTGATCTGATTTCCTGTTTGCACAACATCCCCGATCACCCACTGGGCCCCCACACCGTCCATTGCATTTTAGATAAAACCTAGATAAAAGTAATCGTCAGGCGAAGATGACAATCGAATACTCACACTCCAGCTTGTCCTCCGGCCGGCCAGCCTCCAGCAGCGACAGATAGCACACGACGTCCTTCAGGGGCACCTTGAATAGCATCGGATCCAAATAGGACTGCTTTCGGGGAACCAGCCGAATGTCTGTTGCGGATGGTAGAGGAAACGAAAGAAAAGGTTGTGACGTTTTATGCTGAATATGGTGATATGTTCGGGGATGGATATATGGATGGGTGCGATCCGTCGATCCTCGTCACGTCATCGTCACACCGCCAGAAAGTCATGCTCAGAGAAATGCGTGTCTGCGTATCTGCAATATCGGGATACCATTATGATTGGATTCGATTGCCGTTCGTTGATGTGGGTAGGAACCATGATGAAATACAAGTTACGACGAGCCATCAAACTTGCTCTCTTTTGGACGCACACGTCACTGGCAGATAACATCTTCCGGTGTACGATGGATAAAGAATGTCGATATAAAGCTTCGCTTGTTACGAGATTGGCATTGAAAGCAAATCTCGCAGCGGTTGATTGGGTGATTGAGCAATCGGCAGTCAATACTGTCGGCGGTTGTATCGAACTAAACGGTGACAGGGGTTAAGTCTTGAAGCGAAACGGTTTTGTTCGGAAAAGGGTAAGTCAAAAATCAGCACCATTCAAACGTGAGTGGGTTGTGTGAATAGCTGCCAGACGTGACAACACGTCACATCGTGGATAATCCTTGATATTCCATAACGCTCAATCCGACACTAGAGATGCTGAAGCAGCGATTTGTTTTTTTTTTCAGTGCAATCCTAAACTTATTACAAATTACAATCCCAGTAGGTATTCCATATTCCAATCACAGCAAAAAATTTCACACCATGAACTGAATTTTTAAATCAACATTACCGATAACTTGTCATGTAACATCCCATCCCCAAGATGGCAACCAATCACCATCAAGACAACGTGCCAAGTCTTGACTTCGATGGTGTCGACAAACGACGAACGACGGATGACGAAGGGTGGCGATGGAAATCTTTAGCACGAACTCCTCATCATGCTATGGGCCACATAACGTGTTACTGTCGTGATTGATTTCCTTACCTTCTATCCGACAGTTGACGGAATTGTTGCTCTTCCGAGATGAGTTCCGCGAAATCTGCGAATGACTATGGCTGTGGCTGTGCGACGGGCTCGAATCGGCAGACCGTCGGAACGGTGCTGGCAGGATCGAGGTGCTACCTCCCATCGGACTCGGCGTCACCGTCAGCATCGGGTGAACTGTTCCTGGAAGGTGTTTTTCTTTTAAATTGTGGAACGCAACTAACACACGCATACTCACCGCTTTTGCCCTGCCTGTCGCCGGTGTCGTGTCCCAGATGGCCCAGCGATTGAAGTTTATCCGTGATGCCATGTATCCGGTCGACGAAACTGTTGCGTTGGGATTCTTGCGAAGGCTGCGGCGCCGGAAGGTCAATGATGTTGTTCAGGTTGGGAATAGACCCTGCGGGAGAAAGCGATGGAGAAGTGGGAAAAGCAAAACGGTGAGAAAAGGAAATGACAGAATTTTGTGTGCGACAATCAATGTTCGGGGATGTTTCCTGTTCAACTTTCCAAATTTCTCTGCCTCCGAGGGGGATTCCGATAAATTTCGATGCGTTGCTCGGGGCACGCGTGCCGGAAAGGGAGCGGTCGTGTTTTATAGGACTATCAAGGATTTCCGAGGAAATTGAGATGGCTTTAAGATTTCCATTCAGTACATGAATATTTATTGATGTACATTTATTTAAGTATTCTTTGGGGCCATTTATAGAAGAAGAGTCGACTTCGCTCGCCAGGTCTATTTTGCTATTACAGATGTCTAGATCGACACAATCTTGTCGAACAGGTTGACTCAGTTGACCACTTGAAAACAAATGACTGATCTGTCACATTCTGTCGAACAAGAGTTTGTTGTGATACGCGTTCTTCGTCGGGAAGTGAAAAAGAAATACACTAAACCATTAGATTTTTTTGCAGGTGAATCAACAGAAACATAATTTACTTCTAGTAAAAAAATGTCCACTCTTATATAAAAAAAATAACCTCTTGGGCTTGTCAATCTGATGAAACTGAATGAGCACATCGCCAGTGGGTTTTGTAGAGTTGGAGCCAGCAAAACTATTATTTAGCAGAAGTTGGAGGAATTTGGCCAGGAGCTTGATTTATTAGGGGGAATGGCAAAATGTAGGTGTTAACTTTTCGTTTGAATACTTTAGATCTTGTTTTCCAAGAGCTCCCGGATGCTTTGGAACAACCGTAAAAGTGACAAAGTTTTGAAATTCTCAGACCTCTGTTTATTTTCTTGAGAACTTTTAAGCATTAATTCAGTACGTTTGCACTTGGGATTTGGAGAATTACCTTCGAGGCCAGCTTGGCCTCCCAGATATTTGGACTCTTTTTTTCCAGTTCATTTATTTGTACAGGCTCAATCGATTTAACTTTACAGAGCCAAGTTTTCATATTTATATACATCAATTATCTTAATTCTTAAGTTAAGGGGATAGGACCGATTACTCGCGGCCGTCTCGAGGTTAATAGGAATAACAACTGAAAGGATGGGAAGGTGGGCTGGAATTTGAAGTGTGGTTTATACAACACATTTTTTAAAAATCTAAATTGTCTAAAAAACTTAAAACTATACAACTTTTGGCTTCTTTTGACTTGAGCATTTTTGATTAAGAAAAAAAAAAACACACAAACACAGATAAAAAAAAGAAAAAAAAACTTAGAGTAAACATACAGGTTAAACTAACTACAATCTAAGGCTAATGTTAGTCAAAAACACATAAATGAGTTTCATAAACTCCAGGTCACGCAGAGCCAAAATATCTCGAACTGGTACATTGGGTTATCTACCTCGAGCCCGAAGGGAATCATAAAGCTCAGTTCTGACTGCACGATGCTCAGCACATGACCAAATAATGTGATCTGCGTCCTGATAGCCTTGTCCACACTCACAGAGATTGCTGTCACTCAGCCCAACACGGTATAAATGAGCGTTCAAAGAATAATGATTGGATATGAGGCGAGACATGACACGAACGAAGTCTCGACCCACATCCATACCCCAAAACCATGATTTCTTCGACACCTTTGGGATGATAGAATGTTGCCATCGCCCCGAATCTCCTTTACTCCATTTATACTGCCAGCTAACGAGTGACTGTTGACGAAAAATAGCAAAAAATTCGTTGAAGGCGATTTTTCGATCATAAATATCGCCTTCCATAGCGCCCACTTTTGCAAGCGAGTCCGCTCTCTCATTGCCCAGAATTGAACAATGAGAAGGGACCCATACAAATATGTTGGTAAAATAACGCGAAGATGAAGCACTTAGAAGCTCCTGTATTTTCATGAGAAAATACGAGGAGTGCTTTACCGGCCTCAAGGAGCGAATAGCCTCTAAAGAACTGAGACTATCCGTGAATATGAAATACTGATCCGGTGTAAGTGAGGTAACAATTACCTCACAGGTAAATCAAAATGAACTAACTGCCGAAGTCGGAGCAGTTTTCTCCAACAAGTTTTCGAGTCATCCGATTCTTCAGCCTCAATTTCCTTGCCGATGATTGCCGTCCTCAGCTCACGAAACTCATTTTCTATGGCCTGTTCATCACCGCTTCCAAAGAAGATCTGATCCAGTAAAACTCCTTCAAAGTGTGCAGCATCTTGGGGTCAATGCTTGATGCAGTAATCAGAACTGGATTCGTTCAGATCAAAGCGCTTAGTGATATGTTTAACCAACTCGGTATAGGCAGCACAGCAGATCGAGAAAGCCTCCTTTCTGGTATCATCGAGAGTTCCGGAACTAAGCATTTCTCCTGCTGCTACCCCGATATATATATATATATATATATATATATATATATATATATATATATATATATATATATATATATATATATATATATATATATATATATATATATATATATATATATATTTCCGATTTCTTACGAAGATGTCTCTCTAAATAAAAAACTCCGAAATCCGTCACGTGTCTTAGGTTATCATCCTCACACATATTTACAAGGAGAACCATTGGTGAGACTTCAGCTGATTGCACATGTTCGGGAATTCCGGAACTTCTGACTGGAAGATACGGTTCGCTTTATTGATAATGGGCATCCTGTCATTAGATTGACAGAAAATGCGCTGTGTGGCTTGATTGTTGTCGCAGTTGGCTTGGAACGAGAAAAACAACACGAGCTCCGAAAACCGTTCCAAATTCCTTTTGACAATTGACTCGAACGATAGCCATCTGGTGGTGAAAAGATGCAAATTTTTTAAATGTTTCAAATCCAAGATACTTAGTATCATCTGTTCCTTGGATTGTATCGGAACGGATCTACTGTTCCAGGTACAATGGCAGCTTTTCGTAGATTGCACAAGGACAGTCACGTTTCAGCAGCTTCTGGACGGATCGGTCAGAACCCATTATTACCGATGCTCCATCTGATCCAAAGCTCATTAAAGAAAACAAAAAATCACGTTCGAAACAACTATGCTTTGAATAGCAAAAATACTCATCGAGACCATTATTCTAACTTTCCAAAATTACTCTGAATGAATGCATGAAAATGCTTCTCAATTGGAAGAACAGTATTATTTTTAGAAATCTCTGTAAAAAATTCTCTTAAGGAACAGTGAGAAAAATACTTCTTCAACGGAATACTTGAAGAAATTGTTGAAGTATTTTTTGGAGAACTATATGTTAGAACGCCTTCAGACATCTTAGACAAAGTTTAAAAAAATAATTCTTCAAAACCCCTTGCGGATTTTTTGAAATTCAGAATTAAAAAAAATGAGATTATGGCATTCATGCAAAACATTCTTCTTAGATTTCTCCAAACAAATCAAGATTTTCTCCAAGAACTATCTTATAGTTTTTATGTAGTTCTTTCAGGTGTCCTCCAGAGATTCCTTTACAATCACAAAACTGTACAAGCTCAGGGCTTTCTCAAAACAAATCACCACAAGAATGTTTTGAAATACTGCCGATGAGATTCCAGAAGAAACTCCTGAAAAAATCTCTAGAGGAATGCCTACAAACTCCTAAAGAATACCTATAGAAACGCCAGATGGAATATCTCAAGGAGTGTTTGAGAACTTTTCATAGAGTCTTTGAGAAATTCTACAAAAAAAAAATTGAAAGATTATCTCAAAAAAATTATTAAGAAATCATTTTGAGGCACATGCATTTTGAGGCACATGCACAAACTGACTTTCAGACTGTCAACTGTCACTTTAGTGTGCCCCTAAAAATTTAGCGCACATCGAAGAACCTTTCATATATTCTGTTAAATTAACAACGCGAATCAAAGCAAAAACAAAGATTATTGTACAGGAAAGCGGAACAATGTATTGCGTGGTGCAAGGTGTCAAGTGCCAATTTTAAATCGCCAGTTTTCTATTGATCGTTGGTGTCGGTGTCAATTGTTTTCTTTTGCTTCGTGGGCCTTAAACAAGCCAATGAAAGTATTAGGTGCGCAACTAAGTTCCCGCTATTTAGCAATAGATGGCGCCAGTAGTAAGTGCTGGTCGAATGTTGTACATATCAAGCGTCATAAACCAAGCTCAGACATATGGTAAACAAACCGCTTTGCCAAATCAGTGATTTTGGTTTAGTGTTATATATTTTGGTTGTTTGAAAATGTCTGATTTCGTGCCAAATAATCGTCATTTGCGGGAAGTGTTGATTTTCTTCTTTCATTCGAAGAAGCACATCGAGAGCTCCAAAAAGTTTACGGTGATGCTGCTCTGAGTGAAACAACGTGTCGTGATTGGTTTCGTCGCTTCAAAAACGGTGATTTCAGTGTTGATGATCGTCCGCGTGAAGGAAGGCCAAAAAACTTCGAAGACTCTGAATTGGAGGCATTGCTCGATGAGGATCCGTGTCAAACGCAAGAAGAGCTTGGTTCAGGATTAGGAGTTTCCCGCCAAGCCGTTTCTAAGCGATTGCAGGCGTTGGGAATGATTCAAAAGCAAGGAACTTGGGTTCCTTACGATTTGAAGCCAAGAGATGTTGAGCGTCGTTTTTTCGTCTGTGAACAACTGCTCCAACGGCAAAAAAGGAAGAGTTTTCTACATCGCATTGTGACGGGTGACGAAAAATGGATTCATTACAGTAACCCAAAACGGAAACATTCATGGGGACTGCCCGGGCATGCTTCAACATCGTCGCCTAGGCCGAATATTCACGCTGCGAAGGTAGTGCTGTGTATTTGGTGGGACCAAGTTGGTGTTATTTATTATGAGCTATTGAAACCAAACGAAACCATTACCGGGGAACGGTATCGAACTCAATTGATGCGATTGAGCCGAGCACTGCCCGAAAAACGGCCACAATACGAGCACAGACACGAAAAAGTGATTCTTCAGCATGACAACGCTTGACCTCACGTTGCGAAACCCGTGAAAACCTACTTGGAAACGCTCAAATAGGAAGTCCTACCCCACCCGCCATATTCTCCTGATATTGCACCGTCCGATTATTACTTGTTCCGTTCGATGGCACATGGTCTCACTGGTCAGCAATTCCACTCATATGATGACATCTCAAAATGGCTTGATTCTTGGATAGCATCAAAAAACGAACAGTTCTATCGAAATGGTATTCACGTTCTACCAGAAAGATGGGAAAAAGTCGTATTCTTTGAATAATTCGTTTGTAACCTTTGTTTTCAAAATAAAGTTCCTTTTTCACCAAAAAACAGCGAGAACTTAGTTGCGCACCTAATAGAATTGGTAAAAAGTAGGATCTTGAAATGCACACATATTTTTAAATTTGAGATTTTTAAGTGGACAAGCAATTCTCAAAAATCTTAAAAATCTTGGTTTATCTCAAAAATCTGTAATCTTTACATACAGGAAAAATTGAAAAAAATCTGTGTCAATCTAGATAAATCTGTGCATGTGGCAACCCTGTCCACAGTGGCGATGGGTGACCATCGGCTATCGGTCGTGCGAATCACGATGTCAATCCGGCAGGCTCTCAAAGAAAGGTTGGGATTGAGACTCAATGAGCCACTTCCAGGAGGAGGCAATTCGAACGATGGAAACACAGCGAAGTGAATGCAGTTGCCGAAATACCGGGGGCCAAAAAAAACTTTTGATGAAAATTCCCACCCCTCTAAAAGTCGTCAACCTGAACCGAGAAATTGAAGCAGAAGCTTTTGGTCAATTTGCTCAGGATACATTTAAGATGTATCGAGAATTGTACGATTGGTATGTGCTTTCTCCTACAGTGCATAAGCTACTATTACACGGTAGTGATATTATCAGGACTGCTGCACTGCCTTTAGGGATGCTGAGTGAGGAAGCCCAGGAAACGAGGAATAAGTGCATAAGGAAATTTTGGGAACGGCATGCAAGGAAGTTCAACCGCATTGTCAACTTGCAAGACGTTTTCAAGCGGCTTCTTCTCACCTCCGATCCCGTAATCTCACTTATCAACAGACGTACAACTCGTGGTGAGACACAGTTTGATTTACCTGAAGAAGCTCGAAACTTAATAAAAATTAACTAATATCCTATCAAGCCTTTTTCTATGAAAACACGTGGTAGTTGTCATATACTGAACAGAGATAGCCCTGATTCCTTAAACGTACTCTAAGGTGTGTTGAATCAAGTCATGGTATGCCATATTTTTTTTCAGGTGCTCCATTTCAAGTTGTGAGGCCTATAGTATGGCGTAAATTTAACTGAAAATTTACTATAATATGAAAACAAGAAAAAAATCAACTATGGTGTATTCAGCAACTTTGTAGCAAATGTCAAAACAAACAACTTTGTACAACATAGCAAGCTGGTTAGATTTAAAAATGAAGGACTTTAAGTCGAAAAGCGATTTTTTACTAAAATTCGGAATTAGGCTTTGAAGCTAGAAAAAAAAAATATGTTCTACAAAGTTTTTTATAATAACAATTCCTACAACTTTGCCGAACATACCATCTCACGCTATTTTCTCATAAAAAAGTTAGCGCATACGCCACTCTTGCGTTTAATGCAAGAAAAAATTACTTTCATACAAATTGTAGTACAACAAGTTTGCAACAAGTTCTTAGAAGTAACCAGAGCTCTAAAACCACAAATTTCCATTGAAAACCTCATGTCCGCCTAAAGTAGTTTACTGGACCACTATGGAATGAATTTCCAGACAATTTCGTTTCGGGAGCAATAGTCGAACATTTGGTTTCGATCGGCGGCTTCAGTCTTCAACATGCGGTAGACTCGGTTGAGTGCATGTAAAGCGCTTTTGAAGGTAGTTGCGTTGTCCGAATGGAGTTCGACGATCCTTCCTCTGCGGGCGACTAGACGACGGAGTGCAGCTAGGAACGCTGGAGTCGATAAATCACTCACAAGCTCGATGTGGACTGCCTTGGTCGAGAAACAGACGAATATGGCCACGTAGACTATCGTGGGACCACGGTTTCTAGCTGCTGACTTTACGTAAAAAGGTCCACAGCCACTTCAGCGATGATGACCTGGCGACACGTTCGCCGTTCGTTAGATCAGATAACTCTGCAGCAAATGTTTCATTTTGCGCCAAATGGCAGAGCCAGTGTTCAGCGTGTTGGAGCTTTGAAGTAGTAAGTGGTACGATGATCGATGAAATTACTCGGCCACTAATGGCCAATGTAAAGGGAGATGATCCGGAAGTACGCAACTCTATGCGCTCCTTCAATCGTTGAATGAAGCGGCCGCAGAATGCAACCACACTACGTAACTTGGCGTAGCGAGAATAGCGAGAAAACAGATCTCCACAGAAATCTGCTTGTGCGGCGGTCATTACCACAATCGGTGCCTTGCGCCCTTCTTCGGACGCTGCAGAGGAGTTCTCTTGGTCGATGACGGTCTTGGGTCAACATTCAGGCAACAGTGAGAGCCAGGAAGGGCCGTGCCACCAACGGGAACTGTTGATGATGTCCGTTGGGTTGAGGCCGCGCGAAATATCGTCGGCGGGATTTTCAGAACCAGTTATGTGTGGTTTATATTTGTGGCTGGAATATTTTCCAGCGGGTTGGAGCGGCGCGCAACCATTGAAGCACAGTACTGGAATCAGTACAAAAATAAGCGTTGAAGCGGACATTACTACAGTCGTTCGTTCTTTGGCTAATTGATGACAAATCCTGCTAAGTGTTCAGTTAGAATCTCATAATTAATTTCGCGCGCTCGATTGATCGTTTCGTGTGAAACAGCAAAGGTTTGTTGTATGAAAGTTTGCAAACAATGTTGTATACTGTATGAAAGATTTTCTGAAATTAAATGAGGTGAAATTTTACACGCCTGTTAAAATTCATTATTTTTTTCTGTGCATACACTCTAGGGGATTCAATACAGCTGATGTTTCAGCTATGTATTTGAAATGGCTTATACATTTTTAATAGCATAAAAACTGAAATTGCTGATTTTCTTCAAAGTATCCGTATATATTTCTCTTTTGTGTGTTTCACTTATATCAAATATAAACATAAAGGGTGTCCCACATCAAATTGCATCACAGAAAAAAACGCCGTAGAAAAATACACATTGGGTATTTTCTCTTGAAAATTTGGGTAGAAGTAGTTTAGAGTGTTTTGAAGTGTTGTATTTTTATCGCTGTCAGTTTTTCAAAAATTGGAAAAAATGGCGTCACCCGAAAAACAACGATGCATATTGATTTTGCGCAAGCACCTGGAAAATCCTCAACTCTCTCATCGGGACATCGGACAACAACTCGAAATCGTGCAGTCAACGGCGAGTCGTGTGATTAAACGTTACTACGAGGCTCTGAGCATCGAAGGGAAGGAGAAATACGGTCAGAATGGATGTTCTATTAGTGATCCGGATCACAAGCGTGTCGTGAAAGCGTTTAAGCTGGATCCCAATGCTTCGATTAGCGATGTGGCCAAAAAGTTGAATCTGTCCAAGTCTTTCGTTCAGAGAGCCAAGGACCTGGAGAGACTGCATACGTACAAAGTGCAGCAGGTTCCAAATAATGACGAACGGCAAAATACGGTGGGAAAGTCACGGGCCCGGAATTTGTACACCCAGATGCTGACGAAGCCTCATTATCTCATCATGGATGATCAGACTTACGTCAAGGCAGACTTCCCGCAGCCTCCAGGGCTACTGTTCTTCACCTCCCAGCGCAAGTTTGATGTTCCGGAGGAACCTACGATCTTTTACCCGGATCTAGCTTCGTGCCACTATTTAAATATTGTCCTGGAGTAGTACGAAGCATGAACCCCCCCAACGCACCGGAACTAAGGCCCATTGAAAAATACTGGGCTATTATGAAGCAGGCACTACGGAAGCATCTCAAGGAGGTCAAATTTGAGGAAGGCATGAACAAAAAGTGGGTTTCCGTACAGAAGAAGCTGCAGGCAGATGTTGTGCAGAACCTAATGAGTGGAGTTATTCGTAAGGTGCGAGCGTACGGTTATGGTAGTGAAGTTGAATAAAGTAAATATGCGAAAAGCTTACTAATGGGTTATTTTATATTGTCAGAAAGTTCGAAAAGGATCGGCCGAGTAGGTAATTTTCTACAAGGTTTTTTACATGATGCAATTTGATGTGGGACACCTTGTATGTTATATTTGATATAAGTGAAACACCCAGAAGAGTAAATATATAAGGTGTACTTTCTCACATTAATTATTCTCACAAAAGACAAAGTATCCACGAGAGCCAGTCATAAAGGTTAGCTGAAAGTAAATTGATGCGCCCTTGCGCGCCGGTAGCACGCCTCTAGGGTTGGGAATCGAAAATCTTTGACAGCGGTTTGCTTACACTTCTATAGAGAAAAAATGGTGCAAGTTTGATCAAAGCAGTCGATTGCGTTCAGAAATAAAGTCAAATGGCACTCAAAAGAAGAAAAAACTGTGCACATACACCTGGAAAATCCGGAGTGGCCCGGTTCCAAGCTGGCCAAAGTGCTAAAGATGCCGAAAACAACAGTCTGTCGAGTACTCAAAAATAACAAGGAAACCCTGAGTGTGGAAAGGAATCAGCGGACCTACGAAAAAACTGGAACCAGGGATCGTCAGCTGCACAGCAAGGTGTTGAGGTGCGTTAAAGGCAACCCCGGTCTTTCGATCCGAGATGTGGCCAGCAGGTACAACGTCAACTTTCAAACGGTGCGGAACATCCTTGCCAGGGAAGTCGTACAAAGCCAGTAAACATCCAAACCGGCACATGAAGCAGAATTCCGTGGCCAAAAAACGTGCAAAGCTCTTGTATGCAGGGTCATACAATTTCAATTTCAATTGAAAATTGTCGGGTGACGATGAACTGAACATTCATCCCTTTCAATTGAAACACATTTTCTTCTTATGACAGTCACTTCTTAGTTAGCTTCAGCAAAACAATCTTCAAACAAACATTTTCGGCTAAGCTTTTCATTCATCGGTGTTTATTTTAGCCTTCGGTGTCAAACTAGTATGAGGCAGGACAATTGAAATTCATGCAATACGTGCATGAATTTCATTTCTGAGGCGCTCATTATTTTTAAGACTAGAATCAGTGCCATCAGATAAAGTAATTGTGGCATCGAAAGTAATAATCAACCATTTTATGAAATGATAAATGAAATAGCTGATATTTATGTTGCTTTCATGCGGTCCCTGTTGTGTTCACAGCTCCAGCGCAAATGCACCTAATGTAATTTAAATATGCCTCCGCAGTATCAAACAGAAACGCGCTTGCCAGCTCGGGGAACTTTTTGTCGACCAAAGTTACAGCAATGCGTGCTTCGTCAAATGACAATACTTCTAACAACACTGGCACGCATGTTTTGTTCGTCAACCACTGCTCGGGTGGGGGGATGAAATCAAATCAATTCCAACGAAGTTGATTCACGGTCGTTCACCACGTCATTTGAAACAAGCTCGAATCTCAATTGAAACGCTTTTGACGGTGGCTGGATCGCAAATGAATTTAAGCTTACTCACGTTTGACAGGAAGTGAATTGAGAGTGAATCGGTGAATGTAAGATTCATTCACTGCACGAAAGCTAATTGATGTGGACTGAAATGAATACAAAAGCGATTCATTTCCATTTTAATGCGTCGACGATGTAGGGCCCTGCTTGTATGACCGTGTTTTGACGAAACACATGGGCTGCACTTTGATTGATGGCGAGACATACGTCAAACTCGATTTAAAGCAGCTTCCCGGCCAAAAGTTTTTCATCCTGATTGCCCCCCCCCACCCCACCCCCCCCCCCCCCCCCCCCCCCGTCCAAACCCCCCCCCCCCCCCCACCCCCCCCCAAAAACATAAAACCCCCCCCCCCCCCCCACATCCACAAACGCAAAGAATGCTATCCGTTCCCTGTGCGGGCGCTGACGCACATTGGGACAATTCTGAAAAAGACGGTCAAAAACATTTTCACCCTTTTGTCATCATTTTATCGACTAGGTGTCTTCAGAAGAGTTGCTCAAAATGTTATTCCGCATCTTTTGAAAAAAAAAACACGCCTAACCTTTCATAAGGGCTTAACTACACCTTCAACTTCTAACTTTTTCAGCTACGAGATAACGGGTTATTGTCTTCGACAAAGTTGTAGAGCAAGAAGAAGTTGCTGAAGACACTAAGTTTCTAGAGCCTAACGTTAAAGAGATATAATTGGTTTTCTTTCAGCACTACTCTAAAACCGTTTTTTTTAGATAATTAGTACTTTTTTCAAATTTGATGATTTCAATATGCTGTAAGAAATTGTAGGAATTATTAAAATACACATTTTTGCAGAACACACCAATGCTCTCTGGTGACCACATTTTGATATATGGTGATTCAAGTGTCTGTATGACGTCATAATCAACCGCCTTAAAAAGGGTGGGCGGGTCCTGGCGGGGTCTAAAACAGATTGTATTTGAAAGATTATCTTATGAACTAGTATTCCTGAAATTTTCAGCGTTGGGTACTGAAGGGTACCTGGTTAATTTTTAATACAAAATAGTATAGTAGAAGCAAACAAAAATTTGCGGAGAAGTGTAATATTATCTGTTTGACAAACTATTTGTATTAAGAATTAACCAGGTACCCTTGGGTACCCAATGCTGAAAATTTCAGGATTACTAGTTCATAAGATATTCTTACAAATACAATCAATTTGAGACGCCACCAGGACCCCTATATATATTTTTTAGTATGTTGAACATTACGTCACATGTGACATATACATTGGCTTATAACCTGTACTATTTCAAACTGAGGTTTTACTAGGTACCCTTCAGTACCCAACGCTGAAAATTTCAGGATTACTAGTTCATAAGATAATCTTTCAAATACAATCTGTTTTAGACCCCGCCAGGACCCGCCCACCCTTTTTAAGGCGGTTGATTATGACGTCATACAGACACTTGAATCACCATATATCAAAATGTGGTCACCAGAGAGCATTGGTGTGTTCTGCAAAAATGTGTATTTTAATAATTCCTACAATTTCTTACAAAATATTGAAATCGTCAAATTTGAAAAAAGTACTAATTATCTCAAAAAACCGGTATTGGAGTAGTGCTGAAAGAAACCCAATTATATCTCTTTAACGTTAGGCTCTAAAAACATAGTGTCTTCAGCAACTTTTCTTAAAATTACTTGCTCTACAACTTTGTAGAAGACAATAACCCGTTATCTTGTAGCTGGAAAAAGTTAGAAGTTGAAGGTGTAGTTAAGCCCTTATGAAAGGTTAGGCGTGTTTTTTCAAAAGATGCGGAATAACATTTTGAGCAACTCTTCTGAAGACACCTAGTCGATAAAATGATGACAAAAGGGTGAAAATGTTTTTGACCGTCTTTTTTCAGAATTGTGCCAATGTGTGACGAATTCCGTCAAGAAGAAGGTTCGAGATTTCGTTCGAACTGGAAAAATGTAACCATTCAGTGCTGTAACATTGAAGTTCTTATAAAAGTTCTGTCAAGCAGCCATGGACTTTTTAAACTGATTAAACCACGAATTACAGGCCTTTTTGTGCGTAGCAATTCACTTTTAGTCAGCTTTTAAATTTCATGAGCTTATCAAATTTTCCACAAAATTTTAGTTTGTTGGCAAAGTTACCAAGAATTTCTGTGAGCTTGTCGAAAATTACGTGCATTTTCTAGATAATTTATTGAGTTTTCCCTGGGATTCAGAAAAGAACTTCCTGAGGTTTTCCAGTACTTTCCAGAAGTTTGAGAAGCATCATTCCAAAATTTATGGGAATACTTCTCCGTAGTTCAGGAGGGGCATTCCCAGAAGGAAGAAACTTTCCAGAAATTTAAGGGACATTTCCTAGAAGTTCAGGAGGAAGATTTCCAGAGCTTCATGAAGAAATTTTCTCGATGTCCAGAAGGAACTTCCCAGAAGTTTATGGAGTACTTCTAAGTTCTAGAGAGCTCTTTTGAAGTTCAAAAGAGACTTTACAGAAGTTTAGGAAGAGACTTCCTCGAAAAAAAAAACTTCTCCGGAGGTCAGGCAGAAAATTCTCAGAAGTATAAGGGGCCCTTCTTAGTAGTTCAAGCACGAATATTTCGGAAATTCAGGAACAAAAACCCCAGAAGTTCAAGATCATACTTCCCAGTAAATCAAGAAAAAACTTCCTCGAAGCTGAAGATGAGACTTCCCAGAAGTTCATGAAGAAACTACCTTTAAATTCAAGCGAGAATGTTTAAAAAATTTAGTCACAAATTTTCTCAAAGTTCAGGGTAATACCAACGGGTGGATAGTCATGAAGGAAATGAATTAATTGTTTGGCTCAGGAAGTACTAGCACATCGGTCCCAAGCTCGGTCCCAAGCTTAATGATTCGCCCCCAAGCCCGTAGCTCACCCCAATACACCCTCAAATATTCTGTCAAAATAACACAGCGAATCAAAACAAAAACAAAGATACTTGTACCAAAAGGCACTGAAAAGCGCAACAGTGCATGGTAAGGTGCAGACTGCAAGGTGTACTTCGGAACTAGGGGTTCTACAACAGTGAACCAATTTCAAATCGCTAGTTGCACATTGATTGTTGGTAATACTTCCTAGAAATTCGCGCGAGGTCATCTCGGAAGTTCAGGAGAGATCTTCCCAGAAGTTCCGGAAGAAACCTCTCAAAAGTTTAGTAGGATTTTTACAGAAGTTCTTGCGAGCTTACCCGGTGTGCAGAATTTCAGAATGAGGCTTTCTAGAAGTTTAGGAACTCCAAGATGTTCTGGAAGAAACTTCTCTTAAAACAGGAAGAAACTCTTCAGAATTATTGGGGGTACTTCCTAGTGGTTTAAGTAGGAGCTACTCAAACATTCAGGAACAAACTTTCCCGAAGTTCAGAATAGAATTTTCCTGATGTTTTGAAAAGGACTTAGAAGTTCAGGAAGAAACTTCCTTAAATTTTAGGGGGATTTTTCTATAAGCTCTAAAAAGAATTTTTCCGATGTTTTGGAGAAATTTTCCTCAAAGTTCATGATGACACTCATCAGAAGCTTAGAAAGATACTTCCTTCAAAATTCAGGGAAAAAAAACCAGAGCATTTTAAGGGAAAGTTTCTCAGAATGTCTGGAAAAAACTTTTCCTAAGGTTAGTTGTGAATTTCCAAGAATCTTAGGAATAACTACTCAGATGTTCATAATTAAACCTGCCAAAAGCTTAGGAAGTAGCTTCCTGGAAAAATTAAAACTTATTAACTAACACATTTTACTGGGCATGTCGGACGACAGCCCTGTGAAAATGGGTCTCGAAAACGAACCGACAGGTACAAGAAGAAGAGGCGCGCAATGAGCAAGGTGGATTGATCAAGTAGAAGGCGACCTGCGGACCATCCGCAGACAGCGAGACTGGCGAGGTACAGCCATGGACCGATTACAATGGAAACAACTTCTGTGTACAGCAGAGGCCACGCCGGTCTTAGTCTAATTGGTAAGGTAAGGTAACTAACACACTTAACTAATTATGTTGGTGTGTAGTTGCATGAAGCGTAATCAATTTTAATGTTCTGAAAAATTGGAAATATCCTTCTTATCACCATGTAACCCTAGGAGTGGACAGCAATTTCTGCTAGAACCAAAGATGTGAGGAGAAAGTATTGATAGGTCCGTAAAACCACGGCAGGTTGTGAAATTGAATAGAAGTAGTTGAAATTGAGCCGAGGGCATGTTTGAAAGGCGGCATCCGATCAAGCAGACATTCTTTTGCCTAACCACCACAATGCGTGGTAGGCAAGGGGGAAGGGAACGCCCTTGACTGGCAAAAGAGTGCCGGTCTGTTCGTGCTCATATACCACCAATAGCACAAAGCAATTCTAGCGATGTGAAATTTCTTTTTTTACACTTTCCGAAGGCTACATATGACAGAAATCAATTTCCAATCAACTAATTAACTAATTTAATCAATATAAAAGACTAATTTAATCAAACTAAAAAACTGAAACACTTTTTCAAACTTTTCCTAGAAAAATTTATGTTTAAGTTTATTTTTTTAATTTTAAAAAGTGATCGAGTAAAGTGTTCGTTTAAATTTTCCTAGTTATCCAACAATCTACCTAAACAGTGTTTGAAAAAAAGTAAGGCTTCCTAGAAGTTCAGCTGGGAGATTCGCAAAAGACCAGGCGACAAAAATAAACAAATAATCTAGTTGATCAATAAGTGTTGCGAACGGCAACCGCTAAGCAAACGCTCGGGACTGATTGGGTTAATCGACCTATCTGCGTGTCCCTTTCGAATTCGAATTCGGATTCGGTAAGCAGCGAAGCTGTCATGCGAAGTGTCAGCAAGAACGTCATACAGCATTGTCAAGGTTACTGAGCTATTGTTTTGAACAGACCAATACTTTTTTGCACTATCATTGTTGAAGTTATTATTCTAATATTATTCCCTAATTTTATGTAAGTAAAACTATTTTTGCCTATAATTAAACATAAATACTTATTGTAATACACAGTTCACAGATGGTACGCACATAGACACTTGTTACAAAGGAACGAACATTGAACGAATAAGACTAAGAAATGTAGGTAACCTTAAAAATATGTCATGCAACCTTAATTAACACTAATAAAAATTATTCTAGCTTAAAGCTTACTCTAAAGAAAACCTTGAGTTTGCTATTGAGGGTCCGAAACGTTCCGTTGCCGTAACAATAAGTGTCTAACTGTTGTGATCGATTTCCATTATGATTTTTTTTTAGTTATATTGGAGATGGTTGAGCAGAATGAACTACCTCTATATTACCTTTGAATGTTAAATGCTTTTAGAAATAATGTTGTCAATAACTTCAATATCGTCATTTCAATTAATTTATGAATATACATTGCATTTGTTATGAATATACATTATGAATATACATTGCATATGTTATTATGAAAAATAACGCAGTAGACGTAAATAGAAGACAAGGAAAACTTAAACTTACTCTTCATTTCTTCACATAATTTTTTTAAAAAAGCTGAAGCCCTCAAACCACTAGTACCTACTGGTGGAAGTCCTGAAATGTTGCATGGTGTGGACATTTTGAAAACTTTCGACTCGATCAGATTCAGTTGGCTTCTGTAATGCGAAACTTTGTTCGACTCTACAGTGACAAGTATCATGTCGAGTTTCTCCACTCGACTTCTATAATTGGCCGCTATCATAATACTTTACATCGAAATAGTATCGGTTACTCCTTGAGTCCTGGCCGGTTTTTTTTTGTCCCTATGAATTAATTGATATTCCTCCAATCCGTTCAACATTTTTTTTGCTTCATTATTTTATAGCAGTAGTACAAAAAGACGAGATTTTGCAGACAATTGTTGTTCACTTGTTGAAACCCAATAATCTCCCAACCCTTCGCAACCTACCTCGATTGTGTGACGTCACCGGGGCACAGGCGGCATTGCTGCTGATGGCCGCCATCTGGCTGAGTGCCTTGCCATGGCTGTGCTGGGCCTGATACAGGGCCGGCTTCAGGAATGATATGAACAGATGTCTCGTGAGCTCCTCCGGCGTTTCGCAGTCGAGGAATGCGTCCAAAAATTTGCGAAAACCCTCATAATCGACATCCTGGAAAAAAAATAAGGATAGGAAAAAAAATGGGTAAAAATGTGCTTTGATCGGAGCGATAAGTGTCCCGTGGGGATGGAAGGGGAGGATAAAGGGCAACCTCACGTACGGGCCACACCACTCGACTTAATACCTCATAAATCAACTGGTGATTTGGGCAAACATTCCGTCGATGGGAGGCAGTTCGTGTGATGCTGGTAGTGGGCATGAAAAGCGAGATACAAAAGTTCCGTGATTTCCATGAGGGATCGGTTGCTTTTCTGGCTTAGGGAAATTTGCTACTGTCTGACCTAATTTTGCGGAAACTTATTTGGTTGTAGATTGATGACAGGGAATTTTTCTCAGAGCGGTTCGGTAAGTTTTATTCATTCATTTGTCACGAAAATAATGTTTGGATACGTTTTCGTTCCATTTTGGTACGCCCCGTTGCAGGTGTCTTTTAACCTAACTTGACGGCTTCAAACAAAGTTTATATCAGCTCGTTCGTGGTGCAAACTTTTAAATGGCTACAAACTGAAATGTTTTCATGCTACAATCATTTACAGAGCGTAACCGATCCGCCTGTCAGTTTAGCCCGACCCAAGCTCTATGACGGACAACGCTGGAAATCAGGTGAATGCGGCGTTCCATCACGAATGAGGATGACGCAAACACCAACCGTGTTCCTTGCTTGCGTGCGGAAATCCTGTCCGGCGTTCACAACAAACGGGAATAAAACTAGGCCACAGACAAACAGAGCCGGTAACTGTTTGTTAGTGTAAGAACTTATGTTTTTATCGAATTGAATACGTAGCACACATACATATGACCTCTTAATATCTGCCAGCATGAATATATGAATGATCTTAATATGAACATAATTTTAGTTGCGTGTGATGTTGGCAGATATAACTCAATTAACGTAGGGTAAGTGTTCCAATATTTATCACATGTCTATATTCATCCAGTACATAATCGAGAAATTGAAGATTGAATAGAATGGTTTCTTTTCTTCATGGTATTTACTTCGATGACAAACATCGAACATCTCCGAGATGCCGCAAATAAGCTGGGTGTATCGTCTACAACCGTGCATCGAGCCAAAAAACGAGCCGGACTATCGACTTACAAGAAGGTAGTGACTCCAAATCGCGATGATAAACAAAATACGACGGCCAAAGCGCGATCCCGGAGGCTGTACACGACGATGCTGACGAAGTTTGACTGCGTGGTAATGGACGACGAAACCTACGTCAAAGCCGACTACAAGCAGCTTCCGGGACAGGAGTTTTATACGGCAAAAGGAAGGGGAAAGGTAGCAGATATTTTCGAGCACACGAAACTGACAAAGTTCGCAAAGAAATATCTGGTTTGGCAAGCCATCTGTACCTGTGGCTTGAAAAGCAGCATTTTCATAGCTTCCGGGACTGTCAACCAAGAAATTTACGTGAAAGAGTGTTTGAATAAACGTCTGCTGCCTTTACTGAAGAAACACGGTTGTTCCGTACTGTTTTGGCCGGATTTGGCATCTTGCCATTACGGTAAAAAGGCCATGGAGTGGTACGCCGCCAACAACGTGCAGGTGGTTCCCAAGGACAAGAACCCTCCCAACACGCCAGAGCTCCGCCCAATTGAGAAATACTGGGCTATTGTCAAGCGGAACCTAAAGAAGACCAAAAAAACTGCTAAGGACGAGCAGCAGTTCAAGGCAAACTAGCTTTCTGCGGCGAAGAAGGTGGACAAGGTGGCTGTACAAAATCTGATGGCAGGGGTCAAGCGTAAGGCCCGGCAATTCGGATTTGGAAAAGCGGAAGCCTAACTGAATATTTTTCCTGAATTTTATACTAATTGAACTTGAAAAAGAAATTTAATTTGATTTTTTAAATAAACGATTTCACCGATTTACACGCGTTTTCCCTTGACCAAATTTTGACCGTATCACCTTTTATGTGTTCCTGCCATGTTCGTCGTATTTGTTATCTTAAAATCTAGAAATTTCTAACTGATCGGTAGATAGTCCATTATTGCTGTACCACTACACGGTGGTTTATTGTATTAACGTCTCTCTAAACTGTACGTCTGATGTAGACGTTAGCGTACTGCTGCGCCTCTAACAGCCACGAGTGTCTAACCTGTCCAAATTCAAGTCCAGATAGACAACTTGCAGAGTTGGAGAGCACAACAGTTTGAGCCCCATTTGATAATTTGCATGCATGCAAGAGCGCATAGGCCTCAACTGAGAATATACCACAGAGACCGGATAACTGGCCACAGCGGCTTATGGCCTTCCCAGACACCCCGTAACGTTTGCATTTATAGAAATGGACAAAAATTGCCGAATTTTCATGAGTTTACCTTCACCCGCACTGACAAAACTACCCATTTCAATCATAGTAACCCATGAGTCAGCAGACAAAATTTGACAGCTCTATCAGTCGAACTCTAACAGTGAATGGCAAAAACAGTGAATGGCAAAAACTCCTCAAAGAACGCCACCCAGCCGCGTCGAAAACGGACATCGTGCGGCACTTCGTGGACGCCGGATACGCCCGTTCCGGCATCTTCAACATCTTGGCACTATTAACCAACAATCAGAGCATCGAAAGAAAGCCCGGTTCTGGACAGCCGACGACCCTGAGCGACAAGAAGCTCCAAAGGATGCTGAAGAGGAAGACCGAGGGAAAAATGGCTACATCGCTGCGTGCGCTTGGCCGGGAGGTCGCTTCAACCGGCCAAACAGTGAAAAAGTACCTGGCGAACATGAACATACCTCTCAGGAAGCGGAAGTCTCGTCCACTGGTTTCGGAGCTGCAGACAATGACGCAGCGACAGCGACTGAATAAGATGGTCAACTCGATTTTCCCGGCGAATCGCGACGTGGCGGTGGTGATGGACGACGAGGCCTATCTTACCCTGGATGGCAACGACTGGCAGGGCACTTCGTATTTTACTTCCCCCACGAAGGAAGTGAGCTCCGAGGGGAAGTTCATTTCACACACCAAGTTCCCCAAGAAGATGCTGCTGTGGCTGACAATCAGCGAGAAGAGGATGTCAAAGCCGCTCTTCTTTCGCTCCGGACTGGCCGTGAACGGGAAAATTTATAGTACGAAATGCCTGCCGGAAGTTGCGTCGTTCATCAGAAAATACCATAAGGGCGAAGACGCGGTGTTTTGGCCGGATCTGACGTCGGCCCACTACTCGAAGCGATCGTTGGAGGAGATGGAGCGGCTGAATATCGATGTGGCACGCCGTGTCCGAAGCGGCATCTTATGTAACTTCAATGCACTTCACCAAAAGTTAGGTTACATTCTAAACTATCGAATAACGGTTGTTTTATTATATTCTACGGGGAAAAATTTAATAAAGTTAATTTGATTTTTTTTTGAAACATTTTTGCAATAATATTTTTTACAATGCACCATATTATGTAGCATTTAATGCTCAAAATGATTAGTTTTATCTTAACGTGTCTTAATCTGTCATAATAACAGAATTCACAATACACTGTAAGGGTTTTGAGATCAAGTAAAGGGCGAACACGAAATTATTGCGACACATTCAACGGGGCATAACTTTTTTACCATTGGGTAAAAATCAACCAAATTTTGCACACTTTCTCATTGATGTGTATTGTTTACATGCTGTCAAACTCGAAGTCGTGTTTTTCGATTCAACGAAAATGGAGGTGAACCAACGCGAGTCGAGAGAACAAATTCTTTCCAAACACCTGGAATTTCCTGACCTGTCGCACCGGCAGTTGGGAAAAATGTTGAACATTCACCATTCAACCGTCTCCAGAGTGTTGAAGCGGTTCCAGGAGCGGTTGACGTTGGACCACGGCAAAGGAGCTGGAAGAAAACCGGGACCGGAGAACAAAAAGACGGAGGGAAAGGTGAAGCGGATGATTAAAGCAAATCCCAACGTCTCAAGCCGTGATTTGGCTAAAAAGATCGGCATGTCGCAGAGCTACGTCCAGAATGCAAAGAAGAGAGCTGGACTACATACATACAAGGTACAGAACTTCCCAAACCGCGATGAGCGGCAACAATCGACGGCTAAAACTCGGGCACGGAAGCTCTACGAGAAGATGCTGACAAAATATGGCTGCTGTGTGATGGACGACGAAACGTATATAAAAGCCGATTTTAAGCAAATTCCGGGGTTGGAGTTTTTCACCGGCAAGAGCAAGTTCTATGTGGACGACAAATTTAAGAAGAAGAAAATGTCGAAGTTCGCCTCCAAATATCTCATTTGGCAGGCCATCTGCTCTTGCGGACTGAGGAGTGAGCCTTTCGTGACAAAGGGCACAGTAAATGGCGAGATCTACAAATCTGAGTGCCTCGAGAAGCGCCTTTTGCCGTTCTTGCAGCAGCACGACGAAGCTCCGCTTTTTTGGCCAGATTTGGCATCATGCCACTATTCTAAAAGTGTCCTGGAGTGGTATGAGGCCAATTCTGTCCATTTTGTTCCAAAGGACATGAATCCGCCAAACTGTCCGGAGCTGCGCCCGGTGGAGCAGTACTGGGCAATGATGAAGCGGGAACTTCGGAAGAGCAAGAAGACAGTCAAAGACGAGAAGGACATGTTAAGAAAATGGAAAAAAAAACTGAGAAACTGGTACCGGATGACACTGTAAAGACTTTGATGGAGGGCATCAAGCGAAAATGCGTTCAATTTTACACTCAAGGCTCCATCGATTAACTTTTGTTTTGATTTTTGAAGTAAATATATGTATAAAACTACCCTAAAATTTTGGTTTGATTCTAAACATTATAAGAAAATTGGCATGACATTTTCGGTGTCGCAATAATTTCGTGTTCGCCCTTTATCCAAAAATTATACAACTTATTACTTTACTGTTCTCAAAGACAGTACAAATCAAAAACATCGACTCAAATCAGATGGATGTTTTTGATTTGTCGATTTGTCAATCCCAGTTACATTTACTCAAAATTGAGTGACTCCACTATTGAGGAAAGTGAGTCGAAAACGACTCAAAACTGAGTTAAAATGGCTGGCCGTGAACGTTGGTGAGCAGCTCGGCAGGCGATAACGGTCGAATTTGGAGAATCAGCAACCTTTGCCCTATCATTCGCCGGTTGGGTGTAGATTCTATTACAGTTTTGTTCGATATATCTTTTGCCGTTATCAGTTACATATCTCTTCAATAAACTGCTAATTACTTTGGGTTTACATAGATAATCTTGCGGTTTTCCTGAAAGCTCGACAAATTTCCTATAAGCATCTCAGGCTTGATGGCAAAAATCTGAAACCGTGGTCTTTATCAATTCACTTTGATGACTTTCTCGATACCAACTTCAACCCTTGGGAATTGTTGAATGATAATCGATTTGGTTCAAATTTGAACTAGAGACTCAAGCTGTAGTACCCTATAGTGTGCAACCAAAATAAACTGAATAAAAATTCGCAACCATAGTAAAACTACATACCTTTGTGGTAGACTAGTAAACAACTAATGACCCCATAGCCAGTACCAGCTGGTATTTTGTGAGTGTTTATGATTTCAGGTAATTTTTGCAACCCTGCATCATGGTCAACATTTCACCAGCATACTAATTACCTATGAACGTATAAGCATGTCGTATCAAAGCAAACTAGACCAGAAGTTACATTTCAATCATGTCACCAAGCAAGCCAAGCTCAATTCCAGCTTGCTTGGATTTATTCATTCCTTGTCCCATTCGCCTGCAAACATCATAACCACTAAGTTGTGCATGCTTTTTAAGATAAAAATAAAACATTGTGCCACAGTACTTCAGCGAGCATCATAAATTGTCGGAAAAATGTGTGTGCGTTCATAAGCGCATTCGTGACGGGAAAACATAACCCGTCGCGTCGCTGGAATGTGTCCCATCAGGGTTCCGTGCCTCGAGAGTTGTTCGTGACCGACTTAGAGGAGGCTAGGCGTAGTGGTGGCCGTTTGGTGAATTTGGTTTTCAATAAAAGGTGCGGCGTTTTTTTTTATTCTAATTAGACCTTTGGGAAAACTAGCCTGATGCACACTTGGAAAAATCCAAAGAACGCGTGAATGTGTGAAAAATATTTTTTTCCAAGTTTATGGGAAAATCACTGCAAGGCTGCTGCTGATCTATGGCCAAATTGTGCGTTGTTACCATGATATCATTGAATTTTTGAGTGGTTATGAAATATCAATAAATTTCTGCTTGAAACTTTTCTATTTTCTTTAGTTTTTCTAAAGAATATTCTGACTGTCCCAGAAAGTATGGATGCACTCAATTTTCAGTAAAAATACTACACAAGTGTTGAAAATTCAATTCAGGTCAGGTTAGTGTTCTAAATATTTGCAATATAGCGATTTTATCTTGCGAACAATCTGCGACAAACAATTGCGAATTTTTATCTTGCGAACAATCTTTATAAGATTCAGCACAGACTTCTTAGCGATAAGTTTTAAAACTTTCTTCCAATCTTTTTCAAACCGTTTAAAGAGCTATTCACATTACACCGGGCCGAAGCCCGGTCGGGCCACGACCGAGTTATGCTACAAATTGATTGTTTGAGTGTTGTATGCGACCGTTCACATGAATACACCGGGCCGTGGTCGTGGTCTTACCGGTGTTCGACCGGGCTGGTAAAAAATATTTCTTGGCAACGATATTTTTGTCGGCTCGGTCTCAGCTCGGCTGGCAGCATGCGCTTTTATTTATAAGTAGTTGTGAGCGCTCTCCACAGCATTGACAGACAGGAGAGAACTAGTTCGGTGTTCGAGCTAATTTGATTTGCGTTTTAAATTTGTCGTATCTAAAATGATATTGCTTAGCGCAAAAGGTTAACATGAATTAGGTTAACGCAAATTGTCATTGTCCAGAACACGCAAAATTGATCATCCGCGTGGGCGCCATCCGCTACCAAAGCCATACCGGAGCCGAGCACCTTCCAGCGGAAAACGATGTTTGTGCCAAATAGATTACTAGAATCATCCCAAGTATCATTCCGTCAGCCATTCCCAGCAACGAGGAGTTTAATAAACTATTATGCTGTATTGGATACAGCACATGATGGTGTCCTGCTGGCCAAATAAACCGAATATATAGATTAATTTCTAGCGCGTAGCATAGCCGCCGTCCTTTTCACGACGACTTATTAAATTTTAAAATAAAAGAGTTTGTGTTTAGGTGAAATGTTCGTGATTTATCCTGAAAAACCTTTGCATATAATCAAAAATAGTGCATTTTGGATTTTTTGAGGCATTCATTCGAGAGTGGTAAATTCGATAGAGATTTTTCATTAAACTCGAACTGATTTTTTTTTTCATTGAACTGAACTGAAGAGCAATGGCTTGGTTTGTAGAAAATTTCATAGGAAGGACGGTCAAGCAAAATAATAAAAACATTTTAATATTAACCATCCAAACTTTCTTCCAAAATTTTAACCAACCATATGTGTTATGATATGTATAAATAAGATGATACCAATATTACTACACACCAACGCGGTCCTACGTGAACCTCGCGGTTATATCCCTGATACAACTCACCTTTAATTTTTTACATTTGTTTTAAAGTCTCAACTTTCGTTACTTGGGTTACCTCAACTGTACTGTACCAGGAAGGCAGCTGCTTCGAAATCGTTTTCAGAATTTTGTTCTAACACCTTCGAAGAGTATTTTTCCTGAAGTTGTTACCTCATGGACACAGCATGAAGCAAGGCTGAACTAAACATTTGTTTAAATATTAAATGTTTATTCTTCATTCAAAGTTTGGATTTTCTGTTTATAAGAGGATATGATTATAAAATTATATATATTTATTACATATGACTTGAATACAGTAAATGTGATCTTTATAAGTAAATGTTTGATGAATTATTAGTCCAAGATATTTAAATAGACTTGGCCAGCACTGCTAAATCTCACGGCTGTCATGCGACATTGAAAAACCTTCACTATCACGAGAAGAAACGAAGAGGTTTCCTATCATTCTTCAACTATCACGCAAAGATGAGATATTTTTTCATGGGATTTTGATTCCTAAATTTCTTTCTTGTTTATATGAAATAAGCCAAGCAATCCAAGCCAAGTGAAAAATTGCATTTCAAGGTTTACCAAAAAGTAGCAATAATATCAAACAATAAATGTGCTTGTAATTGCGATAAACAAAACACAGTCGCTTTCTATCATAACAAAAAAAACATGGCATTTTGAAGAAATCTCAATCATCGTTGCCTCACCCGATGGAATTATCTTGTACAGTGCTGTAAATAGTCATTTCGACCCAATGCGCTAAATCTGCCAACAACTCGTTCCAGAAGCAGATTTTCACAATAGAACGTATGAAGAAATTGTTGTGCTTGACTATTTTCATAAATTTGGTAAACAATGTATTGCACTAACTGTAAAACCTAAGACGTGAGAGCGCAATATCTGAATATTCAAATGATATTCATCATTGAATATCATTTGAACATAACAGAGAATATAACACTTTATATATACCAGTTAGGGCAATGCATTTTAAGACAAAGTTGTAGAATGTGTCAAGAGCTACAATTTTATCGTACATCATATTCAAAAATGCAGCTGTTGAACCAAGTTATCACTAGATTTATCCAATCGCCCGAAATATGACTTTTTACAGCACTGACCTTGTATTTCATAAAACATCGTATGAGATTTTTCATAGAATATGTCATTGAGTGACTAAGGCTTGCTTCATTTAGAATTGGAACAAATTTTTGCTCATATTGTGGCGCTCCTGGTGGACGGATTTGGAAGTTCTTGGCGCCCACGTGTCGGGAATTTTGTCAGCTTCACGTATGTATTTTTGACATTCCGCAAATCGACTGTACTTTGTAAACAATCAACATGGAAGCCGAAAGAAGGGAAAAAATTGTGCACAGTTATTTGGAAAATCCATTGTGGTCTCGTCTAGGCTAGCTAAACAGCTGAAATTGCCCAGAAATACCGTATGGCGCGTTATCAAACGGTATAAGGAAACATTGACGACGATTCGGAAGCCTCAAGCCAATCGTCGGAGTGGAACTGTCGACCGGAAACTGCGTGGTAAGATTTTGAAGACGATTAAGAGGAATCCCAATCTGTCGGACCGTGATTTGGCCAGAAAATTCGGTGCTGCCCATAGTACCGTGAGGAGAACTCGACTCCGGGAAGGAATCAAGTCGTATCGAGCTAGCAAACAGCCAAATCGGACCATAAAACAGAATAGTGTGGCCAAAATCCGTGCTCGGAAGCTATACGACCGGGTGCTGACCAAGTTCGACGGGTGTCTTCTGATGGACGATGAAACCTATGTCAAGGCTGACTTCGGGCATATCCCAGGTCCAAAATTTTACTTGGCAACGGCTCGGGGGGATGTTCCAGCCAAATTTAAATTTGTTTTTGCCGACAAATTTGCACGAAAATTCATGATTTGGCAGGGCATTTGCAGCTGTGGCAAAAAAAACGAAAGTTTTCGTTACAAATAAGACAATGACGTCGGAACTATTCCAAAAAGAGTGTCTCCAAAAACGAATTTTGCCGTTCATTCGATCCCACGACCATCCCGTAATGTTTTGGCCAGATTTGGCAAGCTGTCATTACAGCAAAGTCGTTCAAGAATGGTATGCAGAGAAAGGGGTCCAGGTTGTTCCGAAAAACCTTAACCCACCCAACTGCCCCCAGTTCCGCCCTATTGAGAAATACTGGGCAATCATGAAGAGGAGACTCAAGGCAAAGGGAAAGGTTGTCAAAGACATCAATCAGATGAAGACCTGGTGGAATAAGATAGCTAAAACGATGGACGAAGAAGGTGTGCGCCGCCTAATGAGCCGTGTTACAGGAAAAATTCGAGAATTCCTTCGAAACCGTGACGAATAATTTTATCCGTATTTTTTCTTAAAAGTATGAAGAAAACGCTACATTTGTATAAAAAAAAGATCTTGAATTCAATTATAAATAACTGAAATACAGGCAACTGTTTTTGTTCCAATTCTATCTGAAGCAAGCTTTACAACAAGTTTTCAAGAAATAATTTTTAAATGGAAATATTATAAATTGAATTTGGGAAGCGTTGGGAGAAATCTTCCGTTGGTGTAAATCAGAAAACATAAACTTTGTTCTTCGCAATCTGCACGAACCACGAATAACCTGCAGGAATAATTTATAACTAAGGGGCCATTCACTAACCCTTTAGACTTTTCTGGTGGTATGGGTTCTGACGCTTATCGTAGACTTTGGTCAGATCCCCTCTCACCAGAAAAGTCTACTGGGTTAATGAATGGCCCCTTAGTTATAAATTATTCGTGGTTTGAAAAATTGATTTTCAGTCCCCGATGTTATGTAAAGGTATCAATCAATTACAATATACAAAAATGTTAAAGAGAGATAATGTACAATATTGCGAACATCAATTAAAATATTGGCATGCAATAATTAATTGAAAATAGGAAAATTCCAGGGCATTTCTCGTTCACCGTAAACATTTTAGACAAATACGCCACCCACACGTTTTCGGAGCATTATAATTTGGTTTTTGAAACAAAGTCAACGTCATATTCCGGTGAGCAAGGAAATGCTTCATGTTCAATCAATGATGTTTTTCCACAAATTTGTTGAGGATGATTTTCTAAGACGTATCGACTAGAGAGATATCAAGCAGTATTCGTCATCTCAAAAATACGGGCGAGATATGCGCAAATATTGCGACATGAGTTCCAAAAATTGGTTACCGACCTTTCGTCTGAAAGGGATTTCTGATATCTAAACAAAAATAAAAACAACTGAGGTCCATTGTGGTGTGCGTGCAATCTACAACATAGAATCCCGGAACATTCCCGGTACAGTGTGAAGTGTAAAAAACATACCGGCCGTAAAATAAAAGCTTTACGGTTCCGGCCCGGGCACGGTCCGGCCTAATGTGAATAGCCCTTAATGGTATCTGATGCCGAGACATTTGCCTTCGTCTATGCTCAAAATTCTTCAATTGGTCGAATGTACGGGCAATTATAAGGTTTCACGTCCCTTGGAACGAATGAAACATTCTTGGGATATACCCTTGTACCGTTGATTTCGTGTAATAGCCTGAAGACAACAGGATTCTTGTGGCTTCAAATCATGGGTAGAAGTCGTTTTTGTAAGCACTCTTTGGCGTATATTTCACAGTCCATGGAAACAATTGTGATGAACGGTTGCGAATTCTTACCACAGCCACATATAGCTTGCCAGACCATGGCTTTCTTACCAAACTTTTCGACTTGAATGGATGTCTCAAAATGTTTCAATACTTCCCCTTCACGCACCGCATAATATTGTGGCCCCGGCAAGGATTTGTAGTCGAATTTAAAGGAGGTTTCCTCATCCATGATTATACAGTTCAAATTCCTAGCAAGCATCGTGTCGTTCAACTTACGCATTCTGGACCTGATCGAAAGCTTTTTGTTTCGGACTCCGTTAAGGCTGCTTCTGCTTCATATATGTTCGAAGATTCAAACGTTCTTTGATACGATGAACATTGGACTTCGAAGTGCCAACTGAACTGCTAACTGAAACCTCCTTTTCTTGTGCTCGAATGCCTTCGTTACACCACGTTTATCCAAACGAGGGTTAGCAGGACCTTATTTTCGACCCGATTTCTGTTTATCGTTAATCGTTTTATCCTCGCTGAAGAACATGATCGTTGTTGGCACGGCTTTCTCACCTACTCATTCCATGTTTGCCAACTTCCTTAGTGACCTTCCGGTTTCTGTATACAAATTGCGCACACTATTTCAACGTTCTTTCGCTGAAAGTCCACGTATTTTGAAACAAACGGTTGTAAACGATTTAACTGCTACACAAGTACTGTGAGCAGGGGGTGTGGGAGGGGGGGGGGCAATCATTAAGGATTTTTCTATAGGTCACATGGATTATTGTATAGTTGTGATGAATACATGGTTAGAATGCATCAACCTGTTCTTCCTAACATTCAACACTTTCATATGTGGGCATCGTCACGTCATTATAGGATACGAAGTGTGTAAGAGCTAGTTGATTTGTTCTGTCATGCCTGTCATGAGACTTGGCTTTGATCGATTTGTTTTGATGGTCCATATTTCGACAAAGCTTTTTCATTAAGGCCTACACACTGAGGTTTTTTTCGCCGAGAATCCATCAGCCGATTATTTCGGCATTTCAGTTTACTGAGACTCATGGAATAAATTACCTAGATTCAGCTAACAAATGAAAACATGGCCGAAAATCAGCTAACAAACAAAAATTTGACAGAAATATCGGCAAAAGTAACTGCCGAGTTTATCGACTGTTGGAAATTTTGCCAAACTAAATTGAGTGTGTAACTGACAAACGTAAACAATGGCTTCTTCCGTAAATTTATCGTAATACAAAATCTACCCAGATTTTGGAATTGGATTTCTATAGGACTTTTTTTTTTAATTGCTGTGGTATATTAATCAGGTAAGTTTCCAAGGTCTAAAAATTCAAGGAAAAAGCGATTGTTAACTTTTGTCAGCTAGGCCCTTATGAAAAATCTTTGTCTATTTCAGTAAACAATGGCTTTTTCCGCCAATTTCTTGAAAATGCAAACTCGCTCAAGTAAACTACCACTTCTATTGTAAAGGGGACCTCCTCTTCTGTACAATCATCGTGGTGATTCACTATGATTAAGTTAGCATTCTCGAGAAATTTGCGGAAGAAGACATTGTTTACGTTTGCGACATTGGCCCTTATGAAAACTCCATGTCGATATGTCCAAAATTGTCAGATGTCCAAAATTGTCAAAATCATGTGAACTATGGTGCATCTATAAGTCGTTGACAGCGATAAAGGTAAACAACTGGATGCAGCCACAAAAAAGAGCTAAATATCAATTATTGCGAAATGGCAGCGGTTTCTGACTGCGTCTATTCTGTGTGTGAGTTTTTATGCAGCATGTATGCCAATAACCGACTGTGCTAAGTGAGGTTAACTTTAAAAACAGTTTAAACTATACCATTTGTCATACACAAAAAAAAAATCTGAATTTTCACTGTGTTGTAAATATTTCATTCCACACGAAACAGCAACTTGCATGAAAGAGCTCTACAGAAGATGAGCTTTTGTATACAATATTATCAGCAATGTAAGGAATGTCTTAGAGCTTTACACGATGTTTAATGCCCATTTTTATGTTTTGTGTACGCTCCATTAATGTGCATGATATTGAATAAAAATTCACACTACTTTTTCGAGCTGTGTATATCATGAGCAAACATTAGTGTTAATGACAGCAGAATCTGATGAATTTTTCGATGTTTGTTTATTGACATATAATTAAAATGATAATTGATGGCCGCATATCAACGCCTGGGAATATTTAACCCTTAATAGTTTCATTCGCAATGCAAATCATATACAAAAAACAACATCTAGGCATTTTTCTCAAAAGGGTAAATATCTCAATGAGAGCTTCTTTCATCACGTTGTATTCTCTCTTTCATTAATTACAGCGCCTTTATACAATATTCGAGAGATTCTTGAATACAGTTCGAATAACAACAGCGCTGATTAGCATATTACGTAAATATTAAAACGAAAACTCAACTGAATGTTAGATTCGCCCTAATGGAAAAAGACGTGTTTGATTGAAATCAGTTTGGATTGTTTGTTCATGAACAAAGCAATATGTTTTCATTTAGCTGCAAAGCGGTTACAATGGAACACCATACAAGCATCTGAGCAAAAAAAATGCCGGAAATCTGTCCACAGATGCGCTTATCATACTCCTCACCATCCTCCTTACTATAAACTGTAAGCTGAGAATGAAAACGGATGCGACATTTTCGCTGACAACACTTGAATTTCCCGTGCCGTTGGAGTGAACTTCAGTTTAGTGGTTGCGGCGACAAAAGGAAGCTCATTCTTGCCTACAGCAAACACAATCACACACTGATTGCATGAAAGTACTCCTCTTCGCTTATCACGTAGGGTTGGTGCTCCCATATTTATCTCACTGTTCCTATATTCATCCTACGCTGCGCCACGTTTAATGACAAATACAAATAAAACCGACCAACCGAATCCTTTGTTTTCGAGTAGGATGAATTGCGACCGATGAGATTAATATGAGACCATAAACCATACATCGTCTTCCGACTTATACATATATGCCAGATCCTTTGTGGTGTTTTCCGCGCGGTTGAACTTCCATCTCCATTTCACCGAAGACAGTCGGTTTGTGATAACAAAGTAGGCTGCTATCTGTTCAAGACACTTGTCAGAGCCTACTGTGTCACTTTAAACTGACATCATTTGTACAAGGTTTGCTCCGCGGAAGAGGGCCCGACCATCGGATCATGAGGATGTCCACCCGAAGCTAGCTCTCCCTCACCAAGGAGGAGCACCAGCGCGTGTATCCTTGTCTCGTCGTACGGTTGGCCGCATCCGCGAAGCAGATGTGGAAATACACTTGCCATCGCTACTTCCTATTTAGACATGCAAACTGCCGGTGCTTCTATCTGTTTTTCTTTTTGTTCGTCGTCGTTTGCAACAGACATGGAAATAATGATCATATTTTAATAAATATTCAGCACGTCGCCACGGCTACGTGCGTCATCCCTCTCTTCCCGGAACCCTTCGATGAAATTTCTAAATTTAACAACATGCACTCGAAGGGAACTTGCAACCTGCAAACAGTAAATGCATAACGGTAGGATGGGCTTTTCCTCGCCGACCACTGGCGCCGTTAGATAAGCGACTCCACCTAAAGGGTGTCCACGATGAAATTGCCACACTATGAAATTGCTCTAACTTGTTAACCGTTGGGTAGAATTTAATGAAAATTTGGATGGATTTAGTTCATAGTGCATTATTTACATCCTGCAAGTTTTAAAGTCCTGTGATCAAAACTCGCGGAAATGGAGTCGAAAGAACAGCTCGTGCGTGATAAAATCTTGCGCATTCATCACGAGAACAAGGATCTCTCGCATCGTTCCATCGCTAAAACGTTGGGAATCGCGAATTCCACGGTGTCGCGAGTGATTAAGCGGTTCGAGGAACGGTTGACCACCGATCGGAAGCCCAGAAGTGAAGGAAAAAGTATTCCGTACAACACCAAAAATCACAACCGCGTAGTTGGGGCCTTCAACCGAAATCCGAACGCCTCCGTTCGGGATGTGGCTAAGAAGCTGCACCTAAGCCGAAGTTTTGTCCAGAAGGCCAAAACTAAGGCTGGGCTTCGAACGTTCAAGGTACAAAAGGCCCCTAATCGCGACGAGAAGCAGAACAAGTCCGCCAAAACCCGTGCCAGGAAGTTGTACCTCAACATGCTGACGAAAGTTGAATGCTGCATCATGGACGACGAAACATATGTGAAGGCCGACTTCAAACAGATCCCCGGCAACCTGTTTTTCACGGCCAAGGATAAGTTCAGCGTTCCGGAGCATGTCCGCACTCAGAAGGTTTCCAAATTTGCGAAGAAATTCCTGGTTTGGCAAGCCATCTGCACGTGCGGGAAGCGGAGTGCACCTTTCGTGACCCAGGACACGATGAACGGACAGGTGTACATAAAAGAGTGCCTCCAGAAGCGGCTGCTTCCTCTCCTGAAGGCCCACAACGTCCCAACAATCTTCTGGCCGGATTTGGCCTCATGCCACTACTCCAAGGACGTGCTGAAGTGACATGCGGACAATAAGGTCAATTTCGTGCCGAAAATGTTCAACCCTCCCAACACTCCGGAGCTCCGCCCCATCGAGAAGTACTGGGCGATTATGAAGCAGCACCTTCTTAAACGACCTAAGGTAGTGAAGACAGTCGAGGAACTGAAGAAAGTATGGGTTTACATGCAAAAAACGGTTGATTCACAGGTTGTGCAGAATCTTATGGCCGGGGTTAAGGCCAAGGTGCGGGCATTTGCGTATGGACTGTAAATAAAATACGAGTAAAATGGTAAAATGAAGTTTAATAGTTATTTCTCAATCCCTGAAAATTTGATGGCAATCGGATGAAAACTCGAATTTTGCGAATCAATTTTGTGTGTGGCAATTTCATCGTGGACACCCTTTACACGCTAAGATCAGAATACCTAAATATCGTTCAAAAGTACCGATAATCGTTCAAAAAGGCACATACCTAAATTATTCGTAAACACAGATTACCTAATATTGGGTAATAGTATTGAAGGAAGAAAAACGTTATATATTACCGATTTTTATTCGTTACTTTTTACTCAAAATTGGGTATTTTTTTGTAGTTTTATTTTACAGAATGCTTCAAAAAAGACATTCAATTTAACAATTTATCTATTCGGATTAGTTCTACAAATTCTGCACTCAAGGAGAAACAAATGTTCAAATGTATGACAGATTATATTTCGTATTAAAAAAAAAGTATCAATATCCAAGTAAAGACTGTATTCGATGAAATTTGGACACACGCAATTGTTCGTAACTTTTTAGCGTGTGGGTACAAATTATTGAAATTTTAACTCAATGTATTTCATTGTGTTGTGTAAATTGTGTAATGAGTTTCGTGAAAATCGGTCGAGTGATTTCAGTGATGGCTTCGAATGAAGAAATAGTGCGCCAACAAATTTTGGGCACTCACTTCGAAAACCCAAACGCTTCTCATCGATGGATCGGAAAACAGCTCGGAATCGCACATTCAACCGTATCTCATGTGATCAAAACGTTCAAGGACCGTAAGACAACCAATCGGAAAATTGGTAGTGGCAAAAAACGTGGCACATCAAATCCGGAGAAGGCCAGGATGGTATTGAACCAATTTAAGCGTTATCCCAACATTTCGATCAGGGATGTTCCGAAAAAGGCGAAAGTTTCAGTTTGTTTTGTGCAGAAAACAATGAAACGTTCTGGATTACATGTGTACAAGGTCCAGAAGGCACCGAACCGGAGCGATAAACAGAACTCGGTGGCCAAAACTCGTGCAAGAAAACTGTACAGGGAGTGGCTCACAAAACCGTTCTGCATTGTGATGGACGATGAGACCTACATTAAAGCCGACACCAAACAAATGCCAGGACAGGAACACTACGTCGTCACCTCTAAGTTGGCCGTTCCGGAGAGTGCACGGAAGAAGAAACTGTCGAAATTCGCCAAAAAATTCCTTGTCTGGCAAGCGATCTGCGGATGTGGCAAAATGAGTCAGCCCTTCATCACCTCTGGGACCGTCAACGGACAAATCTACAAGGACGAATGCCTTCAAAAACGACTTCTGCCCTTCTTGAGATCTCACGATGGTCCGACACTGTTTTGGCCGGATTTGGCATCTTGCCACTATGCCCGGCCCGTCTTAGACTGGTACAAAGATAATAATGTAGTTTTTGTACCAAAAAACGTCAACCCTCCAAACTCCGGATCTTCGCCCAATTGAAAAATTTTGGGCATTCATGAAGGCAAAGCTCGTTAAAACACCAAAACTGATAGAAAATGAACTTGAACTAAAGAAAGTGTGGTTAAAAGTAAGTAAGCAAGTCGGTCCTATCATTGCCCAAAATTTGATGAAAGGGGTCAAGGCTAAGGTGCGGGCATTTGGGTTGGGAGAAGAGGTTCAATAAACCAGTGATATCAAAACTTAACCATTTAGTAGTACTTTATTTCCAGAAAGTTTGAAAAGAATCGGGCTCAAGGAAAATTTTTGGTGACCTATTTTGTGTGTCCAAATTTCATCGAATACAGTCTTTAAAGCTAAAGTGAGGTCAAACATCGTAGTACCTATAACTGAAATAGATAATAACTTCCTGGCTATTCTTTAAACTGCATGGAATTGGTCGGTATCGTCATTATCGACGATTTTCTGCCCTTTTAATCACCAATTACTTTGCTTAAACAGCTCGAAAAATAATTTTGCAAGAACGCCATCGACGACGTTTAACGTCACTTTTACATTATGTACCAGGATTCTTCCACTACAGAAATATTTTTTCTGCATCGACCCAACATTTATGCTGAATTGCACCGTTCTGCACCAAATTCTCGTTGGCCCACAAGGAGCCGTCGGAGCTAGAATAAAAAAAAAGAATGCAAAAGTTATTGCTTCAAAGATTTGGAATTGAGACAACTATTTATTGAGAGATTAATAAGAGAGTTAATTACGTTTTAACTTGGAAAAATATGGCGACCGCTTTGCTTCAGTGACGTAATATTTATTTAAATTTAGGTAAATAATAACGTCCATTATTTGAAAGTGAACATTACCCAAATGTCCGAAAAAAATACTGTTTATCATCGTTTAATTTTACCGATATTTTGGGTATTATCAACATACCTAATTTTAGATAACATAAATACCTAATTTTAGGTATTATCATCTTAGCGTGTATAGCTATGAAACCAACAGAACTGTGGAGCAGAGCCAATGCCTTTATTTTGCTTTCGTGGTTACTGGTTGTATATTTCCATATAATCCAAAAAGAAAAAAACACCCAAACCCCAACAAAAAAAAAAAAAAAAAAAAAAAAAAAAAAAAAAAAAATACGAGGCACACGAGCACAGAACGGAAGTATATCTTGAACGACAAATAATGATGAATTTTGAGTGCTCTTAGTCGCGACATCTTGCGGTTGAGGTCACACATTTTACACGGAAAATAACTTAATCTGCTCCAAGCTTAGACAACATTTTTAGACCTGCTAGTATAAAGTAGCAAGGTACTTACATGAAGGTTTGTTCCTCGTAGAACGAATATGTAAATATAAATAAATAGTTATTTTTAATGATTTGATCTTAAATAGACTTCTTTTACTTTTTTTTTTGTGCGAATAATAAATTGGATGTGTATGTACATCGATTTTTTCATAGTTTTGACAGTTCAGGGAGCTTGTTTATATGGACTAACAATGTTTTCGGCAAGATCGGTTTGAGATTTTGTGCTCTAAATTTATTACTATTGAAATAAAATAGCCGGAAAACAGACACCAGTGCTTACTTTTCCGTCATTCGTACATATTTCGATAAAACTTTTTCATTAGGGCCTAACTGACAAACGTAAACAATGGCTTCTTCCGTAAATTTCTCGTGGCACAAAAGCTACTCATGTAAGCCTCCAATTCTATCGGATAGATGAACCCCTCCTCTTCGAAACGAGCGCAGTGGATTGATTAGGGGAGTTTTCAATGACGAGGAATTCGTGGAAAAAGCCATTGTTTATGTTTGTCAGTTAGGCCCTAAAGAAAAATCTTTGTCGATTTTTACGTAATCGTACAGAATAAGCCAATGAAAACTTTTCGTTTGAGCGGCTCGAATTCTATCACCTAGTAAACAAGCTCCCTGAACTGTCAAAAAAGTGAGGTTAATACATTCCGTGAAATGATCTATATCACACTTAAGCATCTGGAGAAGTGCCGTTGTATTCAACCTCTTTGACAGCTGATTCCACGATTGAAAATTATAAGCATTTTTATATAACACGTAAGTATAGCCTGCCACGTTTGTTATAGTGAAAACTTGCGGTGTAAAGTCAATTGGGAGCATTTCCAGTCAGAATGGCTTGATAATGTGTGACATTATAATCGACTTTTTTATTTGAACGAAATCTCAACATACCTTTGTCTAAGGAGCTTGAGTATTTCCAAAATATTATGAATTTTAATGTACAGGAAATATTTTGTACAAGTGCGATGGCATTTGAAAAAAAAAAACAGTATTCATACACCCCTCTACGAGACTTTGTATGGGAGTTAATTGTTACTTAATCTTTTTCGTGTCTCACTTTCTTGATCAGCAACTGGTGTATTGAATTTATATACACACTTAGAAAATTTTACAATATTCGGTAATTTTTTACCGAACTTTCAACAGCTGAACGTTCGGTAATCCGATTAAACGGATTTCGGTAAAATTTGACAAGTTCCGGTAATTTTTTACCGGAATACTGTAAAATTTCACCGAAATCCGGTAAATCGGATTACCGAACGTTCAGCTGTTGAAAGTTCGGTAAAAAATTACCGAATACTGTAAAATTTTCTAAGTGTGTAGGTTTCATATATTGGCATGGTCGTAGCTTAAATGATCTACAAATATTTCATATAACGTTTTAGGGAATTCTGTCTGTGGAAAAAAAAAGGGCTGAAAAAATAATTCAGAAGCGCAAATAATTGCAAGCTGGAACAAAATATAGCAAAATATAAGATTGAAATTAAGATACCTAAAAACACTAGCAGCTTTTGCTACACTGCGAATCGCGGTTCTGTACAGCAAGAGATAGAGATCTATTGACATTTATTCACCGTTCTCTATATTGCACACGAATTGTTTTCCCAACGGGTTATTATAGTGACGTCATCTGCGCTTTTGCTATACCTTATGTGTGTGATTTAGAGCCCTTACGTTTTGTTGTTATGACATTTCTCTAAGTATTTTTTCGAGACAGAAGCACGGAAAAACAAAGAATAATGCGAGGGAAACATATGCTTTTATATATTAATTGAATGTGTATGGGAATTAGATTGCTGCGTAGTCCTACGTCACCTTTATTATATATTAATTGATTAAGCCTATCAGCATCCAACAATATTTCTTTTTTTGCACTGGCTAAATGTATTAAAAATAATTCACTCGAGAATTCGTACTTCTAGGGAATTTGAAAACAGGCAGAATTTGTTGTCATTTACTGGTTCGAGTGTTCACGATAGCAATCATATGTTCGCGTGCTCCGAACATTTTATTCCATCAGATGGTAGAAATGCGTCCAACAATTCAAAGGTATAAGTAGTAACAGTATTTTTTTGTGCAATTATCGCAAAACTAAATGGAAAAAATCACAAAATGAGGTATTGTTGTTTTTTCTTCACGTAACCAGAGCATACTGTGATGATCATATGGCAGCTAATATACCACTTATAGCAGTTGATTTGACGTTTCTTCAACACTGTAAAAATAGAATGAGTGGAAACAAATAAAATCGAGATACTTTTTTTTTTTTTTTCATTAATTTGTAAAGGCTCAATCGAATCAACTTTACAGAGCCAAATTTTCATGTTTATATACACCAGTTATCTTTGAAAAAAAGGTTAGGGGGTGGAACCGATTACTCGCGGCCGTCTCGAGGTTAATAGGAATTACAATTTTATGGATGGAAAAAATGCGGTGGAAATTTTAAACAAAGCATGAGGAACAATGGTTTTCTTATATATAGAATTTCAATTTACATTTTTTTTAATTGAACGTTTTCAATTACAAAAAAAAAATCACTCACTCACTCACACAACCACAATCACACACCGATGCACACAATCCTCAAAAATTTAACCTAAACAAGTAAGTTAATCAAACTACAATCTAAGGCTAATGTTAGTCAAAAACACATAAATGAGTTTCATAAACTCCAGATCGCATGCAGCCAAAATGTCTCGAATCGGTACATTGGGTTGTCTACCTCGAGCCCGAAGGGAATCATAAAGCTCCGATCTGACTCCACGATGCTCAGCACAAAACCAAATAACGTGATCTGCGTCCTGGTAACCTTAACCACATTCACAGAGATTGCTGTCTCCCAGCCCAACACGGAACAAATGAGCGTTTAAAGAATAATGATTGGACATGAGGCGAGACATCACACGAATGAAGTCTCGACCCACATCCAATCCCCTGAACCAACATTTCTTAGACACCTTAGGAGTGATAGAATGTAGCCATCGCCCCAAATCTCCTTTACTCCATTTATACTGCCAGCTATCGAGTGATATCTGACGAAAAATATAGAAAAACTCGTTGAAGGCGATTTGTCGGTCATAAATATCGCCTTCCATAGCGCCCACCCTTGCAAGCGAGTCCGCCTTCTCATTGTCAGGAATCGAACAATGAGAAGGGACCCACACAAAGGTGATAATAAAAGAACGTGAAGATAAAGCACTTAGAAGACCTCGTATTTCCATAAGAAAATAAGAGGTGTGCTTTACCGGCCTCAAGGAGCGAATAGCCTCTATGGAACTAAGACTATCCGTGAAAATGAAGTATTGATCCGGTGTAAAAGAGGCAATAGTTTCTAAAGAAAAATGAATTGCTGCCAATTCCGCGACAAAAACAGAACAAGGTGCTTGAAGTTTACGAGCGGTGCTATAATTTTCATTATATACACCAAAGCCAGCGGAGTCCTCTATCAAAGACCCGTCAGTGAAAAACGTTTTGGTGGAATCAACTAGGCCAAACTTTGCAGCAAATATCACCGGAGCAATCATAGGACGATGATGCTCTGGGATTCCACGAAGCTCCTGTTTCATGGATAAATCAAAATTAACCGAATTTCCGAAGTTGGGGAAGCAAACACGATTGGGAATATTCAGCGAAGGGCTGACATCCTGTGTTATGTACAAATGGTACAAAGTCATGAAGCGGGTTTGAGGATTCAACTCAAGGAGCTTCTCAAAATTTTCGATCACCTGGGGGTTCATAACTTCACACCTGGTGAGGAGCCGGAGAGATAATTCTGAAAACCGATCCGAGAGTGGCAACATGCCAGCCAGCACTTCAAGACTCATGGTATGAGTCGAGTGCATGCAACCTAACGCGATACGAAGACACCGATACTGAATACGTTCCAGTTTAATGAAGTGCGACCGAGCCGCTGACTGAAAACAAAAACTACCGTATTCTATAATCGACAAAATCGTTGTCCGGTGCAACGTTAGAAGATCTTGCGGATGCGCTCCCCACCAGGTCCCGGTAATTGTGCAGAGCAAATTGATCCTTTGTTGGCACTTTCGCTTCAGATACTCAATGTGGGATCTCCAGGTGCACTTTGAATCGAACCAGACCCCAAGATATTTAAATGACATAGAATGAGTTATCGGTGTACCCAAAATTTGAAGCTTCGGTTGTGCTGGGTTATGCTTCCTTGAAAAAACTACCAACTCAGTTTTCTCCGTAGAGAATTCGATACCTAGTTCGAGAGCCCAAGTAGACAAATTGTCTAAGGTATCCTGTAAGGGTCCTTGCAGATCGACCCCATTGGGTCCCGTGACAGACACTACACCGTCATCTGCAAGTTGTCTCAACGTACAATTCTCACTCAGACAACCGTCAATGTCTTTGACATAAAAATTATACAAAAGGGGGCTTAAACATGATCCCTGGGGGAGACCCATGTAGCTAAATCGAGAAGCTGTAGAGGTTCCATGAGAAAAGCTCATATGTTTCTCTGACAGCAAATTGTACAAAAAATTGTTCATTAATGGTGAAAAGCCACAAGCGTGGAGTTTATCTGAGAGAACTTCAACAGATACTGAATCAAAAGCCCCCTTGATATCCAAGAAAACAGAAGCCATTTGCTCTTTTTTAGTAAAGGCTAGCTGAATATCTGTGGAAAGTAACGGAGACAGTCGTTCGTTCCCTTACCCCTACGGAAACCATATTGAGTATCTGAGAGCAGGTTATTCGTCTCAACCCATTTGTCCAGACGGAAAAGGATCATTTTCTCCAACAACTTTTGAATACAAGATAACATCGCGATGGGTCGATAGGAGTTGTGGTCGGACGCGGGTTTACCAGGTTTTTGAATGGCAATAACTCTCACCCGTCTCCAGTCATCCGGTACAATGTTGAGAGCCAGAAACTGATTAAACAAGTGCAACATGCGCCTCTTAGCGACGTCTGGAAGGTTCTTAAGCAAGTTGAACTTGATTCTATCTACCCCTGGAGCCGTATTGCCACACGAAAGGAGTGCGAGAGAGAGTTCTACCATTGAAAAAGGTTGGCTGGTCTCATCTATCGAATTCGTGGTTTCGCAAGGAAACATTTGTGCTGGCACAGAATCTGGGCAAACTTTCCGCACGAACTTGAGGATCCATTGGTCCGAGTACTCCTCGCTCTCATTGTACGTAGTTCGGTTACGCAATCTTCGCGCCGTATTCCAAAGAGTATTCATCGACGTTTCACGCGATAGCCCGTCCACGAATTGTCGCAAGTAACCGCGTTTCTTGGCCTTGATGAGGCTCTTAAATTCGCGTTCGAGTGCCGTGTACTTTTCGAAGTGCTCAGGTGTTCCACGTCTACGAAAAACTTTGAACGTGTCGGACTTTTTGCGGTAAACCTCGGTGCATTGCTGATCCCACCATGGGGAAGGAGGTTTCCTGCGAAATGACGTTCCTGGAACTGGTCGAGTTTGACCTTGAAGCGCGCTTTCCAAAATCAGGTTGGAGAGGAAGTTATATTCCTCTAGTGGTGGAAGCCCTTCTACCGTTGTTACGGCTTCATCTATTGCTGTCTTGAACCTTGTCCAATCGATATTACGAGTTAGATCATACGTGACGTTGATGGATTCCGGCGGAGTGAGCCCGGTGGCAACCGAAATTTTAATAGGCAAATGATCACTACCGTGGGGATCCTGGATCACATTCCACGTGCAGTCCAACGATAATGAATTCGAGCAAAGTGTGAGGTCTAACCTACTGCCAAGTGAGGATGGACCAGCCAAGCGTGTAATTTCTCCATTGTTGAGAACGGTCATATCGAAGTTGTCACAGAGGTCATATATCAAAGAAGACCGGTTGTCGTCGTACAGTTCTCCCCAGCCTGTACCGTGAGAGTTAAAATCTCCCATGATCAACCGCGGTGCAGGAAGAACCGAACAAATATCTGAAAGTTGTTTTTGGTTTATTGAGGCTCTAGCAGGAATATAAACGGAAGCAATGCAAAGGCTTTTATTTTTAATAACAGCCTGACAAGCGACAACTTCAATACCTGGAATAGGAGGAAAATTCACTCTATAGAAGGAGTAGCACTTTTTGATCCCCAAAAGTACTCCTCCTCCACGTGAATCCTCACGATCAAGCCGAATAATGTTGAAATCGTGAATCGGAAGATCGATTTCGGGTGAAAGCCATGTTTCACAAAGAGCAAATGCATCACAACCGATATTGTGAGCTAAAAATTTAAATGATTCCAATTTAGGAATAAGACTTCGACAATTCCACTGCAGAACAGTGATCAAATCCCCGACCTCTTTTGGCAAATTATCCATCGAAGGAAATGATAGCTGCAAGGAGGGGCCACTTTAATGTTAATTTCTTCAAAAAAGTTTTCACAGTGGAAAGCATTGCCATAACAATGCTTTTAAGATGGTCAGAAATTTCGAGGTACTTGAAAATTCCTTCCACAATATCATCGAATGAGAACAGCCCAGTTGAAGAGGGGGCTTCTGTTCTTAAAATCGGGGCATCAGGGGTTTTGGATGTCCCCGGGAGAGATGGGAAATCCTGTGTGTAGTTGGCACTACGAAAACCAGGAGGATTCGGATTATCCTTCTTTACACTGCTCTTTGAATTGGGCATGTGGATTTGGGGCTTCTGTTCAGCTACTTTCCCTGCTCGAATGCGTCTTCGCTTCCGTGAAGCACCTTCCGAAAAACTGAAAGATGTCCCCTCCTCAACCAAGTCCGAATCAGACTAGTCATCTGCCAAAGGAGCAAAAGGATTTGTATTGATATCGGGTGGCGAGGCTTTCTTAAGCATTTCTGCAAAAGATTGCCTTGAACGTTGTTTCAGAAAACGTTCCAATTTTTCCCCGCGTTGTTTGTACGCCGGGCATGACGAGAGAGCATGGGGAGGAGTTCCCTAGCAGAAAACGCATTTTAGTGTGTTATCTGCACAGGGACCAGCCTCATGTTTCTCCCCGCAAGTTGAGCAGCGTGCTTTATTGCCGCAATGGGAGGCCGTATGCCCCATCTGCTGGCAGTTTTGGCAGATCATTACCCGGGGTACAAATAACCGCACAGGTAGCCGAAGTTTTCCCAGCTCTATGAAGTGAGGAAGGGCAGAGCCAGAAAATGTCACTCGAAACGAGTCTGTGGGGGTAACTTTTTTTTTACCCTCGCTGTGCGATACTTTTACCAACTTTTGCACTTCCAGTATTCGAACTGGGGGAAGCAGAGGGTTGTTGAATCGGCCAATCGCCTGCCTCTCCAAAATTTCAGGGCACAGACTCGCCTCTGTGACCACTCCTACAATCTCCACATCACGAGCTGGAATATAAACTCTATATTCCAGTGTAAAATGCTGGGAGGAAGCAATCTCATTAGCCTGCTTCAGGTTAGGGACGACAACACGGAGTTTATTAAATTTAACTTTCGTGATCTCTGTCACGGCTGAGAATCGTTTCGTCAGATCAGTTGTAATTTGGTACACATTCAAAGGTTTCTTTTTGGGCTGAAAGTAGACAACCCATGGACCGACCGAGTCAACTGGATACGATCGCGATCGGAATTTTGTTTGTGCCTTCCCATCATCAGGTGGCAAAGGCACTTTTTCAGCCAAACCGTCCATGTCGAAGAAACCTCTTCAACATGCACGATTTGCCTTACTCGTGGGAGCGTTGAACGCCCCCCAAAAATTTAAATCACACACAAACACAAAATAGGAACACACACAAATTACGCTAAAGTCTAGTGGGATGAGAGACAGACGAAAAAAAAAACTTAACTAATATTACTGATCTGTTGCTGCTGCTGCTGACGCACCGTATGCCTGAGCGTCGCCCTTCTATCCGGACAGCGGGGAGCGGTGCGCTGCGTGGGTGTACGGGTGAATCCGATCGCCTTCGGGTGCACTCGCTCGAAGATGTCGGATGACCGTTGGCGATGTAGTGGTGTATCGCTGGTTAGCGTCACCACGCGGGGATGAAGCGAAAATGAGCGGCATGATAATTCGCCAGCAAGCACTACTTGATTTTCTTATTTCACTGGAAAACCACACTGCCTTCTTAGAAAAAAAAACTCACTTTCACTCCTTTCACTGAAGTGAATAGATTTTGAGAAAAAAAACTAATTATTTCCAAGGATCGCACTCGAATAAATCTTCGAAAATAACGGAGCGCTGGATCGAACGAACTTTCTTCTTTCGCTGAACGAAGTGGAATGAGATACTTTTTACACAACCAAATTTTCCACTTTTCATGTCATTGAATCGTTCTAAGTTGCCCTTCCGTTCCGTGTGTTCGTGCTAACTGTATTTAATTTTCATATTCGTTTCATGCAGAACGGCAAGTGTGGCGTTATCGAAATAATACGCTGTATTATGAAATAAAATATATTTCAAAAGTTTCGCAATAACTTTGTGTTAACACCAGAACCCTATTCCATATTTTCAATTCCCAAGAAAAAAAAAAAGTCGGAAACACTCATCCAGCTTCCAAGCAACGCCTCCTTTTCCATCCGGATATTCCAGCACTTGATTGTATCATTCTGCCAATTCAAAAACGGCCGCCAACCATTCGGATTGGATTGGAATAAAGTGGGGGATGTGTGGAAAATTGGACCGATGAAGTGGCAAAGCGAACGTTTAGGCGGCAGACGATGACTTTTCTTCCCTACTCCACCGAGAGAGCATTTCCAATCAGCACGTCACTCCGCTCCAGGAAAGATGAGTTTGCATTCAAATGCGGAAACAGCAGCAGCAGCAGCACCTTCATTGTTGTACAAACAAACTCATGCATTCCTTGTTAGGGAAAATTGACCATTATCAGCGTCACTGGCAGGACGCCAAGTAGGTGTTGGAGCATTCTTTTGTGTCCGGATGAAAAATGAGCTCTGCAATCACTTGAGCACGTTCTTCGGCTCTGTTCTTTCCTGGCTCTTGGTGCATTTTGTTCGAATTGCATTTTTGCATGATTATCCTAGAGCTTTAATCTACCAGGGTTCACGTGATCCGCAGACGTGATTGGAGCGAGAAATTCAATTTCCAACTGTAGGGAAACTTTTAAATGACATTTTTCCTCCGAACCCAGAATTCCGACGGAACATCAAACAGCTAAATGGACGAAACGGGCGTACCGGAAGAAAATCAAATAACAGTTCTCCTATCCCATTGAGAGGGTCATCATATAGAATAGACAGATGGCTGAAGATTGCCTCGGGCAACCGGGGATCCGCCTTGATGGAAGTCCAATGTAAGCATGGTAGTCGGAAAGTTTGTTGACTTTTCCGCATCCATTGAGTCAACATTGACAAAGGGCTAATTTTAACTTAAAACCATCGTTTGGTCAAAACATTTTCACTCTTTGATGAGAGCCACCGAATCAGCTCCCCCGTGGGAATGTTTATTTGTTTACCTACCAGTAGCTAATATCCTCTGTAAACAGATTGATTGATGGCCCACCGGCTCCGGTGAAGGTGGAAAGGGCTTTCAGCTCGCTTAGGACGATGTGCGGAGAATTGTAAACATTCAATTACCGAAAAACGCTGTAAGCGCGGTTATCAGGTAGTTCTATTGAATTTATTTGTGTATTAGGACAGTCATTAAGTTGGTGAATGGTGCCATCGTATCATCGATAAAAGAAAATTGATTGAGTGAGCTGTTGAATAAAAGGTGAATTATCCTGATCAAATTGGATGTGACGGAGCGACTACCGAACTGGGTCTCAGATAGCCTAGCCGGTAAAGGCATGGAATGAACGATCCGGAGATAGCGGGTTCGATTTAGTTTTGGAAGATCTCTTGACAACTCCTGAGCATTTCGTATCATTATGCTTGCTTAATTAGGTAGAGTTTCAAGCATGAGTATAGGCATTGAATGCTTCCAATCAATAACTGCGAAAGTGCAACTAGAACAGAAGGAACCACTAGCGGATTATTGGAAAGCAAGTTTCGAAAGCTTCAAGTGCGCTCTTGCAATACCTAAGAGAGTTGAGTTAATAGGGTACATGTTCCTTGACTCAGCCTATCATGCAGCGATCGATTACAATTTAAATTAAATATAGCTCATAAAGTTATTGAGCTTCAAACGATATTCAACAAGTTATACCTCTGCATAGACATGCTTAATAAGACGTTTGTTGTTCTGAACCATGTTAAGTTAACCAACTAACTTTATTAAGTCGAAAACTCTCGACAAGTATGGATGTAATGTTGGTCTATAATCACCATATTGGATCTATTCGTGGATGCAACTTCGTCTCACTAATAAGTATTCTTGCTCAAAAGAATCGCCGTAAAGTTTATTTTTATTATTTCCGCAGACATTCCATTTAAAGCTATATTTGCTATACGCAGCATCAATATCTACTTTATCACACCCCAATGATTTTCACATATGATCAATCGACCATTCCATTTCTTTTTTTTGTGAAGGTTTACTAGCGGGACTCTGAATAGAGTAGCAACCTCTACGCCAGGCCTTCGATGATATCGTTGCGTAAATCGTTTCGAATAATTTTGCCAGCCGTACACGGAACATGTCGTCCAAAAAGACGCCGTTGCAAATGACTCGGAAGGAGCCACGTTTGAGAATTGTGCTTCACATGTGTGTGTGTGTGTGTGTGTGTGTGTGTGTGTGTGTGTGTGGAGAGAGAGAGAGAGAGAGGGGGGAGAGAGAGAGAGAGAGAGAGAGAGAGAGAGAGAGAGAGAGAGAGAGAGAGAGTGAGAGTGAGAGAGAGAGGGGGGGGATAACTTACAATTTAATTATATTTGGTAATATTGTTTTATTGATTTTACTTCATAGATGATTTAAACATTACTCATTGCACTTTGATTGTTGTTGTGTTGTATTCTCCCAATGCGCGGAGTAACGATATCTAATGATGAAATTTTTGTCAGAAGCAGATAATTTCCCATCAACATGAGAGGCTCTAGGAGTGGACATGAATTTATTGCTAGAACTAAGCGAATTGAAGAGAAAGCATTGATAGTTCCGTTTAGAGTAATGGAACGTTATGAAAATTGAAAGATACAAGTTCAAAACGAGCGGAGGGCATATGAAGGTACCCCAGATGCGAGGTAGCTTGATAAAAGATTATGCGCCCGATTGTATACTACCTTCATATGCCCTCCGCTCGTTTTGAACTTGTTTGTTTTTTTGCCCATTCCTCTTTAACTCCCTTCCACTTAAATCTTCCCATTCTTAACTCGGTAGCAATAACTATTAGGTCAGCAAAAATAGAAGCAGATTGCTGTTATAAAATCAGCTTCAAGTAGAAAATAGTGACCATGGAAAGAGTAAATTAAAATGTATAAATGTTAGTTTTGTAAAATTTCAATAGATTTACAAACTTTTTCAGGATACTTCAAATCAAGATTTTGGTGAAATGCTGCTATCGCTGAAAACGAACGAAAGCGTGCATAAACGCGAATCACAGAACTCTACACTTTAACAGTTTACAACATTTCTTGCATTTCAGGATCAACCGAATGAAGATCATATATTATAGATACGAATGCCTGTAGTATTTTTCATTCACATAAATATAAACACCATTATATAAATATTTCATGGGAATGGGAGGGACCATCAGGGCACCCGATTGAAGCCCTCTGGATGGGGAGAGTAGGAATGCCAACTCCCCATTGCTAACAGTTTGTGAATAGAGGGCGGGCTCTTCTCCCCGCCCATTGGGGTATCCTCATGTTAGATAGCTTGCTCTTTTGACCAATTGTTCAATCTTTTTGTTGGAAGGAGATTCTTTAAATCAATGTGGAAACGTATTAGTGATGTTGCATATCGATCCACCAAACCTGTTTTTGGCCTTTCATACAACGGCATGATTAGGATAATCAGCGGTTATTAAAGCTTGATCAAGTCTAACAGAGAGGAGAGCCCGTTGCTGTCGGACTTAGTTTCCGTGCTACAATGGGTGGTAGTACACATCATACATCATATCATACAATAATAATAAGAAGAAAAATGAACGATCTCACCGATGTTTTGTTTCTTCATTCTTCTGCTCGTTTTGTTCCCTTGCATTTGTGTTGGTTGTTATGTTCAGATTGGTCTGCCTCGACGTATGCTAATTTCTAGGATCTTCAGATAGTTCCAATTCCAATTCGGTAATATCGTCCATTACCGATGAGTACTCTTAAACTGAATTTGTTGCTCTCCCAAATTTTATGCCACCGCCTGTCACCAATTGCAAACGAATTCATAGGGGAATACCAAGCGGGATTCATGGGGGCCTGTGCTACCACGGACCAGATTTTCGTGACTCGGCAAGTGCTGCAGAAATGTCGCCCATACATCATCTTTTCATCGATTTAAAATCAGCGTATGATACAATCGATCAAGACCAGCTATGGCAGATCATGCACGAATATGGATTTCCGGATAAAACTGACGCGGTTGATCAAAGCAACGATGGATCGAGTGATGTGTGTCGTCCGAGTATCAGGGACGCTCTCGAGTCCCTTCGAATCTCGGAGAGGGTTACGGCAAGGTGATGGATTTTCGTGTTTGTTGTTTAACATTGCATTGGAGGGTGTGATTCTAAAAGCTGGGATAGACACGAGTTGCACGATCTTCAGGAAGTCTGTCCAACTATTTGGCTTCGCCGACGACGTTGATATCGTAGCACGTAACTTTGAGACGATGGCGGAAGCGTACATCAGACTTAAGGATGAAGCTGGTAGGATTGGGCTTGTGATTAATGCGTTGAAAACAAAATACATGAAGGAAAGATGCTCACGAGAAGACAATATTAGCCTCCTACAACGAGTTCAGATCGACGGTGATGAAATTGAGGTAGTAGACGAATTCGTGTATCTGGGCTCATTAGCTGACCGCCGATAACGACACCAGCAGAGAAATACAAAGGCGCATTATGGCTGGCAATCGTGCCTACTTTGGACTCAGAAGGACGCTAGGGTCGAACAAAGTTCGCCGAACCACAAAGTTGACCATCTACAAGACATTAATTAGACCGGTAGTTCTCTACGGCCACGAAACATGGACATTGCTAGTGGAGAACCAACGCGCTCTTGGTGTCTTTGAACGAAAGGTGATACGTACGATCTACGGTGGAGTGCAGATGCAAGACGGAATGTGAAGTAGTTGAATGAACCACGAATTGCATCAGTTGCTGGGAGAACCTCCCATCGTACACATCGCAAAAATCGGTCGACTACGATGGGCTGGGCATGTTGTAAGAATGTCGGACGACAGCCTTGTGAAAATGGAAAACGAAACGACGGATACAAGAAGAAGAGGCGTGCAACAAGCAGGGTCGATCAATCAAGTAGAAGGCGACCTGCGGTCCGGAGTCCGGAGGGTCCCTCCACAGACAACGAGGCTGGCGAATTACAACCATGGGCCGATTACAATGGAGACATCTTCTGTGTACAGCAGAAGCCACCCCGGCCTTGGTGTGATTGGTAAGGTAATGTATGGTCAGAATTCCTCAAAATGTTTTCTAATGACTTAGTTTTGCTATATCATGGCGTTTGATATGCCGCATGCCATGTTTCACATCTAAAAATATTCAGTTCACCATCTCTGGACAGGTACTTACCCCAGTACTCCCACCTTGGAATCCGAAACTACTGACATTTTCGAAATAACCAGTGCAGATCAACAAATAAGGATAATTTTGTGATCTATTGCAAAAAAACCGCATCAAAATCCGATGGCTAACGATGGAGTATCATTAATTTAAAATTTGAATTTTTCTATCTCTGAGGGGTTGGTGAAGTACGTGTTAAAGGTGTTTTTTTGTCTAACACATAAAGGGTGATACGGTCAAAATTTGGTCAAGGGAAAACGCGTGTAAATCGGTGAAATCGTTTATTTAAAAAATCAAATTAAATTTCTTTTTCAAGTTCAATTAGTATAAAATTCAGGAAAAATATTCAGTTAGGCTTCCGCTTTTCCAAATCCGAATTGCCGGGCCTTACGCTTGACCCCTGTCATCAGATTTTGTACAGCCACCTTGTCCACCTTCTTCGCCGCAGAAAGCCAGTTTGCCTTGAACTGCTGCTCGTCCTTAGCAGTTTTTTTGGTCTTCTTTAGGTTCCGCTTGACAATAGCCCAGTATTTCTCAATTGGGCGGAGCTCTGGCGTGTTGGGAGGGTTCTTGTCCTTGGGAACCACCTGCACGTTGTTGGCGGTGTACCACTCCATGGCCTTTTTACCGTAATGGCAAGATGCCAAATCCGGCCAAAACAGTACGGAACAACCGTGTTTCTTCAGGAAAGGCAGCAGACGTTTATTCAAACACTCTTTCACGTAAATTTCTTGGTTGACAGTCCCGGAAGCTATGAAAATGCTGCTTTTCAAGCCACAGGTACAGATGGCTTGCCAAACCAGATATTTCTTTGCGAACTTTGACAGTTTCGTGTGCTTGAAAATATCTGCTACCTTTCCCCTTCCTTTTGCCGTATTAAACTCCTGTCCCGGAAGCTGCTTGTAGTCGGCTTTGACGTAGGTTTCGTCGTCCATTACCACGCAGTCAAACTTCGTCAGCATCGTCGTGTACAGCCTCCGGGATCGCGCTTTGGCCATCGTATTTTGTTTATCATCGCGATTTAGAGTCACTACCTTCTTGTAAGTCGATAGTCCGGCTCGTTTTTTGGCTCGATGGACGATTGTAGACGATACACCCAGCTTATTTGCGGCATCTCGGAGAGATAGGTCAGGGTTTCGCTTGAAACTACCGGCAACTCTCTTTGTCGTCTCAGCGGCTTCCGGTTTTCGATTTCCCCCCGATCCAGACTTCCTGGCTGTCGACAAACGTTCCCCAAACACTTTAATTACATTTGTAACGGTTGATTTGGCAACTTTTAGCGATTTTGCCAACTTTGCGTGCGAGTAGCTCGGATTTTCGCGATGCGCGAGCAAAATTTTGATACGCTGCTCTTCTTGCTTGGACGGCATTTTGATAACTGAAGAGTGAATTCCAAAATCAAAATAGGAGCAACATTCTACACACACACCTTCAAAATGAGGGGTGTTCAGGTTTTTTAAATGCAAAATTGAAAGAAATACGTCAAGTTGATATTGACCAAATTTTGACCGTATCGCCCTTTAAGGGTTAAGCAAATTTTTTCAGTCACGTTCGATGATCCGGCAAATCGAAAACAATGACAATTTTCCATTCCTCACTTTCATTCATTCAGCGTTTGTCATTTCTTTCGCTCTACCGTCAATCATGACATTCGGTTCAGCAACGGCCTGCCAAAAAGTGTCTTGCTCCACGTCGACGGCGTCGCTGCAACGGGAAGTGTTACCTTCACGATGATGAAATAGTGATTCCTGCAAACAATTCAAAAATGACTTTAATACGAACATGGTGGACATGTTATCAGCGCCAATAAAGTACGATAAAAATGATATAATAGACGAATTTCACGTCAACTCATCCAGTGTTTGGCAGCACCCTCTCAGAATCCAATGAAACTTTGTGGGTGGGTAGACTGGTGGGTGTCTTTTCAAGCAACTTTGCATACTTTGTTTTTTTTTCAAAATTTATGTAGACTACCATTTGAAAAGGGCTTAAGTTTTTTGATCGATTTTTTTTAAAATCAATATGACTCAAAAAGGAACAGACTAAAAATTAAGTGATGTATGGGTGACTTTACGAAAATTGTCTTTAATTTTATGAAAAGTATTTTAAAAATTATAAAATCGATTCCTACACACTAAAAAAATATATTTTAAAATTTAAAGTCAATTTGCAAAAAAATGGCTATCCCAAACTGGGTTCACCATACATTGTAAGATGGGATCTTTTAACGAAAAAAAGTTTTTCTCACGAAATTTTTTTCATGTCAACATAACTTAAAAAGGAAAAGATTTACAAAAAAGTGATGTATGAGTGACTTTTAGAAAATTGTCTTAGCTTTTATGAAAAATATTGTAAAAATTGTAAAATCGATTCTTTCACACTAAAAAAATATATTTTAAAATTTATAGTCACTTTGCAAAAAATGACTATCGTAGAATTGGATGAAATTTTTTTTATAAAGGCAATATAATTGTTTAAAAGTTCGCCAAACATTGCAAGATGGGCACTTTCAAGGAAATTTTTTTTTTCACAACAACTTTTTCATGTTGTATTTTTACTGTGTATCACGCAAACTCGTCTAGTTATGGTCTTCAACACCCATATAGGATCCAATAAAATTTAGCAGTCATAATGAATTGAATGTATTGAACATGTGGTAGAAAACAATAATCATCTAGACTAACATTTGAAAAGGGTCAACAACATTAAATTTCCCTTTACATCAGTAAAACAGAGCCAAAAGTGTACGCTTAGGTACAAGTCATTCATAACTGCTTTTTCGGATATTACTATTTTTAGGGGTGATTCAAATATGACTTCGTTTATCTTTGGGTGGGGGGGGGGAGGTTGAGGGGGTGGAAGGAAGGTCCAGATTCGTTACAGAATGTGTAAAAAGTATGGGAAAAATTGTGATAGAGGGGGGCTGATAAATCTAAAAAAATAGCATATTTGAGTCGTCTTTATATGGTTGATGCATATCCATTTAAAGACGATTCATATATGACGATATATGACGTGAATTTTCGAAATACTATTTATGTCAATGACAACTCATAGGTTTATTGGCAAGGGTTTTATTTTATTTATTTTTTATATGTACATCTTCACGTATTAGTAATTAACATAGCTTCATATAATAAATTTATAAATCTTTTACATACAAAGTGATTTTCTGTGGATTATCCTTGGAATCAAAAAACTTTAAGCTGAGATTTGATTTTCTGAAATAGGTACAAGGCAATGAATCTGTGTGACATGTATTGTCTTTACGTGGCTATATAACTCCTCAAGTTCTTCTGACATTTTTGCATACTGTTCAGCTGATATGAAGCAGAAATTCAGTTTTGTAATACTTTATTTGACTCTTCAACTGCCCAGTCATATAGTTCTCGAGGAGTTTTGATTGTGTTTCCATAATCTTGAGCAAGGCTTGCTCTCTTTGCCATTTGCTTGAGATTACCACCAATAGTATTACATGGACCTTTCCCATGAGACGTTCCAATTCATACATGGACTTGAAATTGCACAAGCTGGTAATGTTCTTTTTGTTCTTATAATGGGCCGCTGCTCTATCTGACATGAAAATAATTTTTGAGCACTATATTGAATTTTGTTAAATGAAATCTAGCAATTTTGATATAAACAACTGAACCGCTATTGAGTCATGGGTCAATACTTCAGATATTATGATAAAGATTTTGTTTTCCAATTTATTGTCCTTCTTGAAATATACTTCAAAGGTCTGGTAATAAACAGGATCAACCACCTGATTTAATTGTATTATGACTAAAATTTAAAATTATTAATAATTTAAAAATAAGTACTTTCCAAATAGTAGCCTTGATTTTTGAAACATTCAAAGTCCCTTAAAAATCCAAATTGTCATTAAAATAAAATTTAATTGGCTTCTGTGAGGTTTTAGGACCAAATTATGAAACGAGTTGGCACGATACACGGTAAAAATTGGACATGAAATTTTTTTTGTTAGAAAACATTTTTTCCTAAAAGGGCCCATCTCGCGATGTATGGCGAACTTTCAGACAATTAAATAGCCTATATTTAAAAAAATTTCGTCCTATTCTAAGATAGGCATATTTTGCAAATGGACATTAAATTTTAAAATATTTTTGTTTAGCGTGTAAGAATCGATTTCATAATTTTTACATTTATTTTTATAAAAGCTAAGTCAATTTTCCAAAAGTCACCCATACATCACTTTTTTGTAAAGCTTTTCCTTTTTGAGCTATGTTGACATAAAAACATTAATGTTAGAAAAACTTTTTTTCCTTAAAAGGGCCCATCTTGCAACGTATGGCGAACTTTTAGACCATTATGTTGCCTTTTTAAGGAAATTTTTTTGTCCAATTCTAAGATAGCTATTTATTGCAAAACGTTTTTAAAAAAATATTTAATAAAAAAAAAAAAAACCCCCCCACATTTTTTTTTTTTTTTTTTTTTTAAAAAAAAACAAAAAAAAAAACCCCCAAACAAAATTTTAAAAAAAAAAAAAAAAATAAAAAAACACACCCCCCCCCAATTCCTTAAGGTCCCACCCACCAGGCAACGCAACACCCCCACCAACCACGGCAAACACTTCTCCCGTACGAAGTGCATCCTGTACAAACCGCTAATAAAGGTGCCGCCACACGGTGCTTGAAATCTATGCTATAGTTCACTATGATATAGCCGTTATAGATATCTATTTCATAGTTATATGAGATACGAGAAACGGTTTTGCAAAAATATGAGCTATGAAGTAATAGAAACTATGTAGTAGAAATCTTTGCCGCAGTGCTATCACTTAACTGTTTTCGGTGTAGACACGATTGATTTTCATTGTGATCGCATATATTCAGTTGCGAGCTTTTAAATAATAAATTGGGGAAGTAATCATGGGCACATTCGGCAGCTATAAACATAGAATGAAAAATTGCTGCAGTTGCTGCGTACGTCATATTGAAAAGGCGGATAAAACGAAAAACTCGCAAAGTCTGGACAAAATCGTGGATTGCTCGTCTTGAAGGCTAGGGAATTTAAGCTAATCTGCTGAAGGCGCTGGGTTATGAAGATCCGGATCATTAGCTCAAGGAAATTCTGCAGAGAAGCTCAGAGGAGTTCTTCAGAGAAGTAAATGGAAGTTCTTTAGAGAAATTCGGTGAGGTTCATTAGAGAAGTTCAGGAGTTCTTCAGAGAAGTTCGGAGAATTTCTTAAGAGGAGTTCAGGGAAGTTGTTCAGAGAACTTCAGATAATTCTTCCGAGAAGTTTGGGAAATTTCTTCAGAGAATTTCAGGAAAGTAATTTCAGGGAAGTTATTCAGAGGAACTACAGGGAAGTGCTTCAGAGAAACTTCAGGGAAGTTCTTCAGAGGAATTTCAGCGAAGTTCCAGAGAGAAATTCAGAGAACTTCAGGAAAGTTCTTCAGAGAACTTCAGGGAAGTTCTTCAGAGAACTTCAGGGAAGTTTTCAGAGAACTTCAGGGAAGTTCTTCAGAGAACTTCAGATAATTTTTCAGAGAAGTTCAGGGAAATTCTTCAGAGAATTTTAGGAAAGTAATTTCAGGGAAGTTCTTCAGAGGAATTTCAGGGAAGTTTTCCAGAGAAACTACAGGGAAGTTCTTCAGAGGAACTTCAGGCAAGTTCTTCAGGGACGTTCTTCAGGGAAATTCAGGGAAGTTCTTTATAGAAGTTCAGGGAAGTTCTTCAGAGAATTTCGGGGATGTTTTTCAGAGAACTTCGAGGAAGTTCTTCAGAAAACTTCGGTGAAGTTCTGCCGAGAACTTTGGGGAAGTTCTTCAGAGAACATCAGATAATTCTTCAGATAAGTTCGGGAAAATTATTCAGGGAGTTTTAGGAAAGTAATTTCAGGGAAGTTCTTCAGAGGAATTTCAGGAAAGTTTTTCAGAGAAACTACAGGGAAGTTCTTCAGAGGAACTTCAGGGAAGTTCTTCACAGAAATTCAAGAAAGATCTTTTTAGATGTTCAGGGAAGTTCTTCAGAGAATTTCGGGGATGTTTTTCATAGAACTTCGAGGAAGTTCTTCAGAAAACTTCGGTGAAGTTCTGCAGAGAACTTTGGGGAAGTTCTTCAGAGAACTTCAGGGAAGTTCTTCAGGGAACATCAGATAATTTTTCAGATAAGTTCGGGAAAATTATTCAGGGAATTTCATGAAAATAATTTCAGGGAAGTTCTTCAGAGGAATTTCAGGGAAGTTCTTCACAGAAATTCAGGGAAGTTCTTCACTGGAAGTTCTTTAGAGAAGTTCAGGGAAGTTCTTCTGAGAAGGTCAGGGAAGTTCAGGGAAGTTCTTCTGAGAATGTCAGGGAAGTTCTTCTGAGAAGTTCAGGGAAGTTCTTCAGAGAAGTTCAGGGAAGTTCTTAAGTTCAGAGAAATCGGTTAAATTCATTGCTTTGAGGTTTCAAATTATTCAGGGAATTTCATGAAAATAATTTCAGGGAAGTTCTTCAGAGGAACTTCAGGGAACTTTTCCAGAGAAACTACAGGTAAGTTCTTCAGAGGAACTTCAGGCAAGTACTTCAGGGACGGTCTTCAGTAAAATTCAGAGAAGTTCTTTATAGATGTTCAGGGAAGTTCTTCAGAGAATTTCGGGGATGTTTTTCAGAGAACTTCGAGGAAGTTCTGCAGAAAACTTCGGTGAAGTTCTGCCAAGAATTTTGGGGAAGTTCTTCAGGGAACATCAGATAATTATTCAGATAAGTTCGGGAAAATTATTCAGGGAGTCTTAGGAAAGTAATTTCAGGGAAGTTCTTCAGAGGAATTTCAGGAAAGTTTTTCAGACAAACTACAGGGAAGTTCTTTAGAGGAACTTCAGGGAAGTTCTTCACAGAAATTCAAGGAAGATCTTTTTAGATGTTCAGGGAAGTTCTTCAGCAAATTTCGGGGATGTTTTTCATAGAACTTCGAGGAAGTTCTTCAGAAAACTTCGGTGAAGTTCTGCAGAGAACTTTGGGGAAGTTCTTCAGAGAACTTCAGGGAAGTTCTTCAGGGAACATCAGATAATTTTTCAGATAAGTTCGGGAAAATTATTCAGGGAATTTCATGAAAATAATTTCAGGGAAGTTCTTCAGAGGAATTTCAGGGAAGTTCTTCACAGAAATTCAGGAAAGTTCTTCACTGGAAGTTCTTTAGAAAAGTTCAGGGAAGTTCTTCTGAGAATGTCAGGGAAGTTCTTCTGAGAAGTTAAGGGAAGTTCTTCAGGGAACATCAGATAATTTTTCAGATAAGTTCGGGAAAATTATTCAGGGAATTTCATGAAAATAATTTAAGGGAAGTTCTTCAGAGGAATTTCAGGGAAGTTCTTCACAGAAATTCAGGAAAGTTCTTCTCTGGAAGTTCTTTAGAAAAGTTCAGGGAAGTTCTTCTGAGAAGTTCAGGGAAGTTCTTAAGTTCAGAGAAATCGGTTAAATTCATTGCTTTGAGGTTTCAAATTATTCGTACCGGTGCTTAGAGCAGCAAAAATTAAATGAAATTGAAATAACAGCTTTATTTAAAATACGTATATTATTCACAAGAGGATGAAGAGCTGCCAATTTCACGTGATTTTGAAGAAAAATGGCAATTTTCCAATTGTGTAGGAGTGTTAGACGGAAAGCACGTTAGTATGAAAGCCCCTGCAAAGCAAGTCAGGGATTTTTTAAATTATAAAAAGCAGTTCAGCTTCGTTTTAATGTGTATGGTGGATGCTGAATACAAATTTACGTATGTCAACATAGGAGCAAATGGAAGGATCAGTGATGGTGGTGTATTTCCCGATTGCTGTTGGGGAATCGGATGCAGGATCTTTAGCTCCTGAGATGCCTGTTTTGGGATCTGATGGTGGGCAAGTATTCAAATTCCTTAAAGCCATCGAATATTTGTTATACAAGGCAGTCTTCAGCCCACAACGTCTCCAGCAATGAGTTGGTCGATTTACCCAGAATAGTGACCCGATTTTTGGGTTTTTTTAAGTTCCGTGTGTTCGGACAAAATTTCGACGCAGTTGGAGAGAAGCGCCATCTCATCATATGGTGACTTTTTACGCTTCAAATTGCGCACTGCTGGCTTTGGTTCCGATCCACTCGGATTTTCATGTTTCAAGCAGGTTGAACGTTGGAGTCAGGGATCAAAATCAAATGTTGAACATCGGAACTGGTAGAATCGTTATCTGCCTCTCAACTCTAACATCTTGATTCTAAACGTTGAAAACCATCGACCATTGCTATCATAGTCCGATCTAGGCACTTATCGTATCAGTTAGCGCCTAATGAAGTTTGATTAGGCGGAAATCTTCAAAGCAATCCATGACCACATCGATACCCAAAATAGGCTGTTACTTGGAGAGAGAGAGAGAGAGAGAGAGAGAAAAAAAGGACAAGAACGTGACCCATCTCAACTGAAATCAATTTACGGCACCGACCGTATGCGAAAAGCGATTTTTCCATCGCACTTTTCGCCTAAATATTTCCCCCTCGTTAGCTCGTTTGTCGCTTGTCGTAAACGGGCTGTCCAAGTGTGGTTTTCCATTTCAATTAATCATTCCCGGGCGCCCTGGAACGAGGGAAAACCACCGTCCAGCTACTAACCCATTGCCAATAAGAAAAAGCGAAAATATTTTCCGATTCAGCTGTTGCCCCGGGGCGGAGACCTAGACGATGTAGTGGCCTCGGGGCCTGCTGTGCTCGTGGTTAGTCAGAGGTAATAAATTCAATTTATACGTGCGAACAATTCCCAAGAAAAACACAAGCTAATTTGTGGCGCGTTCAAGACCAAACCGGGTTAATGTTTATCCAGCCGATTTCATCGTGTATGGGTGGGAGGAAAAGGGCATAGGGAAACTTTTACCCTCACCAGGTTGGCGGAACTTTGCTGAACCATTTTTTTTTCTTACCTTTTACTGCAAAGTTTGCTGGTGTTTTTCGAAGAAATTTCTCCGGTGAGAATTGCTTGAGGGCACTTAGTCTGGGGTTTGGCAGAGTAGGCGGTTGATAATATTGCCTGAAAATTGCGGGGAACCGGGGAATCGGGGAGGAAACTTTGGAAACTGCTCCACTGAGTTTAACTTTCAAGTGGAAAAACGCTGGCTACCTAGTAATTTTTTTCTCTTCTCAACTTTATCCTTTCAGGAGTTGCTCACACAACAACGGAACTCAATTGTAGCACTGAATTCGTTGATGTCAATCAGGTAAGTGAATATTATGATACAAAATTAAAAAAAGTTCAATCTCAAGTCATTCATTTCGCATCAAAATTTCAATTGAAAACACTAACTATTTCATGTTACCATCTATCACAGTAGCCCATGGCATCGAATTAAATTTTTTGATGGACCTAGGCTTCTTCTCATGTTTGTTCCGTACCATCAGACAATCAATTCATATTGCTTTCTGTATTTTTTTTTCTTCATTGAACTATGATCGTTCTTTCATTGCATTCTCTGAAATCGAAAAACAAAAAAAAAATCTCTCTCTTATTTCCAGAGCTTCATATGGCCCCTGGCGCGATCGGCCGACGAGGACGAGACGGTGGTTGTCGAGTTACGGCAGCAGACGACCAAGATTCTGCTCAAAACTGGCATCGGCGGATCCACTACGACACGGGGTGGAAGCCGTGGAACCATCACCAGCAGCACCAAAATCATCGGCCGGTACGTGATGCTGATGCAAGGTAGGTTTCAGGATTTTCAAATGAATTCAAATGTCGCAATTTTTTGGCTCGAAAAACCACCGATAAAATTGGAAGGAAACTCAAGAACGGTTGCCAAGAGCAGGGTTGTCAGAACTCTCCCAGGCATCGGTAATTTAGATTGCTGCGATCCAATTAAATTGAAGGTCATTCAATTTCATAGGGAACTGTCAAATGACGTCGTTAGCATTGCTCGAGCCGGTAGGAAGGGGAATATTGTGTACTGAGCTTCCCTTTTGGCAGTCGGAGATTTCTCCGCATGCAGAGGAGGAAAGTTTCGCCAATGAGTAGACACACCCTATGTGTCGATTTCCGCGAAAAAGGGGGAAAAGTTTTGCCATACTAATTAGGAACTGCCGTGTCCCAGAAGCTCCGGAATGACCTGAGCTGTGCAGTTCAGCCGTAGACAAAGTTGCTTCCGCTAGGATTTGTCACTTGTGTTACTTGTGTTGCTCGTTGGCAAAGGACAAGGTCGCAATTTTCTTCAACTTGGCAATGTGGTCGACATTTCCGACATAATCGAGCTTAATTACCCAAGTAAGTTTGCATCCAAGTAGGCTTTTGCTTGTAACCATTGACATAGCAAATGGGATTAAAAGTTTTTCAGTGGGTCCTTTGCTTGCGGAAAATTACCAGCGTCTGAAAGTGACATTCAAGGGGGAATAATTAGCTTTACCAAGGCTCCTTCAGATAAGATGCAAGTTGATTATTCGGTTTAATCCGCTTTACACTGCTTCGGCTGTAGAGTAACTGCACATCGTGTGGTTTTATTCTGTTCGTTGTAAGTTCTGTTTCTGACTTCATGCAAGATGATTAATCATGAAACAAATTAAATCCATCAACGCTACGCCACTGCATGAGTCTGTCCCAATACCTAGTACAAAATTTAGGGCGAAAGAAGTCTTCTCGATCCTAATCAAAATTGACTAGCAGTTCCTAATTTCAAACAATTTTTCTCCAACAATGAATCCGTCGTTAGAAGTCCTCCTTTGATGACTCGTTCTCTTTGCCAGGATGCATCAGACAAAGCCCACGGAACTTTTTTTCCCGTAGCCTAATCTACCTTCGACGTTTTCGTTTTCTGAAAATAATGAAAATTTCATTACACCGTCATGCCTTCGCAACTAAACTAAACTTCCGGCTCAGAAAACAGCTCTGCTTTCCCAATGAAAGCTATGATGCTAATCGTTTTTCCTGCTCGCCACTCAATTCCCCGTCATCCGAACCAACCGCCCAACGTCAGCTTCCATCATCATTCCGGCAATTTCGTTCGTTCGTTGCTTACATAATCCATAATCCAAAGCAGATTACACACAGCTTAGAACTGGGCTTCCTGACACCGCTCCCGTTCTCCGGAGGAAAGTGCGTTTTCGTGCCAAACTGTTTTACTTGTTTATATCTCCCCCAAACTTCATTCTCTGTCACATCTTCATCCCAAACAACAGTGAATCCCTCACGTAAAAGCATGCTTTGATGATGGCGATCTCCAATGTCAGGGAAACAAAACCGAATTTAATCCAAGCTATCTGTTTTTCGAGTGAACTTACAAGCCCGCTACGCCTGCCTCGATGGCAATTTAGTTGTTTACTCACAAAAGCAAAAAATCCCCAATAAATCTCTCCACTAATTTCCAATTTACGTTTCACATTCGCAGGTCTGCTCCGCGAGGGCCGTCTCCACGTGCAGGACCGTCTGGTGGACCTTTCCAACAAGCCAATCGACGTAAGTGACACTCAAACCCACCCCCGAAACAGAAATGCGATCAGGTAATGGACTCTTCCCCCCCCCCCCCCTCCATTTTGACATTTCGACCGCAAAAAAGTATCCTTCCTTTCTTCACTTGTTGGCCTTGTAAAATGGAAAATTGTGTGCGACTTTTATCGACGGAACAATGCCGATTATGGCCCAATAAATTCGATTGCCTTGGGAAGGGTTCAGCACCCATAAAACATAGGGAGCCGTTCCGATCGGGGTGGGGGCGTGAATGCCATGTGTTGCTGATGGCGCGATCACCAAAAGCCACCTTTCTCACGAACAACAGAAGCCATTAATAGAATTTACATTTATTACCGTCAAACAATACACGGCAGTAGGGAGGTTGAAATATTGTTGCTTGTGCCAGAGAGGTACTTTGGATATTTTGCCTTTTTTTTCGATGACATCAACACTCGTCACCATGAAAAGATGTCAGAACAATTCTAGCAATTTGAGTAGATGGTCCCAACGCATGCATTAAAAAAATGAACTGGATTTAGCGGTTTATCGTGCGATTACCGTGCCACCTGGTGGTGAATGCAAAGCCCATCATAGCAACCCTGTTGTTAAAAAAAAATTGACAGCGTTATCAGTTTTTCTATATTTCACGTTTTCGTGCAATCGTGTCGATCATAATTTGCTACACCAATTCTAAATTTCTACACATTTCTCATATTTTTCATTTGCATTTGCTTGTCTTTCTGAACTTTTCTTCTTCCACTTCTCTGCTTCAGTTTCCCTTCTTAAACAACTCTATTTCAGCTATCCTTGTTTAGCTTCTCTTCGTGAGATTTCTGACGTAGGACAACGTCTTCATTTTCTACACTGGGGTACAATTTAAAAGAAATCGAATTGCGACCGTCACGAAAAGTGGTCAGGTTTTGAGCCGTAATATCTCGGTCGTTTCTCAAAAGATTTTCAAACATTTTGCACCAATCGATTGAACATATTTCTACGCATCGATTCCAATCAAAGACGTTGTTGTTTTCTGGCCAAATACTATTAAAAAATCATAAATATTAAGACTTGTTAAACACCATCAAAAAGTTTATCAGTTCAGAGACTTTTGCATTGGGAAATTAAAATGGTTTAAATTTCAAGCTGAACAATGCATTAGGTCCTAAGTCACTTTGAGAGATTCTCTGCATCGACTTTCTCTTTCATTCATAGTTTTTTTTTCTGTCAAACGATTTGCTGATGTTTTTGACGTATTGGATCCTTAATAACACTTTATATTGCCGTAATGTGTGTTGAAAATACTTGAACATGTTTTCACATAGCCGTAGGAACGCAAAGAGAAAGTCGACGAAGAGAGTCTTCCAATGTTACTTAGGACCTAAAGCATTGTTCAGCTTGATTTAGTAGCGTAGTCCTACGTCATCATTTCGAACAACCCAATGGGGCTGTACCTTGTAGTTTTTTTTCCACTATTCTGGTATGCAAATAAACTGTAGATCGGAGACTTATTTCGGCATTCTTTAAGATAATCTCATCCAATTCCAAGCACTTTTCAGGAAATTCATGATTAATTTATCCAATATATTTGTTTTAATTTGATTTATGTTGTTGTAAATTCGCATAATTTCCGAGGCGCATTAATTATCGGCTCTTATCGCACCAATATTCACCATAACAATAAATGCGCATATAATTTGGAGCATAATACGCTGTAGAAAACACACTTTGTTTTGGATATTTTGCTATCAAACAACATTTCCCGCAACACTAGACCTCTTTTTTTTACTGCTAAATGAATCAGAAGAGCAGAGAATCGAACAAAGCAGAACAACAAAAAACAAACTCGATTTCACAGTGAAGTTTGACAGCTGTGGCCATTTGGCCGCATTCTGGTTTTTTATGGTAGCCAATAGGTTTTATGAAGGTTCTCAAGTGGTCATAACATCTTTCACTAGAACATTTTCAAAATCTTTATGTTCTTATAAAAGTTTTATTAACTTGTTTTCACAACCGTCTATAGAGTGGGCCATTTTTTTACAAATTTCGGCTTTAAAGAAGCATAGAGGAGGTGTTGGTAGACAAAACAGTTTTGATTGTAGTTTTATCAAGCCGGGAGAAGTGTTATACGGCTGGAATAAAACTAAAATTGTTACTTGGGTTCTTTCACTTCTCTTCTTCCGCTTCTCTCCTTCCGGTTTTGGTCCGTTCACTTCTTCCGTTATTTTTCTACCTTAAGTTTGCTTCCGTTTCTCTTCTATCACTTCTCTTCTTCAGTTTTTCGTCTTTCACTTCTCTTCTTTCGTTTCTCTTTTCTCACTTCTCTTTTTCCGCTTATTTTCGTCTCCTTCTCTTCTACCAATTATCTTCAACTGTTTTTCTTCTTTCAATTCTCTTTTCTCGCTTCTTTTCTTCCACTCCTCTTCTTTCACTTCTCTTCCGCTTTTCTTCTCTCACTTCACCGCTTCAGTTTATGTTCTTCAGGTACTCTTTTTCAGCTCTCCTTCTTTAGCTTCTCTTCGTGAGATTTCCTGCTTCCGCTATTTTTGTTCACTCGTCTTCTTCCGCTTGTCCTTTTTTGCTCATCTTCTTCCGTTTTTCTGCTTCCGTTTCTCTGCTTCCTCCTCTGCTATTCGGTTTTTCTTCTTTCACTATTTACATTCCGATTTTCTCCTTCCATTGATCTTCCTCTGCTTCTGTTCCTCCGTGTCTCTTGTTTCGCTTCTCTCTTCCACGTATATTCTTTCGCTTCTCTTCGTCCGCTTCTCGTCTTTCGCTTCTCTTTCTCTGCTCAGGGCTGGCATTTTCGATGAAAAAATGACCTAAGATGTTTATCGAAATATGTTTGACAATCTCATCTCATCGAAAAAACGACGATAGAGATTATTCTCTGAATCTCACCGACTTGTTTCGCCGTAATAACAAGTGACAGTGTTTTAGTCATCGCCATTACGAGCACATTTATTGATATTATTATTTGTTTAATCGCAAAACTTTAAATAAAATCCACTCAATCGGTTACACATTATTGTTTGGCTTATTGCTAGGAGACTAGTTAGAAATTTAAGATTCAAAATCGTATGAGAAAAAATCTCATGACAGCATATTGGTTTGAGAATGACAAAAACCTCATGATAGTTCGTTTCTTCTCGTGATAGTGAGGTGACCTGTTTTTTCATCGTCGCTTCTTCCGTTTCTCGTCTTCCGCTTCTCTTCTTCCGCTTCTCTTTTTCCACTTCTCTGCTTCCACTTCTTTTCTTTCGGTTCACTTCCTCCCTTTCAATTTTTTTTCACTAATCTACTTCCATTTCTGTACTACCACTTCTCTTCTTCCACTTCTCTTCTTCTGTTTTTCTTCCTTCAGTTCTCTTCTTTCGTTTCTATTTCCCACTTTTCTTTTTTCGCTTTTTTTCTTCCGCTACTTTTTCCGCTTCCCTTCTTATATTTTACTTCTTCCATTTCTCTTCTCTCGTTTCTCTTCTTCCATTTCTCTTCTCCCGCTTCTCTTCTTCTGTTTTTCTCCCTTCACTTTTCTTCTTTCGTTTCTCTTTCTCGCTTTTCTTTTTCCGCTTCTTTTTTTCGTCGGCCTATTTCCTCACATGGTGACAATCACCGACGCCAGGAAGACGACTCCACCACCTGGACCCTACCTAACGACTCATGAATATGAGCCGGGACCAACGGCTTTACTTCCCTTCCGAAGGAAGGCGTGACCAGATTTTTTCGCCTCAGAAAAACCACCGGGGTCGACTGGGATTGAACCCAGACCCACTGGGGTGCCAAGTAGCAGTCACGCTTAGGGGCTATGCATAAACCACGTAGACTTTTTGGGGGGAAGGGGGGTGGGGGTTGACCAAAGTCTACGCTCCATACAAAATTTCAAAAAATTGTATGGAGAAAAGTCTGCGAGGGGGAGGGGGGTCTGAGATTTTCAAAAATTAGTCTACGTGGTTTATGAACCGGCCCTTACCACCGCCGACGCCGGCATTTTTTTCCGCTTCTCTGCTTCTGTTGATCTTCTACCACGTCTTTTCTCCCGCTTCCTTTTTACCGGGTTACTTCTTCCATTTCTCTTATTTCGCTTCTCTTTTCCCGCTTCTTTTCTTCCACTTCTGTTTTTCACTTCTCTTTTTCCATTGCTCCTCGTCTGCTCTTTTTCTTAGGTTTTTCTTCTTCTGCTTCTCTTCTTCCACTTTTCTTCTTCCGCTTCTCTTCTTCCACCTCTCTTCTTCCACTTCTTTTTTTACTTCCTAACCAATGACGTTTTATTTTCTTTCATTCATTTTCATTGTACTTTGTTGTTCTTTTAAACTTTCCATTTTTTGATATTAATTCTTCGTCATCTTGCTTTACTTCTGTTTCCGCATAACATGCTTCAGTCCTGTTTTCAGTCACTTTTTCACATTTATTCAGTTTTGTGTGATATCGTCCGCGTCAGTTTCAGTGCAACCTCTAAATAATCTTCTCTTTTTCCACTTCATCGTTTGTTTCATCACCTTCCGTCTCTTCATCGTTTCATGAGTCACTTTCCACCTCCCTTCATCTGCATTCTGTGGATAATCGTTTCTGATTCTATTTCACTGTATCTTCTTCCAATCGCTTCTTCTCTTCTTAGCCGTATTTTCGCATTAAGTTTTTCGACATTCGTAATTCTATTTTATCTCCCTTATTCACTTTTTTCTTGAAGGTCTTCTTTCTTTCCACTTTTTTTGCTAACTTCTAAATTCAATGTTTTCATCATCAGCTTCCATCATTTTATTCTTTTTTTTTTTCCAAAATTAATGTTTGGTTGGCGGTTTCCATTAGGTGTAACTTCTTAAAAACAAATTGAATCGTAACGTCAGCGCAGAAAGATTAAACATTACAAAACAAGCTGCTGTTATAACATTAAAAAATTCAACCACTAAGAGCGCTGCAGTATACTAAACAGTGCTTCCAGCTATTGAATGACTCAAACCTTAAAGATTGTACTCGAAAAAAAATGCAACACTTTCTTTTGTGTACAACTTTGTATTTCATGGGTTGAAATTGATGAAATTTTGGGTAAAACTAAAGTGTGATGATAACATGTGCAAAATTTCGTCACAATCTGTCAAGTGGTTATCGAGATGGCTTTCAAGCAAAAAGTGCTTCAACAAAAAAATATGGGCACGGTCGTAGAAAATTCAGGCCAGTCCCACAGGTGGATGGCGAAACAGTTGGGAATCGACAATGCGACCGTGTCCCGTGTGGTAAAATCGTTGAAGGAGACTCAGACGACCCAGCGGCTAGCTGGCAGCGGAAGAAAAGCGAAGACGACCGACTTCATGAACGCAAGGAGTTTAGGGATTACTTGAAGCGCAATCCGAACCATTCGATTTGGTACGTTGCCAAGAAGGGTCAATTCTTCCATCTGGTTCGTCCAGCAGACAATGAAACGGGCTGGACCTCATGTCTTCAAGGTAAGGAAGGCGCTTAACCGAAGTGATAAGCGAAAAAAAATCCCGCTGTTCTGTTCTACTACGAAAAAAAATCCCGCTCCAGGAAGCTGTACCGCGAGTGGTCGGTGCAGCCGAAATGCATCATAATAGACGACGAGACGTACATTAAAGCGAACGTCAAGCAGATCCCGGGCCTGATGTTTTTGGTCGGCAAGTCCCGCCTGTATGATCCGAAGAAGCTCCGGAAGAAGAAGGTCGACAAATTTGCCATGAAGTACTTAGTGTGGCAGGCGATCTGTGGGTGCGGCAAATTCAGCAAGCCGTACATAACGACCGGCACCAACAACGGCCAAATATATAGAGAAGAATGCCACCATAAGCACCAGCTGCCCAATCCTCCGGTCCTACGAAGGTGGCACTCTGTTTTGGCCGGATCTAGTATCGTGCCATTACGCGCAACCGATGATGGAGTGGTACGAAGCCAACGGTGTTGTTTTTGTGCCGAATGAGACAAATCTGCCAAACTCGTCAGAACTTCGCCCAATAGAAAAATTCTGGGCGATTATGAACGGCAGGTTCCGAAAAAAAGCGAAGGTCTTCAAAAACGACAAGGATTTGAAGAAAGAGTGGATGGAAGTGTGTAAGAAAGTGCAAGTGTTGCACAAGATTTGATGGGTAGCGTTAATCCGAGGTGCGGTCATTTAGCCTAGGAGAGGAGGTTGAATAAACCAACTTTGCAAATACATAGCCAATATGTGTTTATTTATTTCCCGAGAATTTCAAAAATATCTGACTTAAAATGAATGTTTGGTCATCATTTTTGCCTGTTACATTTTTTTCGAGTACAATCTTTATTCTTCTGTTTAACATCTCAGTGGATAACCAAAGTTTAAAAAAAAGTAATAATTAAGTACTGCGGGAAATCCATACTTACACACCCCGTTACTATACATATCGTACATATCATCAATGCTTGGACTTTTTACTACACGGAATGCTTGTATTTGATTGAATGAAGATAGTCCTGTAATACCCGTTAGTTGGTGTTCATCTACAGGGTGTCTCACAATAGGTGTCACTAAAACAAAATGGGATTGCAGCAAAACAAATCAACCAAATCATAGCATATATTTTTCATTTAAAAGATACATGTTATAAAAATAAACAATATTAATTCTATTCGAATCTCTTGCCAATCAACTTTGCGCAAACGCTTTGTAAGCCTATCGCAGCTGGCACGCAAGATTTTCTGAGGAATTTGGTCCCAAATATCAACTAAATGTTACTTGAATCGATCTAAAGTAAGCCCTTTTGTAGGGCCTATGTGTTGAAGCATATAACCCCAAACAACGTAGTCAAGTGGGTTGAGATCCGATGAAGATGCAGGCCATTCTTCGCTTGTGATGAAATAGGGCAAATTTTCCGCGCACCGCACTTGTGTCTTCTTTGCCTTGTGAGCTGGAGCTGAGTACTTTTGGAAACAATATGGTGTATTCCCATACAGCGTTGAAGCATGAGGAAGCAGATGGTTCTTCAAAACCTGCTCGATGTAATTTTCAGTGTTGATTTTTTCGTCCATACCATGATTTTCGATACATTCTGATAGCGTTCTACAGCTAGTTTATCTCTTGGAATATTGGCAAGACTTTTGCCATACACACGATCATTTTGTTGATTATGACTGTCCTGAAGGAGAAGGGCTTTTCATCCGAAAATAAAATCTCGCAGTCACCGTGAACCAAAAGATTTCTGTTTCTTTGGACCGTGGCTTGCTTTTGACGCTCTTCAACCCGTGAACCCGTTGTCTCTTGTAAGGCTTGCATTCCAGATCACGTCTGAGGAGCCTGTTCATTGAAGCAGGGGACATTTGAAATTGTTTGCTCAATTTACGGCCAGATACGGCCGGATTACGTCTTATTCGCTCCCTCACACATTTGATCTTTTTCTTCGTCCTGGCAGTTCATCTGGCACCTCCTTTGTGTTGAATATGGACATTTCCAGTTTCTTTGAACCGTTTCAAGGTACGAAAAACAAAACGCTTACTCACTCCGAACTGCTTAAGGCTTTTGAATATCTGACACGGTCTAAGCTTTTGCAAATGTAATTTTAAAACTTGCTCCCGTATGGCTTCCACGGTAGATGATATATATAAACAAACGGAATCGCCTATTCATCTTCAGCAATAAGCTGTCAAAAGAATACACTCAAAACGGGTATAATCAATTCTGCTGTTAAAATTACCCAGCTGAAATAAACCAAGAGTAAAAAAGGTGACACCTATTGTGAGACACACTGTAAAAGAACATCTTTGTCATAATTTTCAATGTTGCTTAGGAATTCGGGTTTTTCTTCATCATCTGCCTGAAGTTGAGTCCTATGTCTCCCACAAAAACTGAATCGACCTCGGCAGGGTAAAGAAAATGATACTGTATATAAACTCCAGTTTTCACACCACCCCATTGTCCATTTTCAGCATAAATGATACCCTGATGCTCCCTCCCAATCCAGTAGTTCTATAACTGCATCTGGAACACAATTTTGTAAGCCGGCTTTAGGAGATAGTTACGACTAGAAAAAGGCTTGCAAATGCCAAGAAAGATGTGAAGAATAATTCACTAAAACTAAATTTAACTTTTGAAGGTTTGAAAAGTTCACGTTCCTTCTAATGGCAAACTCAATTCCACTTTCTAAGTCCGACTCTGCTTTTTGCTACCAACATCCCGGCAAGCAGCACAACCCAACGACCGGACGAACGGTTGTGTATCGTAAATTTTTATGGAGTTTAAGCGTATCGGCAATGATGGTGGAGGGGTATGGGGTGGTCGTAGCATGCCATGCAAAGCTTCTTGTCACATTAGGAATAGGCATAGGAAAATCGTACAAACCAGCTACCATTGGCTGTTGCCCTGGGGCGATGTTTGCTGTGATCTCGAGGTGTACTTTGTATTAATTTTAAAGCTTGTTCCTTGGGGTTGCTTCGAGCTTTCTGAGATTATGTTTTCACGTTGCTTTCATCGGAAGCCGAGATTGGTGGATGGTTGAGGACCTTTTTGAAGCTCGACATATGAGCTGGAATTGAAGCTTGGTCGATTAAATCACAAGCATGTTTTTCCGTCTTGAGAGATAACGATTTTTTGGCTAGCATATTATGCATTTCACAAAAATGTCTAGTCAAAGTTGTGCGAAAACGCTTGTAGAAGAGCACCATTATGATTGAAAAGAACCTAAATGAGTAGTTAGGAGGATCTAACAAAATCCTCAAACTAGAAAAATTTAACTAACTTCACTTGTGCATTTAAAAAAACCAAAAGTGAAAATCTTTTTCAAATTTCAAAAAGGTAAGAGGAGTACTCTATGGTATACTTGGAACCAATAGGGGTCTAATGCAGTGAGCTAATTTTAAATCGCAACGTTCCTATTGATTATTGATATGGAGCCATAAGGGTCTGTATCCACATTAATCCGGACACCTTCAAATCATTGTAACTTTTGAAATATTGCACGTAGGAATGAAAAATTTCACTGTGGTATAGCTGAGAGTCTATGATGAAAAAAACTATGATTGATGTTTACATTTCATGTTTAGTATTCAAGATGGAGACGAAAGAAAAACAAGTGCGCGAGCGAATTTTGTACGGGCGTACGGCAAATTCCGACTTGTCAATACGGGATCTTGCAAAAACATTGGATTTGCCTAAATCCACTGTTCACGATGTGCTCAAATCATTTTCGGAACGTTTGACGGTGGAGAGGAAACCGAGAAGTGACAAAAACATTGGAAGCGCTGATCCTGTCATGGACCGAAAGGTGAAAAGGATATTAACGAAAAACCCAAATCTCTCCATTCGAACGGTGGCTCGTAAAATAGGGATGTCGCCTGGTTTTGTCCAAAAATCAAAACAACGTTTGGAACGTAAGTCGTATAAAAAAAAAACAGTTCCAAATCGCAACGACAAACAGAACTTGGCAGCAAAATCACGGGCTCGACGTGTGTACTGCGTTGTTATGGACGATCAAACTTATGCCCGTGAGGATTTCAAGCAGCTTCCAGGGCTGGTTTTTTATTCTGCTATGGCCAGAAATGCTACAGCTGAGCATTTCAGAACCAAGAAGGCATCGAAATTTCCCAAAAAATACCTTGTGTGGCAAGCAATTTGCACGTGTGGCAAAAAGAGTAAATCTTTCGTCACTACAGGCACAATCAACAAGGAGATCTATCAGGAAGAGTGTCTGCAGAAGCGATTGCTACCCTTCATCAAAAGTCACAAAAAAAAAACCTTTGTTCTGGCCCGATTTGGCATCCTGCCACTATGCTAAAACTGTGATGGAGCAAATCAAGTGAACATTGTAACAAAAACCTCAAACCCGCCAAATTGCCCAGACCTACGACCAATCGAGAGATATTGGGCTCTGATGAAGCGGAAAGAATCAAGGAATCAAAGACATCAAACACTTCCAGCAAATTTGGACAAAGACGGCTTCTACGATTTCTGATGAGTCTGTACAAACCCTAATGGAAGGAGTTAAGCGCAAAGTTCGAAAATTTTATGCAAATACCGAATAACTATGTTTTGTCTTCACGAATTGTTAAAACACATCCCATGAATCTGCATAAACAACTACGACGGAAATATAATGCGAAATTTATGTTTTATTCATGTTTTGAGGTGTCCGGATTATTGCGGATACAGACTTTAATAAATTCATGACCTTCTCGTTCACTTTTCAGAATATTTTTCAATCTACGGCGACGTTTGCAACGAGATTCGTCAACCGCAATAATAATATTACGAAGGAGAAGCTCATAATCAAGTTCTCTTGGGCCCAGGTGGTCTACTCGCATTCCGCGATAGAGTGTTCCAAAATCTGGACCCGAAACCGATACACGCGGTTGCATTTTGTAGCCGAATTCAAAAGATATATATGTAGAATTAAAAACTAGATATCTTCATTCGCCAAAAAACGCGCTAGTCTTCAAGCACCCGCCAAGGCGCCAATGAAACAGTATTTTGACCTCGAGAGATTCTGCACCGCCCCAAAAGGGGACGGGCTTAAGCCCCAAGCTGCTGGTCTATATGGAACGGCAACTTCCGGGGTGGACACCAAAGGGCTCTTTTCTCACGGGTCTCAGGGCGTTGTCTGGTGTTAGGAGGGTTTTCGGATACAAGACGCCTAACCTATTAATCACATTCACTAAAGATTGTTTTACGTAATTTATTGGAACGGGAGCGGGATATAACGGAACCAGTGGTGACGAACTTACGTTTGGGCGGGCTGAGGTACACCTGGGTGTACGTAACGAATGAACCGTGGTAACGTGGTAACGGTTCGGCCTAGGTTGAGATATTGCCAACTGCAGATCCGTCTTACTACTGAGGTCAGGTGAAACGTGATCTCGATGAAGCATGTAGTCTCGATGACAAAGATGGTGATGAGTACCTCTCACGTGACCGCTGACAGAAGCTGGTTGAAGCCGGTCACCCAGCCAAGCAATGATCGGCGTGCGGTGGCCGTATTAACGTCGCTTCGATAGTCCCGGAAAACCCGTTATACCACGATGCGAAGTGACTCTGGTAACGGTGCTGCGCTGGGTGTCGGTGACGAACTTAACGTAGACCGTTAAGTTGTTAGGTCTCGGTGGTTGGCGGAATGACCGATGCAGAATCGGCTCCAACAAGCAAACAAACTCAACACCGGTGCAGTGCCAAGCGAATCATCCAGCCTTTCTGTCCTTTTTTTTGGATTTTCACACTATTCGTTTTCCCTTTTGCTTTCTATTCAAACTTTTACATCTGTCTTCTCCAATAGCTTTTTAGTCACTAACTCCTCATCGCATTTTTCTCTCTTCGTCGTCTCCCTAGCAACTCCTATTCACTCTCCGTTTCTTCACATCCGCTGCTCCATCGTAATCAACTTCACGATAGAAGGTCCATTTTCCACCGTTGCTATTGAGAACAGGACACATAACTTCCCTATCGTCTCGTAACTCACTTATTATTTATATATAAATTGTTACTGTACGGTAACAGTTTCTAATGAAAATTCGCACTTTCTTCTTTATTCCTCCCATCAAACGCTGCACACCTCCGGAGTCAACTTCCTTGGCACATTTGTTCCACATTTTGGTCATCTGAGTCGCGTCCCGAGCCGTTTTTCCACTTTTCTTAAGCTTCCGCTTCATTATTGCCCAAAATCTTTCGATGGGCCGGAACTGCGGGCAGTTGGGTGGATTTATGTTTTTATCGATGAAATCTACGTTATTATCGCGGTACCACTGGATGACTTCCCGGCTGTAATGGCAACTCGCCAAATCTGGCCAAAACTTCACGGGACCTTTATGGGCTTTAATGAAAGGTAGTACGCGGTTTTTGAGGCATTCTTCCTTGTACAGCTTCACTTTGGTCTTTGCTCCGCAGCTGCATTTCCCTTGCCAAATCATCAGTTTTTTTGGCAAATTTGTCCATAAAAGCTTAAACTTCGCAGGAACATCTCCTCGAACCGTCGACATGTAGAATTTTTGGCCAGGAAGCTGTCCGAAATCCATTTTGACGTAGGTTTCATCGTTGATGAGCAGGCATCCTTGGTACTTCGTCAAAACCTGCTGGTATAATTTCCGAGCTCGAGTTTTGGTGACGAAACTTTGCTTCAACGTTCCGTTTGGTTGCTTGCTGGCTCGATAAGAACGATACACTGCTCGCAAACGAATTCTTCGAACGGACTGCGAGCATCAGCCTATTTTTGTGCGATTTCATTATCTGATAGTCCAGGGTTTGCTCTGACGGTTCTCAACACCTTCTGGTTCAGCTTGCAGTCATATGTTCCACTACGACGCTTACCTTGAGGCATTCGATCCACGCTCTTTTGCTCCCTGAAACGTTTGAACACATCATACACGGTTGATTTGGCGATTTTCAACGTTTTTGCGATTTTTATTGCGGACCACGTTGGATTATCAACGTGGGTGTTCAGAATTTTTTCTCTCCTCTCGGCTTCCAACTGGAATAAGTTTTGACTCACTGCACGAAACACCGTGAAATTTATACCACAGAAAGTGGGCGCCCAGATAAACAAACCGCTGTAAATGAATTCTTTCAGCGGTCACTTTCCGTGCCACTGCAACACAATAAGTGACTCCGGATTCTAACTGGACAGAACTTTATGATTACCTAATTTTGATCTTGACAACTGAATTTGGTATTGATGAGCGCAGCCTAAGAGTTTACTTAGGTTTTTCGCAAACTTTTGCAGTTCCAAATTGTACCTTTGCAGGAGAAAAATCACACTGTGGGACATTACCGCAGGAAAGCACTGTGCTCTACGCACAACTGGAAATTAAACGAACAACCGAACAGGAATAAAACACGTCTGTTTCAAACGGATGCACAGCAGGAACTGATGAGAAAAGTTTTCTTTCACCACCCGTTCCTATATTCTTGAAGAGAAATTGAAGAGAAAATGGAGCATCACTTGAACTTGTTGGGCAAGATGCTCCCAACAACCAATTTTTTTTTTCTTCACACCAAACAGGGCATTCTGTTTACTTATTGTCTCCGAATACTCATTTCCGTTTTCCTTTGATATCTACTGGAAGTTACGTACAGTATTGAACAAAACATTTGCAACCAGTACATGACTAACATGAAATTGATTATTGAAGAGTTATGAATGGTCACTCTTGGAATAATACATGTGTGCGTTCAAAAACAACATACTTTCGGTTTATTGAAACAAAAAATAATCATTGAAAAACAGAAAAAAAACGGCTTTTCTTTTGGACAAAACAATTGCAACTTCGCATCCAATCGTCAGATTGAATTCTGTTGTCAATATTTAGTAGCAAATCCCTTATTTTCAATAACAGCCTTGCATCGTCGAGGCATGGAGCCAATCGGGTTGTCAATAATATTCTCAGGGATTGCTGCCCACGCCTGTTGAATTTGCTCGAACAATTGGTCCTTATTCTTAACCCACACGCGATCAATTCTTCGATCCACGATCTCCCAAAGGCTCTCGATAGGGTTTAGATCAGAGGACTGTGGTGGCCATTCCATAACCGTGATGTTATTATCGATGAACCATTTTTTGACCACTTTGGCGGTGTGCTTTGGGTCGTTGTCCTGTTGAAACACCCATCTTAATCGCATATTCCATTCCGCATGAGGTAGCAGAACATCTCTAAGCATGTTATTGTACATAAAGCGATCCATAATTCCATTAATCTGATGGATCTTACCAAGACCGTTGGCAGAAAAACATCCCCAGACCATCACATTGCCTCCACCATGTTTCACGGTCTTTTGACAATATCGTGGATCCAAGCGTTTTCCGACGGGTCGACGTACTCGGCAAATTCCATCACTCCCGATAATGTTGATCTTCGATTCATCGCTAAACAGAACAGTCGACCATTTCTGCACACTCCAACCAATATGAGATTCAGCAAACTGGAGCATTTTCTTTTGGTTTTTCAACGATATCAGCGGTTTCTTCGAAGGGCGTCTGCAAAACAATCCGGCATCAACGGCACGTCTTCTGACTGTGCGGTCTGACACAGACAGCTGCAACTCTTCTTTCACTTTGAAGGATGATTCGAAAGAATCTTTTTCGATGCACCGGACGATCATAGAGTCGTCCCTAGACGTAGTGCAGCGTGGTCTTCCGCCTTTGTGCTCCACAGAAATCTTTCCGGTGGAACGAAACTTCGAGCAAAGTCTTGAGATTTTTGATTTTTTCACTTCATATTTGGTACAGATCTCTTCTTGTGACATTCCACACGTGTAATCATTGATTATTTCCTTTCGCTGTTCCAATCCAAGACTGTCACGGGCCATTTTGAATCTGGACGTAAACAATATTCCAAAATATTAGAAGCAACATTATTTTATGTAAAATAAAGCAATATTTACCTTCTGGTAAATGGCGTAAATGTCCAATATATAACTCCTTCGCTATAGTATGAATCCAATTACATCAGGTATCAACAGATTTGATATGAAAAACAACAACATATTATAAGTTGCAATTGTTTTGACCAACGCAGAATGGTACTTGTCAACAAAATACTGTCGGTGTGCTATCAGTTGTCATCTGAGGGCATCTTCAACGGCGATCCAAATCGTGGATTGGATTTATTTTTTTCAACCAAACGCAAAAACATCGCTGCACCGGTGTTGTAAATTTTGTTTTATACTGGATCTATTTTGCATCATTTTAAATCTGGTATATGTTTTGATCTATTCTTGCAGTGATTTGGAACAAGAAAAATACCGTTCCAAAACACTACACGCTACTTGATTATACCAATTATTGAGTAAAATTTCAACTCTTACTAAACAATAACTCAATTTTATTGAGTATATTCTGAGGTATATTTGTGAGCCGAAAAGTAACCGTGTTTGCTGCGTGTGATGCTGGCGGCGGACAAAAAGCTGTGTTGCTCGCCTCGGATGCTGATAATTAACGCAAGTTGCTCCCGGTGCTAGTGAATTGCCTTTTCGTTTCAGTCCTAAATAGCGAATGCTTGTCTTAGTTTTTTTTTACAGCCACTGCATTTTCCGGAAAACGCTGACTAGATCGAAATGCGGAGGTTCCGAGATTCCGAATAGTATTTCGATTGCTCGGAAATGAAAAGTAATGAGGTCTTCAAAGTAAACTATCTGTTGAATTATGGAGAGTGTGAGCTGTTTAGTGGAATACCTGTAACTAGAAAATAAGAAGAATGATTAGTAATTTCCATTTAATTCCAACTACCTTTATTGCTTATCTTGACAGATACGCGTATTTCGTCTACAATGTGCAGACTTCTTCAGTGTCGTGTACTAATACTCGACTGAAAGAAAACCTTCGCCACCTGCCGTATTTATCCTATTTTCTAAATACAAACACTTGTACCTACAGCTAACATTTCTTGTACCTAACCTATCCTGAGTCCAAAACAAATATTATGCTTGATATCTACCTCGCCTTTTCCTTATACCTAACCTGATTATTCCGTAGCAGCGGGTGCTCCACTGCGTCCGCTTTGATGTCGTTTAGGTATTAAGTTAAAGAGCCATGTGTACCCGTTACCTTGGTCTTTGTTTAGTAGAACACAAATCTGTTGTTTGTTGATTTCTAAGCTTTCTGCGACGTCTAATTTCCAGGGTGTAGAGGTAGTCCGTAAGATTGTGATGTCATTCGTCGTTATGTCGTGATTTTCCGTAAAGATGTGTTCTGCAACTGTCGATTTGAAGTTATGTGAAATTCCTTTGTCAGTCTGTTTGACAGCCTTAGTCACCTCCGCTAATATTTAATAGTAATAATAGCATAATATTTGTTTTGGACTCAGGATAGGTTAGGTACCAGAAATGTTAGCTGTAGGTACAAGTGTTTGTATTTAGAAAATAGGATAAATACGGCAGGTGGCGAAGGTTTTCTTTCAGTCGAGTATTAGTATACGACACTGAAGAAGTCTGCACATTGTAGACGAAATACGCGTATCTGTCAAGATAAGCAATAAAGGTAGTTGGAATTAAATGGAAATTACTAATCATTCTTCTTATTTTCTAGTTAAACTATCTGTTTATTGATAGATTGGTCATGATAAGCACTTGCAAACAGCTCCTACAGATAAATTTTGGAGAAGCCTCTAGTTGACTCTAGTTGTCGCACCTCCCTTGTCATGCGGAAACGCAGAAAGTGCTTCTCTTTGTAGGTTTGCGTGTCGCTAAAGTAGTCCTGGAACATCTTCTGATGACCGGAACGGAGATCACGGTCGACGTTGGGGCGTCATCCAGGATGTGACCCTCTCTGTTTCGACTCTTGTTTATCCGCTGCCAAACTACAAATCAGCACTATCTAATATCGTTTTAATGAAATGCATGCATTCACACACTCTCCTTCAGCCAAACAAAAGAAAAAGTATTCCTTGTCGTCAGCTAACGACGCACTACTGGCATTAAAAATTATTTGGTCAAACCAATCAATGGCAAAATTTTTGTGAAAAATCTGCGATCTCTGAAAAAAACTACAAGGTACAGCCCAATGGGGTTGTGAGCAAAGGTGACGTAGGACTACGCAGCAATCGAATTCCCATACACGTCAGGGCCATCCGCTAATTGATTTAAGTCAGTCCTGAAAAGGGCCACGAAAATTCTATTGTACACTCTTTAGAAAGCATTTGGTGGCTCTTAATTATGATACGGCCCCGGTTGTATTTTCTACGATGGTTGAGAGGGCCACTATCTCTAACGCGTAGAAGATAGTTATGGATCTGTTGGTTCATTGGTTGTTCAACTTTCTTTATCATTTACTACGGGACGCGGCGTTTAATGAATGCTATGTTCAGCCGGGGCGCGGTAATTGAAATTAATTTCTAACAGCACAAGAGAAAATTTCAACCAAATAAACTCTTTAGTTGGCAAACTAATTTGGTTGTCCTGAAAAGGACGGCTTTAGTTGACGGGGGAGAAACAGTTCGCGATTGAACTTGGACTTTCTTTCTTGGTTCATCTCCTCTTCATTGCGGGTGGCCATCTGCAGGTGACGTGGGATGATTGATTCTTGTCTAGTTGTCACGGGCGGCTTTTTCCCGCCAACTCGTAGGCTTCAGCAGCCATGTCTCTCGCAGCAAGAATGACGGGAGCATCGGCAACAATAGCCAACTGCACCAACGCCTCTCTGGGCAGCGACTGTTCGCCAGTGCTGCCGTCAACTACGATCCAACTGCAGATCCTACTCTACACAGCTCCACGACCACCGAAAAACTAAATCAAAATGCGAAGGTGTACCCCTTATATAACATTCATGGCTGCCTAGGAGACGTTCCTTACTTAAATATGAAGTCTGTGCGCGGAAAGTACAGTGTATTTGGTAAATTTACTAAGAAAAATCGATATTTTAAGACATCACTTCATATTTGCGTTAATTGTATTAGTTGCATGTTAAAAATCAATAGTTTTAAATATTTAAATTGAAGCGTAGAAAATGTTCCGATCGATTGGTGCAAACATTTTGGAAATCAATCGTGGAATTACTTACTTATTAACGTTCAAAACCTATATATTTTTCGTGACGCTCCACATTTTCGCAATTCGAACGTGTACCCCAGTATTGAAAACACAGACGTAGTCCTACGTCAAAAACTTCTGATCTCTGATGATAAATGATCAACAACATGACAGGTGTTGGCGGTTTTAACAACAAGAAATACAACACCGGTGCGGGGAACGCAAAGTTGGTCTATTTTAACTAGTTCTATTCAAGTTTCGCTGATGCAAATCAGGTATAAAGTTGATCCAAAAATAGACCGCCGCTGAAGATGCCCTGACTACTCCGGAAATCATGTGGTATAAAATTAGACTCCTTAACCGTCAACTATAGTGACTTAAGCCATTTTTAATTCAGATATATACATATGTTAATGCGTATTATCAGTATTCACTACCAGTTGCAAATGTTTTGTCGGATACTGTAGGTTCCCTGTGCCTGTTAAAGGTAGATCCCAAATCCTTCATATCTCCAACGGTTGCAAGGAAGTGGCCAGGGGAGCGGTCGCGGAGTTTCTTCGTGAAAATTATTGCGTGAAAATACATATCAATAACTGGTTCCGATTTCATGGTGACATGCAATGAATTCATAGTACCTCCATCCACGAGATGTGCAAATGTCAATTATAATGCTAATGCAGCCGTCACACAACGTGCACAACGACGGATTATGGGCTTTCACTTCGAAAAATATGCCCGATAGCGACCGGAACATTCCACGATACGTTGAAACTCCGACCGGAATCAATTTGTTTGTCAGAATTTGTCAAAAGGATTAGGGTTTTTTTAGGTCAAATTCCAGTTGCCGATGATCCTTTGTAAAAGAATTTCCATGCTAAATGTGTAGAAACTTAAATCAACAATATCCTATTCTCCACCACAGGCCTACGTCAGCTTCGACGTGTGCTATCAAAGCCCGGACGATGAGGCGGGTAATTTCGATTCATCGCACGTGGTTCGGACCTTACGCCAGCAGCAGTCCAACAGCATCGATGACGACCAGCAGATGCTCCTGGACATCGAACAGAACATCGCTAACCTGGAGAAGAGCCTAAATAAAGGCGATGGCGGTGCAGCTGTTGCCACTGGAAACATCGCGGCTGGTAGGAGTTCCTTCTCCGGAAATGGCGGCGGTGGTGGCAGTAGCAAGCCGAACATCCTGAAGCGGGTAATGTCCTCCGGATCGGCATCCCTGCACGAAAAGAGCCAATACCCGGCGGCCAAGCACGATAAGGCTTCATCGGTAAGTTTTAGGTCAGTTTCCCAAATTACAAAATAATTGCATTATTTTCACACAGGACAACGAATCCTCCTCCAAACCGGCCAAGTCAATTTCGGACAAGAAGGTCACCCTACGCACGGTACGGAACTTTATGAAGCTAGGCCGTTCAAGGCATCCCTCTCGGGAAAGTCGAGACAGTAGCACCGAGGATGAAGGACGATCGTTGATCACCGATTCGGAGGAAGCTCTGGCAGATGGGGGCCGAAACAGTCTAGGTCATCAAAGCAGCAGCCACCACATAAACGATCCATCGACGCCGGCGGTGACAAGCCCGAGCACGGCCGGTGGAACTGCTCCGGGATATGAAAACCTTTCACAAGCCGGCAGTACCCATTCGAATGGTTCCAGCGACGGGGAAGAAAACACCAACAATGAGAAGCTTAAAAAGTATGCGGAAACACTGTTTGTTTTTAACTGATTTAACACTTTCTGAATTTGATACAGGATCAAGCATCTGGCCAAGTGCAACGATCACCTCAAGTCGCAGGACTTCCAGGTGTGTGTGACGATCATCGAAGCGAGACAGCTGCCTGGCCTGAACATGGACCCGGTCGTCTGCATCCAAGTAGGCGACCAGAAAAAATACACAAGTGTCAAGGAAAGCACCAACTGTCCGTACTACAACGAGGTGGGTTCGATAGTTCATTTCCTTGCTCGAAAAAAAACAACAACTCAAACTTGACTCTCCCTACGGTAGTATTTTGTGTTCGATTTCCACATGCCTCCGGTGATGCTGTTCGACAAAATCATTACGCTATCTGTAAGTATGAACGTTTTTCCTCTATCCTGTCAATGTTTTAAACAAACGAACTAAAAAAATACTAATCGCCATCATGAAGTCCTAGTAATCTGGTAACCATTCGTCCCCTTGTTCGTACTAACCATTCAGCACCTTGCATGTCCTAGAGCACCGTTCCCCGATTCGTCTAAAGAAGGAAAAGGGAACCCCATTACAAGCGCAAAATCACTCCTTTGTCCCTTTCGTTGTTGTTTTTCTTTTTATTCCTTTCTCCGCCCCCATTGCAGGTGATACATTCACGCAAATTTATGCGCTCCGGAACGGTGGTCGGTTCGTTCAAGATTGACCTGAAAACGGTGTACGATGCCCCGGGTAGCTAGCGATTCCACTAATTTTGTTTTTTTGTACTCTCTCGCTGTGTAAAACTGCTGACGTTACTCCCTTTGATAATTACAACTGATGATAATTACTCGATCTAGTCAGCTTTGATTATTATAGTTCCGTTAATCCCTCAGCTCTGTTCGCTTGTTTGTTGATGCGAGATCTGTTACCCTTATTTATAGTCGTTCCCCCCGTTGCTCGTGCTATTTACTATGTTTTTGTACGAAATTCATCCTCTGAATTCCATCCTGTAAATATGTGTGTGTCAGTGTGTGTGTGAATGTTGATGATATTGAAAATAAACGTTTGATGTTCCGTTGAAAAGTTTTCCATGATGGAAAAACAGTAGTCATGGTTAGCCATGGAAGGTCATCCTGTATCCAATCAAAATATCACCCCATTCAAATGTCACGGCCATATCGTTCAGCTTGTTAAACGTCCAGAGAGGAAATTCAATTTCTGTCCAACCGTCGTCGCCTGCTTCTGCCTGACCTTTTTGTTTGACAGGCATCTGTTTTTCATCTCCCAATCTTCTTGTCCTCGGTAGCTTACAAACATGGGAAAACGTAGCAACCAAGATACATTGGAGCTGTCATTTGCTTTCGAAAGAGGTTACCCCACATTTCCCCGCGTCCATCCAAGTTCATCAACAAACAACAAACTGCAAGACAAGATAAACTCACTGCCGTTAACAAAGTTGGCTTAGTGCTGTTTTAGCACTAATTAGATTTACGGTTATCCTTTGCCCTCGGTGCAGAAGTGCATTAACTCGATTGTGCGTTGTTTTCCACCTCCTAGTGGGAAGAAAAGCAGATGTTTAGAGTTTTCTCTGGTGTTTACTGCTCCCAGTTGTTGTTGCTACAAAGAAAAAGAAGTTCTTTACTGCGGGGTAACTTATCTGTATAGTGTGAATATGGACTTTTTGCATTGCAAATCAGTTCAGGTAATAGAACAGAATAAAGCTGCTTCCCGGTGAGATGTGGTGGTTCGCCGGTGATGTGTAAAGTCTGACCACGTTAAATTTCGGACACTAAGATTATGTCTGCAAAAAAAAAAAAACCTAGACGTAAACCAACAAAACCGATTGTTTATTTCAAACAAAACAGTTGATTGTGATGTTAATTCTCCTTCAAGGGTGAGTCGCTCAGCACAAAACCACTTTCCACAGCCCCTAGAAAAAACTTTGATTTTAATGTTTTTCAGCTTTTTTACAAAAGGCTTACACCGAGAATATCGCTGGTAACAGAAAATGATTGTTAGATTATGTTATGAATAAATCTTAAATACACTTTATTGAAAGCAAAATGCATCATAATTTTCTCGTACAATACACGTGAGTGCTGTTCAGCATCTTTGTCGAACAACTCGATGATGTTGGATGTGAAGGTTGTGGAATTGATACCTTTTCTGCACATGATATTGGCGAGATCCAGGAGGCACATCGCTTCTCCGCTTAGAAACCGAAATTTATCTGGGTTTCCTGCGTAAACAACACCACAAACTTAAAACGTCAATTTTCCAGGGCTGCCAGGTTATATCGAAAAGTACAACTGTCAAAAGTGTGCCACAAAAGTGCCACACATGTCGTGTAAGATTTTCGATTATGGCGTGCCTGGCACACTGTTCTAAGCGACTCACCCCTTGTCCTCCTTTCTGTACAATTCTCGAACTTTCTGTGGTACACCCGCCATCAGATTGCGTATCAGATTTCCATCTTCTCTTGAAACCGTCGATCCCTTTTTGCTTTGTTCTTACTTTCAAAGAGTTTAAACAGAGCCCAGTATTTTTCTATCGAGCGAAGTTCTGGATAGTTAGGCGAATTGCCTTTTTAGGCTCGTATTTGACCTCTTGTGCCTTATAACGGGTGTTCATTAAAAAATGAGAATTTTTCCAGTCTTATAAAAAAATTTCAACGAAGCCAGTATTTTTTAATTGAAACATAATGTTCATTCTTCAAAAAAACGTCAATGAGTATTGGAGATGTGGCCTGGTCAGCCATACGACGCAACTTAGTCGCGATGCTCTCACAAGAGCGTTGGATGGCACTGACGTCCATCTTCCGGATACAATTCCGGATCCTCGTGGTCAACTGCTTCGTATCCTTGGCCCGCCAATTATTGTTGTACACTAGAGCACTGAGGGAGCCGAAAAAATCAGTGGGGTTGTGTTTAACACACGTCCGGTTGACGTAGACTACGTTAAACCGTTTGATTAGTTTCGTTAGTTTGGTAGCGGAACATTCACAGAAAAAAATGATAATGAATTTTAACAGACGCGTAAATTTCCCCCATGTTCAATTGCAATCCAAAACATGCGTAAACAAAGAAATTGTTTGCAATTTTTCATACAACAGACCTGATTTCAGCGATATCAGGTTTACATTTAAATTAAATATTCCATGAATTTGTGTCAAATCTAGCATACCCTTTACACGCATTAGATAACGCATAAAATTAAATATTTATTTCAAACGCACACAGAAAAAAAAAATATTTTAACAGGCATAAAAAATTTCTTTTCGTTTAATTAGCCAAAGAAAGCGTAAGCAACGAAATTGCTTGCAATATTTTGTACGCCATACAACAATGTTGGAAATCTACCATACAACAGACTACATTCAGGCGTTATCTGACTAATATTTACATGAAATATCCAATTAACTTCTGCCAAATCTAGCATTCCCTTTATGTGCATTAGATAACGCAGACAATTATATGTTTCTTTGAAACTGTGCAGGTACTGGTCTAATGGGATGTTGGGTTAGCATTAGTGAGTAAGTATGTTAGTACATTCTATGAAAATAAGAAAATTCTATTATAAAATCTTCAGAAAGGTTTGAATAATGACAAGGCCTCGAGTTTAAGGCCCTTAGTTGGCAACGAATTACCTCTGGCAGCTTAAAGTTTCGCCCGATAATCACGAGTTCACTCGGCAGCGGTACATGGTCGGAGGATTGGTAGGTTCGATCTTAACGCGCTTCCGAAATTTGCGCATACGTTTGGCATCAAAACTATTAGGAAATACACTTATTCTCACTTTCACAAGTTTCTCAAAACTTACTTATGAATGGAATAACTATTTATAACAGTACTAATTGGAATGTGCAGAGAATGTTAATTCTGAATATCATGTTCGAAAATCAAAGCGTTGTCTGTGATAGGAAATTTCTTGATACTTGCCGGAACGCAACATTCTTTAACATTTTCCAACTTCGATGGATGAATATGTGCACATAATATATTCATCTTTTATTTAGAAAATTCTTAATACTTGAGTAAATAAAATGCCTAGTTGAAAAGCGCAAAAATCTCAAAAACAAATCAATCGAGAAACGATCGAGTTATTAGTGTCCGGTGTTCCAATTTTTCGTGACGGTAGCCATTTGTAAATTGTACACAATGCTCAAGGTATGCAACGAAGAGAAAACTTAAATTGTTTTAGCCACCACTGGCTGCCAATGAGCTAGAACTTGGGAAGTAATGTTAAATAAATTCCAATCAAACAAACTCTTTCTCAAAATTTAATTAGTCGTTCTGAAAAGGGTGGATTTGAAATTGTCCGCATTTGAATTAATACCTTCTCGGCCTTTTGAAGAAGCAGGTTATTTCAGCCGTTGCACGTTGCGCCTTACCAAAAGATGGCTACCAACAAGATCACACACACAAGCACCTTATTTCGCTTCCTCGTGGTTGCGCCCATCGGCTGGCAGTACACCATTGTATAATTAATGGCTGCCTAGCAACGGTTGCCACCGCCAGCTGCCAAATCCCACGTTGACGCCTTGCCGCTCCGCACTGCCGAATGAGACTAGTGCACCCTCCAGGGTACATGCCATCGCCAGCTGACAATCAATACTGGCTCATTGCTTTGCACAGCTCCAGTACTGCAACGCGATTGAGAAAAATTTCGAAGGTGTACCCGTTATAAACCGTTCACTGCTGCATATGAGACCTCCCTTGCTCACATTTGAAATCTGTGATAGGAAAGTACTGTGCATTTAGTAAATTTAGCCTGCAAAAAAAAATTATAAGACATTGCCTTTCATTTTTGTAATTTTTAATAGTTAAAATTTGTTAACGAGTAGTTTTTGATAGTTAAATTGATACGCGAGAAAATTTCCAACAGATTGATGTAAACATCTTGTAAATCTATCCAGCGTTTATGAAGTTATAAGTGTTTAATTTGTAACAATATTTCGTGACGTCTACGTCAAAATCCTCAATGAGACGGTACTGGGGCAAGTTTGTCGGGCGTTGGACTTCAGCGTCTTCTTGGCGTAATGGGAAGACGCCTTGTCCGGCCAGAAGACGTACTTCCCATCCGCATGATGCTCCTTTAAGAACGGCAGAAGAATTTTCTCAAGACACTCCTCCTGGTACACTTGTTGATTGATGGCCAGACCGCACGGCTTGAACCACGGCTTTGAAATCCCTCTGTCCGATATGGCGATGTACAGCATAACTTTTTTTTCAAATTCATGCTTAAACTTATATTTTTCATCGGGGGTGTGGCCGACTTGTCGCTGGAATAGTTATAAGTGTTCGCATTTCAGTTCCGAGTGTTTTTGAGATTGTCGTGTTAAATATCGTATATTTGTGAATAAATGTGCAGGAAGTGGTCGCATATGGTTGTAGTTTTCTCCGTATATCAAAGCTCTCTGGCGGTTATCGTTACCACAGAACGCAGCCACCCACCCACCGAAGTCTACACAACCCACCACCAGATGGACGGAAAACGGCTCTTTGGGCGGCCATGAGGGGTGGCGATAGAGAAGGCCATTACGAACTGCGCGATAACAAGCACAATGAATGCGATTGGCCTGCTCGATAGGATTTTAATCATTAGTAAACCATCAAGTTGAACGGTCGATAATTGTCGATTCTAGTGGTAAACACAAAACTCTTTACGAAAGTGAAAGCAAATATATTAGTGCGCATCAGCAGAAGCACTTAAACAGTGAACAGCAGGTAACTTGCCCGTAACTGCTATGAAAGACAAAAGTCCTAACGCAAACTACTTGTCCGTTATGACCCCGCTGTATTTTTGTACACAGTCCCTGGAATTCTCGGTAGACGTACCGGAAGCCTGCACCGCTCCTAGGGCTTCACACCATTCATCATTCCGAGTCCGTCAACATACTCTGTGGCCCTGGACGGTAGTAAGGAGAAGCCATCGCCATCCCTACCCCATTAGCATCCGGAAGAGCGAACGCGCGTCGTCGTAACTGGAAACCCGAACCAATAGAGGAGCAGTCTACGTGGATACGTGGTGGTAAAGCTGCAAGGGGCCCCGAAGAACAGCAAGAAGGTCAGATAGATATTAAGAAAGTGGGTAAAAGAGACTAGAAGCTAAATACAAAGAGTGAATGTGAAGTGCTCGAGGAGTTTTTATTGTAATCAGTGCGATTATTCCCTGCTTCGCGGCACATTGTCCGGTGAGCGTGTCGACCCTGAGGCCATTGTAGTCGGGAGTTTCAGAAGCGCTCCCGATTGAGGTGGCAAATACTTACATAGTAGCTGTCATTTCCTGGAATGTGGGTCTTCGAGAGCGGAAAGTAACTTTCGTCGTCCAGCACGAACAACGTCCCGCGGTAGTTCTTCGTCATCCACCGGCACTGCGATTTCACTGTCGCTATCTGCTCGTCCGTGTACTCGGGGGACCGAGTCTTCTTCCGACAGATGATGTCCTCCCTCTTGAGGATTCGGTGAATCAAGGTATGGGAGCAGTGATATTTTCGGCCGGCGTCACGCAACCTCGTTCCATCCTTGTTGTCGAACTGCCTTTTCAACGCTTCCTTCTTCCTCTTTGTGTCATTGTCTTCGCCGGACGGCCACTACCGGCCTTCCACTACACGCTCAGGGATGCCAGGATCCGGTAAACTGTACTCACGGGCACGTTTTTGTCTCAAAAGTGGTCTACCGTAAACTTTTTTCCACGATGACAATGCGTTTCGGTAAACCGTACAACACGCTCGTAGAGTGCTTGCTGTTTCGACGCCATCTTCGATTGAACTGGCAGCACCAGAGTGAAAAAAAACATGCCACCCATTTCTAGGGAGTCCAGAGAGCAATTCTCTTGGAGAGGAAAAAAAATTACGCTCTTTACTTTAATTCCAGAAAGGTATTGAAATCATTCTCATTTTTTATTGAACACCCGTTACCATTTTAGGACGGATTTTGCATAGTAACAAGGGGCCAAAACAGAGTTGGAGACTCTTTACTACTTATAAACGGTAGCAACCACTTTTGCAGACATCGTTTCTCGTACACATCCTTGATGAAAGTGCCGATAGAGACGAAAATTTTGGATTTTCGATCACAACTACATATAGCCTGCCAAACCAAATTTTTCTTGGTGAATTAGGACACTTTCTTTCTCCAGAAATATTCGGCAGACCCGGAAGCTGTTGAAAGCCTTCGAGCACATATGTTTCGTCGTCGATTACGGTACAAGAATGTGTAAAGCTCCTTGGCACGACTTTTTGCAGTGCGATTTCGCTTTTCATCACGGTTGAGAACCCTTTTAACTTTGTACGGCTTCATTCCATCCCTCTGCTATACTTTTTGCACATTTGATTTTGATTTTCCAATTCTGTGAGCCACATTTCGCACAGATAAATTGTGATTTTTCTCAATAATGGCTAACACCTTCTTGTCCATATGGCGGGAGCGTACTTTTCGGTTTGTTCCGCTTCCCTCCTACCGATTGCTTCCAAGCGCTGGTACAACAATTTGCAAACACTAAACACGGTAATTGTTGATAAGTTTCTTGGCAAGATCGCGTACCGACCAAGTCACACACGCGTGTCAAATTGGAACGTGAGCAGGACGCACTGAGAATGAGAGCAGAAACTGCCGAAAAGGCAACGGAGCAGGCAACGGTTGAAGCGCTAAATACGCCGAAGGAACCCCAGATTCCACGCTCGGGGAAAGGGAATACACCAGGAGAGGAGGAGGAGCTGAAAAAGCACCAAAACGACGAGGAAAAAGGACAAGGCATGTGCTGCAGAAATGTCTAGAGGAAGGCCATTTCCCAGACAGGGGAAAAATACAGATGCTAGTGTTGCTGCCGAAGCCAGGAAGGCTTCCGGGAGATCCAGCATCGTATAGGTCAATATGAGAACGAGCACGGGCTATCGATGATGCAATTTGGATTACGGAAAGGGAAGTCTACAGTGGATGCTAATCGGACAGTGGTCGAGACAGCCGTAAAGTCGTCCAAACAGAAACGGAGAGGCCAACGATATTGCGCTGTTGTAACGATCGACGTAAAGAACGCCTTCAACTTCTCGCACAGCGAAATTTCGAAGGAATTTTCAGAAACTTTAAGGACTAAGGACCTTTCACATGTTCAGTGGAATTCTCAGTTTTTTAATGTACTTCAATAGATGTTAAGATTTTTAAGAAATTATTCAAACTTTCCAAAGGTTTCTCTAAGCACTAACCGGAAAAAGCTTTCACTTAAAATATTTGATAATCTTGAAAATTTCGCTCACATTTGAAGTTCGAAGAAATTTTCAGAAGCTTAATGCACTAAAAACTTTTCGAAAGTTCAGTGGACTTGTCAGAGTTTCTGTAAGGCACTTCAACAGATTTTTAGAATTTTTAAAGATGTTAGACGAACTTTCCAAACGTTCGACCGACTTCTCGAAGTAGCAGTTGTTTGTTTTATATGAAATTATATAGATTCCATGAAAAATTCAAGGTCCTTAGAAAATTATTTAGGATTCCTGAAAGTTCTTCAGATTTTTTTACGGACATTTCGACCCCGAAAGTTTTTCGAATAGCTCCTTAGAACAGGTTTCACTGTCTTCGTGTAATATTTTTTTTTTTTTTTTTTGAGATATCATGATGTGGTTCCCTAAATGAATAAAATGATACGATCGGTAGCAGCATAAGTCTCCACCAACGTTATAAGATTGTCCATGGATTCTGGAATGCTCTTCCAAGCCATTGCAGCTTTTTGGATCATGCCCCCGCCCGCCCCCTCACCATTAAAAAAAAAAAATTTTTGTCTTTATTGACATTTAAATTTTTTATTTTTAACCTTAAAAAAATAAAAAAATATTTGTTTTTATTTTAAATTTTAGTAGGGAACCCGACATCCCCCCCAATTCCCCCCCCCTCTGTGCGTCCACCCCAACCAAACACTATTTGCAGCAAAAAAAAAAAAAAAAAAAAATTGCCTTTTTTTTTTTTTTTTTTTTTTTTTTTTTTTTTTTCATTTTTTTTTCCCCCCCCCTTTCTTTTTTTTTTTTATTAGAATATTTTTGTCCTATTACTACGGTTTCCCCCCCCCCCGCCCTCCCAAAAAAACCCAAACCCCCAAAAAAATTGAACGGAATAAACTCAATTCATGTCGGAAACTGATGTGCACAATTACATCAATTCTGCTTTGAAGTTTTAATATATTACTAGCTGAACCCGGTGCGTGCGCTGCTACGCTTGCAACTAAATGAAAGAAAATTTAATATAACTGGCACGTTTATGGTTTTTTTTTCGAAATGAATTTTTTTTCTTGAATAAGCAGGGGTTCAAACTTCTATCAAAACATGCTTCTTACCCAAGAAATACACGTTTTGTGTTTAAGTAACCTGGACAATTCTCATTTTTGGTAGAAAATTGAGTTTCATTTGTATGGGAGCCCTCCCTTCCAGAGGGGGGTGGTATCTCAAACCACCATACAATCATTGCCTTCAAAACCCGCCACAAACAAATTTGGTTCCATTTGCTTGATTGGGCTCATCGATTATAATAAAAATTTGAGTTTGAAGCCCCCCCCCCTTTTTCAGAGAGGGGAGGGGTCTTGAACTACCATAGAAACATTCTTGCCTTCAAAACCACCCACATGCCAAATTTGATTCAATTTGCTTGATTAGTTCTCGGGTTATGATGAAATTTGTGTCTTATTTGTATGAGAGCGCTCCTTCCTGAGTGAGAAGGGGTCTCAAACAATCATATGAACCTTTTCCAGCCCCAAAAACCGCTTCATATAAATTTTCACGTTGATCGGTTCAGAACTTTCCGAGTCTATAAGGGTCTGACAGACAGACAGACAGAAATTCATTTTTATGTATGTAGAAATCTAGCCTCCAAAAAACCCGATATGCTAAAAAGGGTTTCATTTACTTGATTTGTTCTCGAGTTATGCAGAAATTTGCTTTTTATTTGTATGGGAGCCCCCTCCCTTCAAAATGGGGAGGGGTATTGAACTGCCATAGAAACATTTCTTGCCTCCAAAAACCTCAACATGCCAAATGCCAAATTTGGTTTCATTTGCTTCATTGGTTCTCGAATTATGCGAAAAATTATGTTTCATTTTTATGGGAGTCTCCCCTTTCAGAAGGCGGAGGGGTCTTAAACCACATTAGAAATATTTATTTCTCTCAAAAACCTCCACATGCCAAATTTGGTTCCATTTGCTTTAATTTTTATCGAGTTATGCAGAAATTCTTGTTTCGTTTGTATGAGAGACCCCTCTTTCAGTGAGCGGAGGAGTCTCAAACCACAATAGAATCATTTTTTTTTCCTTCGAAAACCTCCACATGCCAAATTGGGTACCATTAACTTGATAAGTTCTCGAGTAATTCAGAAATTTGTGTTTCATTTGTATATGAGCCCTCCTTTCGGAGAAGAGAGGGGCTCGAGTCAACTTAGAAACATTTCTTGCCTTCAAAAACCTCCACCTGCAAAATGTGGTTCCATTTACTTGATTAGTTCTCGAGTTATGCAGAAATTTGTGTCGGATTTGTTTGGAAACTCCTCTCCCTCCCCCTTCCAGATGGCGGAGGGGTCTCAAACTTCCATAGAAACATTTCTCTCCTCCAAAAACCTCCACATGCCAAATTTGGTGCCATATGCTTGATTAGTTCTCGAGCTATGCACAAATTTGTGTTTCATTAGTATGAGAGCCCCCCTCTTATAGAGGGCGGAGGGGTCTTGAGTTACCATAGAAACATTTCTTGCCTTCAAAAACCTCTACCTGCCACATTTGGTTCCACTTACTTGATTAGTTCTCGAGTTATGCAGAAACTTGTGTTTCATTTATATGGGAGCCCCGCTCCCCCCTACCAGAGAGAGAGGAGGGGTCTTGAACCACCATAAAAACATTTATTGCCTTTTAAATCCCCGCAAGTCAAATTTGGTTCCATTTGCTTTATTAGATCTAGAGTTATGAAGAAATTTCAGTTTCATTTATATAACAGCACCCCTTCTAGAAGAGAGGAGGGGTCTCAAACCACCATAGAAACATTTTTCGCCACCAGAAAACCCCACATGCCAAATTTGGTTCCATTTACTTGATTAGTTCTTGAGATATGCAGAAACTTCTGTTTCATTTGTATGGGAGCCTCTCTTTCTAGAGAGGGGAGGGGTCTCAAACTACCATAGAAACATTTTTGCCACCAGAAAACCCCACATGCCAAATTTGGTTCCAATTGCTTGATTAGTTCTTGAGATATGCAGAAACTTCTGTTTCATTTGTATGGGAGCCTCCCTTTCTAGAGAGGGGAGGGGACTCAAACTACCATATAAACATTTTTTGCCTCCAAAAACTTCCGCATGCTAAATTTGGATTCCTTTGCTTGATCAGTTCTAGAGTTATGCAGAAATATGTGTTTCATTTGTATGGGAGCCCCCCCTTTCAGAAGAGGGAGAGGTTTCATCTTAAGAACCTTTCCCGGCCCCCAAAACCCCTGCATACGAATTTTCACGCTGATCGGTTCAGTAGTCTCCGCGCCTATTAGGCACAGACAGACAGACAGACAGAAATCCATTTTTATATATATAGATAAAACAAAAAAAAAAAACAAAAAAAAAAACCCCAAAAAAAATAAAAAAAAATTTCAAATTGACGAAGTATTTTTGTTTATAAAAAATATTCAAACTAAAAATTTAGAGCTGGAATAATGTCTAACTTAATTACTTTTAAAACACTTTCGATTGCCCATTTATGGTACTATTAAATAACAATGAATCAAACAACTGCTTGAAACAGCTAATAATTTTAAAAAAAAAAAACATTACGCAATTCACACAATGTACTCTAAATTTACTAGCAGAGCAACTTTTTCGAAACAAATTTAAAATGAAAACAAATGAGCATTGACATTGATAGTAGCTTTCTTCTTGGTTCATGCGTATGTTCTCGACTTGTTGGAATGTATTTGGTTGGTGGAAATTCCTGAACCTATTTAGCTTATTCATATTTTATGCTATTGTCATGCAAAACCGTTACCGAGTGCTTATGTATGTATTTTATCCGGTGATCCGTTTTGTTACAAGCATTCTTTTATTCATGAATACGCGCCGAACCATTGCACATAAATTCGGAAACGGAAAAAAAAACTTTGAGGTAGCTCATCGAAGCTTCCGGTCCGCCTCTTAGCATCTTGCTATGAGGTACCAGGTGAGTTTTTATCTATTTAGCCTGTCGATCTGCTAAATTTGGAAGATGACAGCATTGAGGTATCTCAAATTATAATAACCCGTCCAATGTTTCACAAAACAGCGATTGGCTATAATGAAAGGACCAAGTCACCCCCCTTGGTGCTAAACCGATGAGCCTGTACATCAATAGAAGCATAAAGTTGCCATAAGGCACAAAATGCATCTACGCACACTGGATTCACATAGATCATTCTAAAGAAGTTTCTACTTGATTGATAGAGTTGTAAAAATTGAAAGTTTATGAAGAAAGAGTTTGCTTCGAGCATCGGCAGTGATAGGTTGTGTCGATCCTCTATAACGCACTATTTTGCTATCGGGCATGACGCGTTTTGTATTGTTTCGGTTACATATAATTCGGCGATGCGAATGATCGAGTGAGCACAGAAAAAAAAACAACAAAAATGTTTCACGGTGAGATGTGGTTCGACAAGGTTGTGGACTGGCTGTGGGGATCACAATTATTTGTGACCCATAATATTGGTTTGCAAGCTCGCCGTGCCATTATATCCCAGAACAAGTAAACCACTATCTAACAAACAACTATGCTGTATAGCTGTTTGTTCAGACAAATTTGGAAAAGATGTTCTGCTATTTCTTCTTGAAAGCTAAATAACTTCTTCAAATGTGTTTGAACAAGCGGTTATTCGACGCTGATGTTTGTAAGTTATCTCATATTGTGAGTGATTCCAATAGCATCCTTACTGTTAGTATAAATAGGTTCAAATCTGAAATCGGTACTAATATTTAAATGTTTTAATAAACGCCGCTTGACTTCAGCTTATAGTTAACTAAAAAGAACCCTGCTGCGACCAAATCCTGTTATCCTATATACCAGCAATTTCTCGTGGAAAGGCAGAGGCGGTCTCGGCTTTCAATCAAACGAGTCTCACACATTCCTACCCATTTCTTATTTGACCTGCATGCGGGCGAGGCAGGCGCTGGGTATTGCCTTAGTTTGGGATCACCAGTTTTTACACATTGAGGATGTATGCTAATCCTAAACATCATCTGTTAGTTCTCTGTGTAGTAACAGCTGATCTGACAGCAACGGAGTAGCAATCTCGGGCGGTCAATCATGCTCGTGTCTTGCATGTAAGAATACACCCAGGTATCCAATAAGCAGGTCCAAAGCGTATTTACAGCAACCAATCAAGCAATTAAGTCACCTTAAATGCAACATAAATGCCCCTTTTGGCCCCAATATACGGCTGCTTTACTGCAATGCTATGATAATGCTTCATTAATGCTATTTTGCATTCGAAATGCTTATTACAGGCTACAAGCATTTAAATAGCATTTGAAATGCAACTTTACAACAGATAGCATTCAAGATGCTGATATAGTGCTAATATAATGCTTGTAGCATGAATGAAATGCAGATTTAGGGTTGATTTACTGCATATACTAATGCTTATTGGTTACCTGGGCAGTACCGTAAAAGGGGATAACATTGACCGGTTTGCCCATATCATCAATAGTCCACATAACCAGTTTTCGTTGACACACTTTCTAGCTATCAATGATGTTTCTTAATCTAGTGATTTTTGGCTTCCGAAAGCTATAAAATTGGTTTAAATATTAAGTTTATTGATTGCCAAGAACTGGAAGTTGAATTGAGCGTAGCTTTTTCATCTATCAGCTCGTGGGGGAAAAAAGCAATAAATGCTTGTCTAATAGTTAACATAATAGGTTAAAGATATTTTTTTATATACGTTAGGTTTGCTAGGTTGGGTTCTTGATTAGAGGAAAAAAATTGTAATAAAATTCGTGGCCTTTCCTATTTAAAAATATATCTCATTGTTGTCCACTTTTTGCGCTTTTTTGCTACAACTTGTCACAAAATTGAGGCAACATCGCGCTTTTTCATTGAGGCAAAGCGGGAATAATACAAACATTAAACATAAGTAATAAACAATTGAAACAAACACAAAAAAATTAAAAATAAAATCAAAAGTTAGGGGGGGCAACGGCCCTCCCCTGCCCCCCCTTGGCTACGCCTATGCTGCAGTCAAGTCGCTTCAAACAAGCAGAGAGTTGACACTCAAAATCAAGACATGCAAACGACATTTTCTCGTGAAAAGCTCTAGTCAGCTATCATCAGAAATTAACGAATGGAAGTTAAGTTCAAAATTTCAAATGTCGATTGGTAAAAATGGTAATTGACCTATTCCAAACAAAGGTACTTGCAAAAAGAAAAAAAATCGATGATGAATTCCTAACAATTTAGGAGATATCAGAATGTAATTATCCATTCAAATTTTCATAAGTTTCAAATTCTAACATCATTTTTAATCGCTAACCCCAATCTTACGGAATTTATATTCTGATAGATTTACACCCCGTTCACACTACAACTTATATTACGTGATATAGACTATCTTGATATCAGCATCAATACATCTAGTTTTCACTGGAAATAATGTGCATAGCATTTGATATCAAGATACTCTATATCAAGTAATATAGGTTGTAGTGCGAACGGGGTGTTATATGTCTCTTTTCCAACTTTTTTTTTCAACCTCCCTTTCAATGCAAACATCCTTTCTGTTCACGCATCAAACTCATCACAAATTACAGAGGGGGGAAAAAAAACCTCAACTAAGCCTTCAAGTTTCATTATCTCTCCACTCCGGTTGTCCACTTCTATTAATTAACAAACTAGTTAGGTTACCTGTTTGCAGCAACAACAAAAATGCACGACGCCATCCACGAAGCGGTTCACAGCAGCGGAGAAACTCGTTATCACATCCTGGTACACCACTTCAAAGTGCATCCGTTCCGTCTTATCGTGCTCCTTCAGCTGCTTCCCTGGAACACAACCATTTTCAGCGTATTCCACAAACGGTTTTGCTCCCTTGTTGAATAATGCATCTCTTGAGCAGGATTTCCGCGCCCGAGCACCTTCTGCATGTTCTCCCAGCTTTGTTTGCCACCTCCACCAAGATCGATTCCGGTGCACTTGCCTTCTGTTTGCCTTCTTCTACCAGTTACCATAACTTCGTTATTACTACGACTGCTACGATGGTGATGAACTTCAACGGTGACGTGCCCCGACGAAAGCGAAACAATGCAACTTATTCAAATCCGATGAATGTTTCATACGCTGCCATTTTTCATGTTTTCTATTTCTCTTTTCTTATCTCTTTTCTCTTCTCTATTGGATTTATTTTCATTAAATATATCCCATCGTCTCGAATGGCTCAATGGATGTAACAATCAATCTGTGGTGTGGTTGTATTATTTGTGTCTGTATGTGTGTGTACATTGCACGCGTTGCGACTGCTATGGCGCTTTCACTAAACACTGCCATTTGCATTCACGATCACGGCTTCCATCTCGGGGGAAAATTGAATCCGAACGGAATGAAAATGGCTCATTTAAAAAAATACCTACCACTGGACGGATACGTGACGGGATTGTTGATTGTTCAAATTTTATAATCGCACGCAAACATACACCACACGAAAAAAAAAAAAAAAAACACACACACCTGAACAACGATACAATTACACAAGGTTCTGCAAAATCGAGGAGTTTTCCAAACGAACAAGCTCGTCGGATCGTTCAAGCTAGACGTGGCAACGCTGTGGCATCAGAAAGGTAAGAAAGCGAAAATTCAACGTCTTAAGTGATCCCTCCGAATGGGAGGGAGATGAGCTTAAATTACCCTTTTTAGGCACTGCTTGCGTTTTGTTTGCTGACCCCTTTTTTGCACATTTTCTACATCGAAGATAACAGAGAGAGAAAAATCCCTTTTGTTTGTGTTTCCAATGACAATGTTGTGAAAAGTTTCTTGCCAGACATGATGGGGGCGAACAAAAGCAACACTTGTACCTGGCACTCTGAGAAAAATTCTATCGTTATACCGACGATTAAATCATGGTCAAGATGACTATTGCATATAATGGTTACAATAACCGTGAAAATGGACGAATTTACCACGTTCATGGCATTCTAGACTATCATCACGATAACAGGGACTATTCCGACAGTATGGTAAAAGTTGAATCAACTATTTTTAATGGCCGTTTTGACCATGATTATAGTCGCTTCAAAATCACTATACTGCAATAGTCATCCTAACCCCCAACAATGGTAAAATTGACTATCAAATTTGTCTCTGTGCAGGCATATTTTGACGGAATGCTTTACCACGATTGTCATAATCTTTCCCGCCTACGAGTTCGGATTTTGTATGCGTTGAATTTTTTTTTTTCGGCTACAGGAGTGCTCAGCATAGCGCGGTTTTTTCTAGTTGTCATCCATTAGACTGGATTGCCCGGATAAAAATAACCATACAATTACAATACAATAATATAAAAAAAACATTAAAATCTATTTCCAAACATAAATCTTATTGTTCATGAATCATATATATGAAAAATGCAAATTGTCATTACAATAAATTTACTATTCACTCCATATGCTAGGATTTTCAACAATTGTGAAACAATACAATTAATAGTAATTGACTCCAGTTTGTTCGGAAAAAAATGAGTTTTTCTATAGTTAAGATACATAACAACCCCCCTTTTCTATTGTCGATGTCTCAATTTACATTAGATTCTATTGTACTAACAATAAGTCCTAATGTTATCTTATCGTCGCGAACAATACGATCAATTGTACATACCATTGATTCTATTGTATGGTTACAATACATTTTAGTGTAAATCTATTATACTTTTTTATTCGGGTGGTTTTTTATTAGAAAAAGAGGATTTTTTTTTTTTTTTTTTTACCCCGCCCCCCCGCCCTCCTGTTGGGTGGGGGAGGGGGGTTTTCGTTTTTCGGAGTAGGGGCGGGTGTGGTCAACAAGGGGCCTCTTCCCGTTTGGTGGTTTTTTCTTTCCCTGGGCCTCCACCCTTGGGGTGGGATTTGGGTTTTTTAATTTTTTTCCAGTATGGTGGCGGAATGAACGGCCTTATTGATGATTATCGGTTAGCGTTCATGGATCATTGCTACGACATTATAGTCTTAACCGAGACATGGCTAGATTCTCGGACTGTTTCTAGTTATGTTTTTGGAGATGGTTACGAAGTTTTCCGCTGTGATCGGAACATAAACAACAGTAGGAAATTGACTGGCGGTGGTGTTCTCGTTGCAGTTAGTGTCAGGTTGAAAGCAAGTGCAGTTGAAGACGATTCCTGGATCACCGTAGAACAAGTTTGGGTAGCAATTCAGCTTGGAGGCCGTATGCTATTCCTGTGTGCGGTGTACATTCCTCCAGATCTAACTCGAGATTTAGACCTAATTGATGCGCACTGCCGATCTGTTTCTGCTATTTCGAATACGGTTGCCCTCCACGATGAAATGATTATTTTGGGAGACTTCAACCTAGCGGGCATTGCATGGACTCCAACTCACAGCGGCTTCCTCCGTCCCGACCATGAACGTTCCTCTTTCCACGCAGGGGCTATTCAGCTTCTGGACAGCTACAGTACCGCAACTCTATCCCAAGTTAATAACGTGGTGAATGAGAATAATCGCTCTCTAGATCTCTGCTTCGTGAGTGGCCGAGATATTGCTCCCGTCATCTCTACAGCTCCCGTGCCTCTAGTTAAGGATGTCCCTCACCATCCTTCTCTAATAGTTGCTGTCGAGGACGTTGTAGCTCGAGACTTCGTCGACACTCCTGCTACTGTGTCATATGACTTCCGTAGAGCCGACTATCGCAGTATTGGTGATGTTTTATCTAGTTTGGATTGGCAGAGCATTCTTGATTCGACCGACGTTAACATCGCTGCTCAAACTTTTTCCCACGTCTTGGCTTATGTCATTGACAGACACGTCCCAAAAAAGATTGTTCGGACTAACTCTCGGGTCCCGTGGATGACGAACGCTCTTCGCTCGCTAAAACGGATTAAAAGAGCGGCTCTTAAAAGATTCACGAAACACCGCACCATGTCGCTTAAACGCCACTATAGCAGGCTCAACTACGAATATAAACGGATCAGTCGTGCGCATTTTCAACGTTATCTGAGTGGGGTTCAACGGCGTCTCAAATCTCATCCGAAATCTTTTTGGAGCTATGTTAATCAACAACGTAAGGAAGTGGGCTTACCTTCATCCATGTTCTATAATGGCGAAACTGCTGGCACTCAACAGAAAATTTGCAATCTGTTCTCGGTAAAATTTGCTAGTGCTATGAAGACGAGAGACTAACCAGTCATTCTGTTCACGCTGCCGCCGACAATGTTCCCTTGGCAAATCAAACACTCAGCCTAGTTGATGTGGATTCAGAATCAATCTCGAACGCGGCATTACACCTTAAAACCGCTTAAGCCCGGACCCGATGGGGTTCCGTCGGTTTTTCTGAAACAGAACATGGCTTGTCTTCTGTATCCACTTCATCAGATATTCCAGATGTCCCTCTCTAGCGGTACATTTCCTTATTGCTGGAAAATGGCGGACATGTTTCCGGTATATTAAAAAGGAAGCAAGCGGGACGTGAACAACTACCGAGGAATCACATTGTTAAGCGCTGTATCGAAGCTTTTTGAACTGGTCGTTAAGAACTCACTTTTTACACATTGCAAGCAGTTGTTAAGTGACGACCAGCACGGATTTTCACCAGGGCGTTCCACAACTACAAACCTATTGTGCCTTACGTCATACATCACTGATGGTATGATCGCTCGATGCCAAACGGACGTGATCTACACAGATTTAACGGCAGCTTTCGACAAGTTGAATCATGATATCGCGATCGCTAAACTTGACAGACTAGGAGTTGGTGGTAATCTTTTAAGATGGTTTCGATCATATCTCACAGGGCGTCAATTGACAGTTGCCTTGGGTGACCTTCGTTCAAGGAGTTTCTGCGCCACGTCCGGGATACCGCAGGGTAGCCATCTGGGACCGTTGATAATTCTTTTGTACTTCAACGACGTACACTATGTTATCGGAGGGCCCCGCCTGTCGTTTGCTGATGACCTGAAAATCTTTATGCGAATCTGTTCAACCGCCAACTGTCTTTTACTCCAAGCGCAGGTTGATGCCTTTGCTGATTGGTGTACCCTAAATCGGTTGGTGGTTAACCCGGCCAAGTGCTCAGTGATAACCTTCTCACGTCAGAAACAACCAATTCTGTTCAACTACCATCTTCTCGGAACGACCATCGAACGAACGCAGTGCGTTAAAGACCTAGGTGTTCAGCTGGATTCGAAACTGACGTACACGCAACATTTATCGTATGTTGTTGACAAAGCTTCTAGGACACTCGGTTTTATATTCAAGGTTGCGAAGAACTTCAGCGACATTCACTGCCTAAAATCGCTCTATTATTCTCTCGTTCGTTCGACACTGGAGTACTGTTCAGCGGTCTGGAGTCCATGCTATGATAATGGCGCCGAGCGAATCGAATCTATTCAACGCCGTTTTCTTCGGTTCGCACTTCGTAGACTTCCTTGGAGCGACCCTTTTCGTCTTCCTAGCTACGAAAGTCGGTGTCAGTTGGTTGACATGGAGCCTCTGCGGGTCCGTAGAGATGTCTGTAGAGCTTTAACTGTTGCAGATGTGCTACAAGGAAGAATCGACTGCGGAAGGATCCTTCAACAGATTAGCATCAACGTACAACCAAGACCAATGCGTCACAACTCCATGCTCAGGCTTAATTTTCGCCGCACCAACTATGGGTTGAATAGCGCTATTCACGGGTTGCAGCGAACCTTCAATAGGGTGGCGTCCATTTTCGATTTCCATCTGACGCGGAACGCACTTCGTCGGAGATTTTCTACCGTTTTTAGATCAATTGACGCACGTAGTTAAGATAGTGTATAGCTTTAATTATTTTATTTTTACTTATTTATGTTTGTGTCTTGACTCCACTTAAGAGGTTATGTACTCGTTTCTTATTGTAATTTTTTCCTATTTAACATTATTAGGACCTAAACTTGGTCTGTTGATGTACTTCAAATAAACAATATATTGATCTCATTAAGGCCAGTATCGACTTAAAATGTAGAGAGGTTACGGAATTTTGTGCAATTGTACAAAGCGGAATTTTGACAATTGATCTCCATGGAACGGAATGTCACCTTCACTTATGGCTGACCCACAATTGATACGTTGCGGATGCGTTGACGTAAATTTGACAGAAAACCTATGGGAAAACTGTCAAATCCACGCAAACGCATCCGCAATGTATGAATTGTGGGCCAGCCATTACGGAATAATCGAGCGGAATATTTTTCCGAAAGTAAAAGTGACAGCTCCCATTAGTTTGCTCGGAGACCTTACAAATTCCAAATTTTTTTTTCTTTCTTTTAAGGTGGATACTGCTGCAGAAATTTCTTTTCGATTTTTTACCTTTCTGTTTCAGTAAACGGAATTCAACATGGGTTTGTGATGGAAAAAGAAAGGTCTTGCGAACAAGATACCGACCTTTAGCGCTGAATAAATAATTTGGAGTGTACACCCAAAATTAAAAAGCAAAATTGTAATGCAATTTCGCATTATATTGTTTCATTTGTCGTAATCGTTACTTGGAGAAATGCAATGGCAACATTAAATTTTAAATGTTAGGGTCTCATTATTTTCTGCCGCATTCTGTTTTTATATGAGAAATGTACCGCGCTTTAGGGAAAACCCTTGTATCTACGTCGGCTCGTGTACACCTGGCGTTCCCCATTAGGAATGGATCAAGTGGAGCATATGCATGGTTTGGTTTTCATCGCGTGGTATGTTTACAGTAATACCAAACCCACTCTGTGTGAAATTTCGACCGACTGGGATTGGATTGCTGGAAAGGGTGGAAAACTCACCTCTCGCTTGTTTTGCCTGTTGCCACCTTGTTTCATTCTTCCACGCTGTCTTCGCGTGCGAGCAAGCAAGCGAAGAGATGTCTGGTGGAAAATCACGCGATGAACCTGTTGCCAGTTGCGGCTACAACCTGCTTCGCTGAAGGATGAGTGATTTCAACAGGTTACCTACCTACCTGAATACCATATCGAGTGTTCACTTTCGGTTGGATATCCACCGTTGTTATCGTTTGCTGGGAGTGGGATGGAAGGATTGAAACGAGATTTTGGAAGGGGGTTACTGATGGTTGGATGGAATGTTATTAGAGTTTATTTTTAAAACTGCAGCATTGTTCATTGAAGGAGAAGTGGAATTTTCCGTTTTCAACATTCATTACACTAAGCTAGTCTTAAATGGATGGGTTTATTTCAATCAATGTTGGTTTTAACACCAGAAAATGGATATTGGATTTTGTTAATCTAAGGACTAAAATACATAGCATAGCAGAGAACACTTGCTTTGTTTCGCCCCAAACGTTCAGTGTGGGTGACCAGTTTCTCCCTGTACTTCTGGCCACGTCCTTACTACTGTTTGAAATATTATTAATTTTCTGGAATTGTATTTCCTAAGGAAGAACAATTTCCTTAGGAACCCAAGCAACCTTCATAGACATTCAAAAGAAAATAACTTTGGCGAGTTTGAATATTCTATAAGCATGTTTAATATGTCATACCAGCAATTAATAATAGCTACAAAATGTGATGAGAATTGTTGATTGTTGTTCCGTATTAACGTGACTTTCAGCCTGACGCTAGTTTGTCACGTCAGAGAGACAACCTGGACGCTACATATCGAACGCAGCAGCGCATGGGCTGCAACCTACTGCTCTACTTCTTTCCGAATGAAAACGTGATTAGAGATTTTTCGTCTCAGAAAATCCCAACGGCGTCGACTGAAATTGAAACCAGACTAACTGGGGTAAGAAACAACCACGCCATATCACCAGCGCCATCTATATGACGAGAATAGAAATAAACCAAATACAATTTACCCCAGTAAGGGCATCTTCAACGGTGGTCCAAATCGGGGTTTGGATTTATTGGGAGACTTGAGAATAGCAGTTAATCAGTAAAATTTCAGCTTTTACTAAACAAAAACTCAACTTCATTGAGTATATTCTGAGGTATATTTATGAGCCGAAAAATGGCCGTGTTTGGTGTGGGTGATGCTGGCGCCGGACAGAAAGTGGTGACACTCGCCTCGGATTCTGATAATTACCTAAACTTGCTCACAGTGCTAGCGAGTTACCTTTTCCTTTCATCCCTGAATAACGAATGGTTCTCTTATTTTTTTACAACCACTGCATTTTTCGGAATACGTTGACTAGTTCAAAATGAGGAGGCTCCCGGAATTGTAACCTCTGTGGATTTTACGATTAATTTGGTCGAATTTAGATTCCGAACTTTGCTCGGAGATGATAAATCATGAAGTCTTCAAAGTGAACAATCGGTTTAATGGTGGATTGGTCATGATTAGCACTCGCAAGTAGCTCACACAGATACATTTTAGAGAAGCCTGTTATATTGAAACTTTTCGCAGGTTTATTGGGAATCAGGATATTCGGGCTTATTTTCTGGGGGAGAACTTATATAAGCTTCTAGAAACTGAACGAATTCTTTAGAAAATATTGTTTGAATTATTGTGAAATTTGGAATATCTACATATGAAGATTGGGTGGAAATATAATAAACTTGACAGAAGTTGATTATGCTTCTCGGAAGTTGAATAAACTTATGGAAGTTGCAAGATAATCATGAAGTCTGCTCGCTCTCTTTTGAGAACAGAAGTGGTGGAACTTTAGAGAAGACCATTGAATTGCCGAAAACGGTTCTGGAGACTTAAATCCAAAAAGTTTGCCGATCATCCATGGAATAGAAACAACTTTCTGGAAATAACCGGAACTCTGAAAAGCTGATTTAGCCAAAATATCACCATAATTTTAATAATTTACGAGATACTGAAAAAATATGGGAAGATGGTCGATTTACAAAACTTTTGACAAGTTGGTGGAATATCTGTGATATAAATAGCATTTCCAAGATGCTGTTTAACCTTACAAAAACTTTTTAGAATCTCCAAGATTGTGATATGGTGGAAATTCCAAGGAATTGGCTAAACATTAAAAAAGTAGGTGATTTTTTAATTCTCGTTTTGATTCGGTACGAAAATGTACCGAGTAGTAAGAAGTTTATGTTCTTCTTAAAACCTAAGTACTCTTAACATCTGGAATAATCCCTGAACTATTGGAAAGTTTCTTGAGCGTCTGGGAAGATCCCTAAACTTCTAGGAGACTCCCTAAACTTATGTAAAAATTCTTGGAATGTTTCCTAAATTTTTGAGCATGCTCAAAAAATCCTCAGAAGTCTTCTAAATTTCTGGGACGTTTGCTGAAATTCTGAAAAGTTCCCCGATATTTGGGGAAGTTCTCTGAAATTTTTGGAAGATCCTAGGACTTCGAAGAAACTTCCTGAATTTCTAGGAAATATCCTGAGCATTTGGGAAGTTTTTGAGCTTGTGAAGAGTTCCCTGAACTGGAACGTTCTCTGAACGTCTAAGATGTTTGCTAAACTTCTGGAATGTTTCTTGATGTTTGGGGAAGTTCCCTGATCTTTGTGGAGTTTCCTGAAGTTCTAGGAAGTTTTCTGAATTTCTAGGAAGTTCCCCGATCTTTAGGGAAGTTCTCTTAAATTCTTGGAAGATCCTAGGACTTCTGAGAAAATTCCTGAGTTTCTAGGAAATATCCTGAGCGTCTGGGAAGATTTTTTAGCCTGTGAAGAGTTCCCCGAAACTTCTGGGATGTTCCCTGAATTTCTGGAACGTTCTCTGAACATCTAAGATGTTTGCTAAACTTTTAGAATGTTTTTTGATCTTTGGGGAAGTTCTCTGATATTTATGGAGTTTAATGAAGTTCTAGGAAGTTTTTTGAATTTCTGTGAAGTACCCTGAACCTTAAGGAAGTTCCTTGAGCTCCTACAAGTTCTCTGGACTTCTGAGAAGTTTCCTATACTTCTGGGAAGTTTCATGAATTTCTGAGAAGTTCTTTGGAACTCTAGAAAGATCCGCAACATTTTTAAAAGCTTCATGGAAAGTTCTCTGAACTTAAGGGATGTTCTTTAAGTTTCTGGAAAGGTCCCTGAACTTTTGGAATGTTGCCTGAAATTCTGTTAAGTTTCCTGATCATCTTGGGTACTTCTATGAACTTCTGAGAAATACCCAAAACATTCTGATGAGTTTTATGAACATCTGGGAACCTCCATGAATTTCTGGAGAAATGCATAAACTTCTGAGAAGAACCTCTAACTCCCTGGGAAATTCCCAGAACTCATGTGAAGCTCTCTGAATGTTCTATGAACTTCTGAGAAATACCCCAAAAATTCTGATGAGTTTTGTTGACTTCTGGGAAGCTCCCTGAATTTCTGGAGAGTTGCATAAACTTCTGAGAAGAACCCCTAACCCCCTGAGAAATTCCCAGAACTCATGTGACGCTCTCTGAATGTATGGAAAATTCCCTGAATTTCTGGGAAATATTCTGAAATTCTGCAAAATTGAGTAACTTCTGGAAAGAACTCTTAACTTCTGGGAAGTTACCTGATTTTCTTGAATATTCCTAGAACTCCTACAAGTTCTCTGAACTTCTGAAAAGTTTCCTATACTTCTGGGCAGTTTCATGAACTCCTGAGAAGTTCTTTGGAACTCTAGAAAGATCCGCAAAATTTTTAAAAGCTTCGTGGAAAGTTCTCTGAAATTCTGCTAAGTTCCCTGAACATCTTGGGTAATTCTATGAACTTCTGAGAAATACCCAAAAAATTCTGATAAGTTTTATGAACTTCTGGGGTTTACCACAAAAGTTCCACTCAGTGGACGCAGTGGTTCTACGCCCCAACAAAAAAAAATGAACTTCTGGGAAGCTCCCTGAATTTCTGGAGAAATGCATAAACTTCTGAGAAGAATTCCTAATTTTTGGGAAATTCCCAGAACTCATGTGAAGCTCTCTGAATGTATGGAAAATTCCCTTAATTTCTGGGAAATATTCTGAAATTCTGCAAAATTGAGTAACTTCTGGGAAGAACCCTGATTTTCTAAAATATTCCTTGAACTCCTGCAAGTTATCTGAACTTCTGAGAAGTTTCCTATACTTCTGGGAAGTTCCATGAAATCCTGAAAAGTTCTTTGGAACCCTAGAAAGATCCGCAAAATTTTCAAAAGCTTCATGGACAGTTCTTTGAACTTATGGGATGTTCTTTAAGTTTCTGGAAAGGTCCCTGAACTTTTAGAATGTTCCCTGAAATTCTGTTAAGTTCCCTGAACATCTTGGGTAGTTCTATGAACTTCTGAGAAATACCCAAAAAATTCTGACAAGTTTTATGAACTTCTGGGAAGCTTCCTGAATTTCTGGAGAGTTGCATAAACTTCTGGGAAGAACTCATAACTTTTGAGAAATTCCCAGAACTCATGTGAAGCTCTTTGAGTTTATGGAAAATTCCCTGAATCTCTGGAAAATATTCTGAAATTCTGCAAAATTGAGTAACTTCTGGGAAGAACTTTTAACTTCTGGAAAGTTACCTGATTTTCTAGAATATTCCTTGAACTCCTACAAGTTCTCTGAACTTGTGAAAAGTTTCCTATACTTCTGAGAAGTTCCATGAACTCCTGAGAAGTTCTTTGGAACTCTAAAAAGATCCGCAACATTTTTAAAGGCTTCATGGAAAGTTCTCTGAATTATGGGATGTTCTTTAATTTTCTGGAAAGGTCCCTGAAATTCTGTTAAGTTTCCTGAACATCTTGGGTAGTTCTATGAACTTCTGAGAAACACCCAAAAAATTCTGTTAAGTTTTATGAACTTCTGGGAAGCTCCCTGAATTTCTGGAGAGCTGCATAAACTTCTGGGAAGAACTCCTAACTTTTGAGAAATTCCAAGAACTCATGTGAAGCTCTTTGAGTTTATGGAAAGCTCCCTGAATCTCTGGGAAATATTCTGAAATTCTGCAAAATTAAGTAACTTCTGGGAGGAACTTTTAACTTCTGGGAAGTTACCTGATTTTCTGGAATATTCCTTGAACTCCTAAAAGTTCTCTGGACTTCTGAGAAGTTTCCTATACTTCTGGGAAGTTCCATGAATTCCTGAGAAGTTCTTTGGAACTCTAGAAAGATCCGCTAAATTTTTAAAAGCTTCCTGGAAAGTTCTCTGAACTTATGGGATGTTCTTTAAGTTTCTGGAAAGGTCCCTGAACTTTTGGAATGTTCCCTGAAATTCTGTTATGTTTCCTGAACATCCTGGGTAGTTCTATGAACTTCTGAGAAATACCCAAAAAATTCTGATGATTTTTATGAACTTCTGGGAAGCTCCCTAAATTTCTGGAGAGTTGCATAAACTTCTGGGAAGAAGCCCTAATTTTTGGGAAATTCCCAGAACTCATGTGAAGCTCTCTGAATGTATGGAAAATTTCCTGAATTTCTGGGAAATATTCTGAAATTCTGCAAAATTGAGTAACTTCGGGGAAGAACTTTTAACTTCTGGGAAGTAACCTGATTTTTTAAAATATTCCTTGAACTCCTACAAGTTCTCTGAACTTCTGAAAAGTTTCTTATACTTCTGAGAAGTTTCATGAACTCCTGAGAAGTTCTTTGGAACTCTAGAAAGATCCGCAAAATGTTTAAAAGCTTCATGGAAAGTTCTCTGAACTTATGGGATGTTCTTTAAGTTTCTAAAAAGGTCCCTGAACTTTTGGAATGTTTTCTGAAATTCTGTTAAGTTTCCTGAACATCTTGGGTAGTTCTATGAACTTCCAAGAAACACCCAAAAAATTCTGATGTGTTTTATGAACTTCTGGGAAGCTCCCTGAATTTCTGGAGAATGCAAAAACTTCTGGGAAGAAGCCCTAATTTTTGGGAAATTCCCAGAACTCATGTGAAACTCTCTGAATGTATGGAAAATTCCCTGAATCTCTGGGAAATATTCGGAAATTCTGCAAAATTGAGTAACTTCTGGGAAGAACTTTTAACATCTGGGAAGTTACCTGATTTTCTAGAATATTCCTTGAACTCCTACTAGTTCTCTGAACTTCTGAGAAATTTCCTATACTTCTGGAAAGTTTCATGAACTCCTGAGAAGTTTTTTGGAACTCCAGAAAGATCCGCAAATTTTGTAAAGTTCTTATGGGATGTTCGTTAAGTTTCTGAAAAGGTCCCTAAACTTTTGGAATGTTTCCTGAAATTCTGTTAAGTTTCTTGAACATCTTGGGAAGTTCCTTGAACTCAAGTTCTATGAATTTCTGAGAAGTTTCCTATACTTATGGGTTGTTCAATGAACTCCTGAGAAGTTCTTTGGAACTCTAGAAAGATCCGCAAAATTTTCAAAAGCTTCATGGAAAGTTCTCTGAACCTATAAGATGTTCTTTAAGTTTCTGGAAAAGTCCCTGAACTTTTGGAATATTCCCTGAAATTCTGTTAAGTTTCCAGAACATCTTGGGTAGTTCTATGAACTTCTGAGAAATACTCGAAAAATTCTGTTAAGTTTTATGAACTTCTGGGAGGCTACCTAAATTAATGGAATGTTTCATAAACTTCTGGGAAGAACCCTTAACTGTTCGGAAATTCAAAGAACTCATGTGAAGCTCTCTGAATTTAACTTCTGATTTTCTGGAATATTCCCTAAACATTAGAAAGAATTGCAAAACTTTTGGGAAGTTTCCTGAATTTCTTATATGTATCATGATATTTTGATGAGTTCCCTAAGTTTCTGTGAAGTTCACTGAATTTATGTGATTTTTTTCGGACTTATGGGAAGAATTTTCGTTCATCAGTTTCACCTCTTCCGGTGTTGGGGGATGCAAATACTGCGGGCCGTAAGTCTTCAGGATAGTTTTGCAAAAATTTCTCAGGATCAGCAGGCTGGTTGACTCCCCAATCCTTACATTTTCGTCGAGAGAGCTTGCTGAAGAACCGTACACCAACATCCGTAATGCTGCAGTACACTTAACGTAACGGGCTTAGGCCGACTTTCCCAGCTGCATCACAACTTAAGGCTAGTATGCAGCTCAAAAGTAATGTGCATTAGGATAGGACAAGTAATGGTCAAGAAGTGCTTTTACTGTCGGAATTACTTACCTTGTATGCAGCTGCAAAAGAGGGCAAACTTCGTAACGTTAGTAACGCCTGCCCGTGTAATCTGAATGGGGCTGTCACTTTTCCTTACGGAATAATATTCCGTTCGATTATTCCGCAAGGAAAATTGACATTCCACTCATACTGAAGCATTACTTCGGTAAAAAGGGCAAAAATGACTTCAGGTCTTTCAGCTCAATACTAAGCTTTAGCTGGAAAAAGCCATCAGATGACTCTAGGTGTCACATAATGTCCCGGAATATTTCCCTTGGCATGCGGAAACGACGCAGAAAGTGCTTTTCGTCGTAGGTTGGCGTGTCGCTAAAGTAGTCCTGGAACAGCTTCTGATAACCGAAACGGACGTAAATCACGGTCGACGTTGGGGCGTTTTCCATGACCTCTCCGTTTCGACTTTTGTTTTTCCGCTGCCAAATTACTAACCTGTATTATCTAATATCATTTAAATGAAATGCACGCATTCACACATTCACCTTCAGCCTAACGAAAGAGCAAGTATTTCTCGTCATCTGCTAACGACGCACTACTGGCAGCAAAAATTATTTGGTCAAACCAATCTATGGTAAAAAGTTTGCGAAAAATCTGCGATCTCTGAAAAAAAAAACTTTTGCTCTCTGATGTTGAATGATTGACAGGTGTTTGCAGGCAAAATAACAAGAAATACAACACCGGTTGTGGGAAACGTAAAATTGGCTCTATTCAAGTTTTGCTGATACAAATCAAGTATAAAGTTGTTCTAAAAATAGACCACCGATGAATATGCCCTAACAGCTTACTATACTGTTTGGGATCTAATTTCTCACATCTTGTCTTTGAAATCGACTAAATATGGTGTCGTGTCAGACGCGTCGGGATATTTCTAACTTCTCCAAAGCCAATTGTTTTACCCCGCATGAATGTTCGTCCACTTGTAGCCCAATTGCTTGGGCTTGAAGTCACTGCGTCAGTATCCTAAGAATATCGAGCGACTCAACGCTCTATCTGATAGAAAAAAAAAAATAATTCGTTGCAAAATAGATTAGGTTAGATAATGTCAGAATATTAAACTAATAAGGAGTGTATCGAAAATAAGCTATCCACAAACTTTCTTTCAAATTATGTTGAAAACCGATATTTTATTCATACAAAAAATTTAACTTAATTGTACGAGGTTAAACTTGAACATAATGAAGATCGGATGAAATTTAAGTTATTCCTTCACGAATTTTCGAACTTTGGATCGAATGCTCTTCATCAAGTTCCGGACAAGTGTTGCATCGCATCTTTTGGACGCTTCAGCCCAAATTTTTTTTAACTCCTGCATGTTCCCAGCTGCTTTTCCAGTCTTCTTGAAGACCCTCTTCACGATTGCCCAGTAACGTTCGATGGGTCGAAGCTGAGGGCAATTTGGTGGATTGATATTTTTCTCAACGAAATTCATACCCTTTTCCGCAAGCCAATTGAGATTGGTTTTGGCGTAGTGAGCCGACGCTAAATCCGGCCAAAACAGTGGAGGTGTACTATGCTTCTTATATAAAGGCAACAATCTCTTCTGGAGACACTCAGATCGATAGATTTCCGCATTTATAGTTCCGGTAGTGTAAAAAATGGTTGACTTCAAACCACAGGAACATATTGCTTGCCATACCAGTACCTTTCGACCGAATTTCTCCACTTGAATCGACCTGTCCGCATCGCTCACATCCTCCCCAACGACGACAGTAAAGTATTGTGAACCTGGAAGGGTTTTTGAGTCCTCCTTTACATAGGTCTCATCGTCCATCAAAACGCATGCATCAGGACGCTGCAAAAGACGCGAATACAATTTCCGGGCCCTTGTTGCTGCTCGCTTCTTCCGTTTTGCACTTTGTTTCGAGATTTTCTGCTTCTTGTAGGTCTTCAGGTGGTTTCGCCTCTTAATACGCTGGATCATTCCGACACTCGTTCCTGCTTTTTTGGCCAAATCACGTATTGACATTGATTTGTTTTTCATGATTAGAGATACCACTTTCTGCTCCAGTTTCGGGTTGGAAGAACCGGGTTGGCTGCCTCTTCCTGGTAGCTCATCCAAAGAATAGTGTTCCCCAAACTTATTAATGATGGTTTTAACACTCGCATGATGAATTCCAAACCGCTTCGCCAATTTTCGCATAGTAAAACCCCCTTCTCACTTAGCCATGTGTCCAGAACCTTAATTTTCACTTCCTTTTCAATACGCGACATTTTGAAAACGCAGAATTTGAACCGCACAAACAAGTAAACAAAAGAAAGCTGACAGTCAAACGCACAGCATAAAAAACCATCACAAATACATGCGTACAACGCAAATGTATGTGGATAGCTTATATTCGATACACTCCTTAGGCTTCGACTGTGAAGTGAGAGAGTTGTCGAATCGAGTGAGGTAACTCTTCATCGACAATACTGCTCGACAATTCATACTGCTTACCTGCGTTTTCCTATCGGAACCATGGCCCACTAAGTTACGGGACTAACTCTTTTGCTTATTACAGCGCTCCAATTGAATGTTTTCGGAGGCTTTTGACGTCTATTTGTTGACAATAACAATAAATTTCCATTGTAATATTTCTGTTCATAAAACGCTCTCGTGTTGGAAACCAACGCCATGCAAAATGAGCGTAGAAATGGGGTAGTACGCAAAGGTGACGTAGGACTACGTAGAAATGTTTGATCTTGATCGCTTAAACGTTCAAAGGCTGGCCGAAAGTGGTTTCGTTCAAAATCTAACGATACGCTCGTGAATTGCACTCGCGTGTACTAAAAGCCTTAATCATTTGGGACACTTTTACCCTCAGACACGGCTTCATTCGCCACCAATTGCATACTAGTTCTACTCGGTCTATGAGTGTTTTGGAGTTGTGTACAAGACACGACACAGAGTTGGCGTGGACTACGTTAAACCGTTTGTTTCATTAAGCGAGTTCAATTTATATGCAATTTTCTGGGAAACAGAAAATTTACCTTTCTCAACAGAATGCCTTAAACAATCCAGAATGTTTAATGTTAATATAAAAACCTCTGAAAATCCATGAACTTCTCTGAAGTTCCGAGAACTTCTCTGAAGTATCAAGAATATTTCTTACGTTCCGAGGATTTATCTGAAATTCCATTTACTTTTTTAAAGAACCGCGAACTTCTCTAAATTACCGTTAACTTCTTTAAGATTCCATGAGCTATTTTGAAGTTCAATGAACCCATCTGAAGTTCTGGAGTGTGTATTGTTTAGCAACCGTGTAAAGTTAGAGGTTATAAGCGAGTTTTTTTTTCTTATTGATTCTGTTTCCTGCAACCAAGTGCCAACATCTAGAACCACATTTTAGAGGAAAATATCACAACCAAGGCAAAGTGAATTTTGATTCGGTGTGCAGGCTTAGTTTGTAAATTAATCGGTGCAAGAAGAGTGTATTAGACACAGATATCATGTTACTAACGTTTGCATTAAAAAAAATGGACAAAAATTGCCGATTTTTTTTTTTTGCCAATTCATGGGTTTACCTTCACCCGCACTGACAAAACTACCCATGCAGCATCAATCATAGTAACCCATGAGTCAGCAGACAAAATTTGACAGCTCTATCAGTCGAGATCTAACATCTCACATCTTGCCTTTAAAATCGACTAAATATGATGTCGTGTCAGACGCGTCGGGATATTTCTAACTTCTCCAAAGCCAATTGTTTTTCCCCGCATGTATGTTCGTCCACTTGTAGCCCATTTGCTTGGGCTTCAAGTCACTGCGTCAGTATTCTAAGAATATTGAGCGTTTCAACACTCTATCTGATAAAAAAAAAAAACAATTCGCTGCAAATTAGATTAGGTTAGATAATATCAGAATATTAAACTAATAGGCTTAGACAGTGAAGTGAGAGACTCTCGAATCGAGTGAAGTAACTCTTAATCGACAATACTGCTCGACAATTCATACTGCTTAGCTGCGTTTTCCTATCGGAAGCATGGCCCACTAAGTGACGGAACAAACTCTTTTGCTTATTACAGCGCTCCAAATAAACGTTTTCGGATGCTTTTGACGTCTTTTTGTTGACAATAACAATATATTTCCAGTGTAATTTTTTAGTTCATAAAACGCTCTCGTGTTGGGAACAATCGTCATGCAAAAGGAGCGTAGAAATGAGGTTGTACGCAAAGGAGACGTAGGACTACGTAAAGGGTGTCCACAGTTAAATTGCATCACTTTAAACTCGTCCTCAAAAACAAGTCTCTCAACCGATTGTCGTGCAATATTCAGGGAATAAAATACAATGTATAATCTTGGTTTAGGTATTTTTATTTCACTGTATTTCTAACCAACTCCAACAGTCCGAACTTTCTTCTTAATACCACGCATAAGATTTTGTACAACGCTTGAACCGACATTTTATTCCGCTTTCAACCTTGAATTCAACATTTCCTGTTCTGTAGTGACAACTTTAGGATGCTTACGAAGTTTGTGCTTCATTATAGCCCAATATTTTTCAATTGGCCGCAACTCTGGAGAGTTTGGGGGATTAAGATTCGTCACAAAATTGACACCATTCGTCTTGTACCACTCCAAAAAAACCCTTGGACTAGTGACAAGAGGCTAGGTCCGGCCAAAAAATTGTAGGAGCGTTGTGTGTTCTGAGAAACGGAAGCAGCCGTTTTTTCAGGCATTCATTCATGTATACTTGACCATTTACAGTTGAAGTTGTCACGAAAGGCTTGCTCCGTTTACCACACGAACAAATCTCCTGCCAAATCATGAATTTCTTGAGGAATTTTGACACTTGCTGTTTCCTGAGAGACTTTGGAACATCGAACTTGTCTTTCGCAGTCACATACTGGTTTAAAGTTTAAAGTCCGCTTTTACGTGTGTTTCATTATCCATGATGCAGCAGTGTGGGTTCGTCAACATTTGTGTGTACAGCTTTCGCGCACGTGTTTTAGCTGTCCTATTCTGTTTTTCATTGCGGTTTGGAGCTTTCTGAACTTTGAAAGAACGAAGCCCAGCTCGTTTCTTGGCTTTCTGCACGAAACTTTTGGTAAAGTGCAGCTTTTTCGCGACATCCCGAACGGAACAGTTGGGTTTGCACGTTCCCCGAAACGTTTTATGACACGAGACACTGTATACTGGTGAATTTTCAACATCTTTCCGATGGCTCGGTGCGAAAGAAGTGGGTTGTCGAGATGGGTGTGTAAAATATTCTCGCGCACTTGCTGTTCCTTCGACTCCATTTTCGAAACTACGACACATTTCACAATGAAACTCACGCAGTGTAAACATACACGCTGAGGTCATTTCACCCAAAATTTCGTTGAAATCAACCCAAAGAGCGAAATGTTACAGCTTATTGAAAGTGATGCAATTTAACTGTGGACACCCTTTAGAAATGTGTAATCTTGTTTGGCCATCTTGCTTAAATGTTCAAAGGCTGGCCAAAAGTAGTTTCGTTCAAAATCTAACAATACGCTCGTGAATTGCACTCGCATTTAATAAAAGTCTTAGTCATTTGGGACACTTTTACCCCAAAAGATAGCATCATTCACCACCAATTGCATATGATTTCTACTTGGTCTATGAGTGTTTTGGAGTTGTGTACAAGACACGACACAGGGTTGGCATAGACTACGTTCAACCGTTAAGCGGGTTTAATTTATATGCAATTTTCTGGGAAACAGAAAATTTACCTTTCTCAACTGAATGCCTTAAACAATCCAGAATGTTTAATGGTAATATAAACACCTCTGAAAATCCATGAACTTCTCTGAAGCTCCTAAATTGCATGGAAGTCTTGTGAACTTCTCTGAAGTTTCAAGCATATTTCTGACGTTCCGAGGATTTATCTGAAATTCCATTTACTTCTTCATAGTACCGTGAGCTTCTCTAAATTACCGTGAACTTCTTTAAGATTCCGTGAACTATTTTGAAGTTCCATGAACCCCTCTGAAGTTCTGTTAACTTCTCTGAAGTACAGAGGACTTCTCTAAAGTTTCATGTACTTCTCTGAATATCTGTGACATATCTGTAACTTCGAGGACCTCTCCGAAGTTTCGTGGACTTCTTTGAAGTTCACGGAAGTTTTCAAAACTTTCTGAAGTTCTCGGAACTTCGCTGAAGTTCACGGAACTTTTCTGAAGTTCTTGGAAATTCCTGAACTTCTCGGAGCTTCTCCGAAGTTTCGGCACTTCTCTGAATTTCTCTGAACTTTTCTGAAGATCTCGTAACTCAACGGAATTTCTCGGAACTTCTCTAAAATTCTAGAGAGTTATCTGAAGTTTTAAGGAGTTCTCGGAAATTATAGAGAGTTGGGATTTCCTTGAAGCTTTGGAACTTTACTTAAGTTCTCGAGACTTCACTGAAATTCTCTGGAATTCGCTGAAGTTTCCTGGTATTCGCTCAGGACTTAGGACTTCATTGAAGTTCTTTTAACTTCAATGTATTTCAATGGACATTCCTGATGTCCTTAGGATATCACTGAAGATATTGGGACATTCTGTGGACGTTACAGAAGTTTTAAGGAGTTCTCTTAAGTTCCGACGACTTTTCTGAAGATCCGTGAAATTCTCTGAAGTTTCGTGAGCTTTTCTCCGGACCTTTTCTGAAGATTTTTCTGAAATTCGTGAAGTTTTCTGAAGTTCCGATGAGTTCTCTAAAAGTTTCGAGGGCTTCTGTGAAGTATCAAAGACTTCTATGAAGTTCACGGAAGTTTTCGAAACATTCTGGGCACTCTGCTTAGATTTTGGAACTTTTCTGTAGTTCTCGGAACTTTTCTGAAGTTTTCGCTACTTCCTCTGAAATTTCACGGAACTTCTCTAAAGTTTTCGGAACTTTTCTGAATTTCTAGAGAGTTATCTGAAGATTTGGGAAATCACTGAAATTCTAGAGAGTTATCTGAAAATTTTGGGACTTTCTTGAAGCTTTGAAACCTTACTTAAGTTCGCGAGACTTCACTGAAGTTCTCTGGAATTCACTGAAGTTTCCTGGGATTAGCTGAAGTTCACATAAATTCTCGGGACTTTTCTGAAGTTCTCAGGACTTCATTGAAGTTCTTTTAACTTTACTGTAATTCAACGGACATTCCTAATGTCCTTAGAATATCACTGAAGATATAAGGACTTACTATCAGCACTTTCCTGACATTCTATGGACGTTACAAGCTCTTAAGTTCCGACGACTTTTCTGAAGATCCGTGAAATTCTCTTAAGTTTCGTGAGCTTTTCTCCGGACCTTTTCTGAAGATTTTTCTGAAATTCGTGAAGTTTTCTGAAGTTTCGATGACTTCTCTAAAAGTTTCGAGGGCTTCTGTGAAGTATCAAAGACTTCTATGAAGTTCTCGGAAGTTTTCGAAACATTCTGAATTCTGGGCACTTAGCTTAGTTTTTGGAACTTTTCTGTAGTTCTCGGAACTTTTCTGTAGTTCTCGCTTCTTCCTTAGAGTTTTCGGAACTTCTCTGAAATTTCACGGAACTTCTCTAAAGTTTTCGGAACTTATCTGAATTTCTAGAGAGTTATCTGAAGTTTTAGGAATTCACTGAAATTCTAGAGAGTTATCTGAAAGTTTTGGGACTTCCTTGAAGCTTTGGAACTTCACATAAGTTTTCGAGACTTCCCTGAAGTTCTCTGAAATTCACTGAAGTTTCCTGGGATTCTCTGAAGTTCATCGGGTTTCACTTGAATTCTCGGGCAGCAAATCGAATGACAAACAAACAGCGATCGCAGCGATCAAATGACAAACACACAACCAAATATATATGTTTGCACAATTTGCAAACAGTGTAATACGATACCAAATATATTTGATGACCGTAGATAAAATAATTTCCATATTTGGCCGAACAATTTTTAGTCAAATATTTGCCAGAAATAATCATAGTTTAATCACAGAGAACAGACGTTCATCTACGGCCTGCTACTTGTGTAAAACTTTAAACCGACATTTCAAATGTATGTCGTTATGCTCCTGGTAGGTGGCGCTGCAGTTGTGCGACAACTGTCATGTAAATGTTTTTCAATAAAGAGCCTAGCACATAACCGAACAGTTTTGTTTGTTTTCCTCTGCACTTGCATCTTGTATCGGCTGCCCATATTAACTTTTACACACGTTTTTAAAGAAAAGGTATATGGTCATCTATGTCTGTTCTCTGTGGTTTTATAGTGTGGACAAACAACTTTGCAAACAGCATTATTTGGCAAAACTTAACGAGACAACTATTTAGCGTATTGTCAAACAGTGTGATATTAGCTTAAGCCTTGTTATTTTTGTTCCTTACTGAAAATCGTTAGACTGGTATTTATTTAACTAGTAATTATAGATATGATTACCATTAATAGGAGCACACAGGAATGATAGGGAGCCCAATCATTCAAAATATTGAAAATAGCTAAACTTTCTGGCAATTATTTTATTCCGTCAATTCTGATTTAATGATGCTTTCAATGTTCAACTTAAATGCTCTAAGCCGATAAACTTGATAAAGGGGACACATTAATTGCACGTGGTGTTTGACCTTCAAAGTGGGCAAATAAACATGCCAAAGCCATCAATGGTATAACCTACAGTGCAAACATCTGTCGGCATACGTGTGTGTGTGTGTGTGTGTCTTTGTCTATAGTTATTTGCCGTCTTCTAAGGAAACAACTACATATTTTCAATAAATTTCCCCCTGTTGACAGCTACAGCAAACTAATTTAGCCTACAGCGCACAACATACAATACTTGTTGCGTTACGCCATCATCAGTAGTTTTCCGCTGCAACTCGCTTGCCTGGTTGACAGCTTCCGACTTTTCTGACCCGGTTGACCATCGCAGCGTGCCATGCGGGGAAAACAACAATAATTGTTTTGTCTGTGTCGGAACGACAGCGCATGGGGTGGAGAAGAAGCGTAAAAAGGCGTGTACAGTCGGTTCTCCTATAGTACGGTAGGTGGTATCATCCAACTACCCTGATTTTTCCGTTTGTCTTGCAGCTAATTACACCGATTCAACTGGTTGCCGAACAGCCGAGAAATTAGAGTGAACGGATGGTTACACCCACCGTACTATAGAAGACGAAACTTTGAAGCCTTTTATTGCTTCCTTGCGTCCGGTCGTAGCAGTTACCCAGTCCCTAGTCGGTAGTTTCGCAATCAACTCGACACTGAATACACAAATAGATGCACATAAGCCACGCAGACCAGAAGAGGCAAGATGATAAAACTAACGACATTCATTTATCTATCCGTCCGTCATTTCAAACCCCGATGTCATCCGCACAGCTGCTTGCCGTCCGTTCTTACCGGCTACCAACCTCCAGCACCGCCTACTTATATTTATATGGGCTGCATGGCACTCTTTTGGCGATGTAGCTTAGCTCACAATAGCCGGAAGTAGTTTAAACTGTAATTACCCGCATTAGCACTTTTATCCTCAGTTGGTGTTCGGTATTATGTTGTTATGCTTCTTGTTAATCTGCATCCTTAATTCGTAAATTTTACGAATTTTACGACGCCCCCATTTCCTCTTCTGATTTCTAATGACTTAATCTTTGTTCACCACCCCCGTTCATGCACACACGCAGACCACCAGTTCTATCACAAGTGGGCACTGCTGACCGATCCGGAAGACTTCATTTCCGGACCGAAGGGATACCTAAAGTGCGACGTCGGCATCATCGGCAAAGGCGATACGGTGAAAGTTCCTCCCAAGTCCGAAAAAGACCCGGATGACATTGAGGCGTAAGTTTTTGGAAACCCCTTTGCATTTCAGTTCGATTAACTTATCCTTCATCACAGCAACCTACTCCTTCCGGACGGAGTTCCCATCGAGCGGCAACGGGCCAAGTTCATCGTGAAAATTTACCGAGCAGATGGACTTCCACGGATGAACTCTTCCCTCATGGCAAACGTCAAACGAGCCTTCACCGGGGAAGCCAAGGATCTGGTCAACCCGTACGTGCAGGTTTCGTTCGCTGGATTAACCGTAAGTCTCATCGGACACATTCCAGCTGAAGTAATGTATTTCGAATTGATATCTCATTCTACAGGGAAAATCCACCGTCAAGAAGGCCTCGTACAATCCAGTGTGGAACGAGCAGCTTGTATTCACGGAGATGTTCCCACCGTTGTGCCAGCGAATAAAGGTCCAGCTGCGGGATGCCGACCCGATGAAGCCATCCATCATCGGCACGCACTACATCGATTTGAAGCAGATCTCCAACGACGGTGAGAAAGGCTTCCTTCCGACGTACGGGCCTTCTTTCGTCCACCTGTACGGTTCGACGAGGGATTACAACCTGCTGGATCAGCATTCTAATCTCAACACAGGACTGGGTGAAGGAGTCAGCTATCGGGCAAGGCTGCTGATCGCCATCAGGACGGAGATCACCGACAACGTGGAGTTGTATACGGACAAGAACGGTGGGTTATTTTAAACCTCACGAATACCTTCCACTCATTCCCCCTTTATTCCACAGTCGACCTGGAGTCCACGCTTCCGATATCCGAATCGTCCTACTGCAAAAATGATGACTTCTTCCTCTTCGGTACCGTGCTGGAAGCATCGATGATCGATAAAAAGGTCTGTGATCGGCCGGTTTTCTTCGAGCTGAGCATAGGCAACGCCGGCAACTCGCTGGACGGCCACAACGAGAGCGCAACTAACATGAGTGACGACGACGAGCTGGAATCGGTGGATACGACCTCGTACAGCAGTACTACAAGTGCCTCGAAACCGATCACGCACGACAAGAATCACTTCTTCCTGCCGTACTGGGACAACAAACCGTGCATGGACGTGAGGTGTTCGTTCCCGGATCTTCGCCGGCGCATGTATAACAGTAACATGATTGCGAAAATCACCGAACGTATGGAGTTGGGACTGGCTGAAACGAACCTGCTGATCGAAGATGAAGATCCGACGGCGGAGGTTAAACTGAGGGGTGTTCTGGAGGAGGTGGCCACCAGTTGCAACAAGTACGTGCAAATTACCAAGGGTGCACTGGTTGGTCCTGGAACAGGTAAAACCAAACTGGACAAGGAGCGAATAAAGCTGTGTCAGCGTGAAGTCGAATCAATCGGAAACATGTCCCGAAATCTTCGCGCACTGGTGACTAAGAGTTCTATGAAGGAACGCTACAAGACGGCATTTAGCTACTTGGGTAAGCTAAAGTTCCTGATCGATGATCCTCAGCACGCTCTTCCAGATGTGTTCATCTGGATGGTTGCTAATGGAAAACGCGTGGCATATCACAGGATCAGCGCACGGGACTTGATCTATTCGACGACGGAGGAGGAAACGGGAATCTTCTGCGCAAAGGTTCAGACGATCTTCCTGAAACTTCCGGGCAAGCAAGCGGAAGGACCCGCAGGTTGGCAAGTAAGAGCAAAGCTGCACATCTACCTCTGGTTAGGAGTGTTGAAGCACAAGAAGTCGTTCTATGCTGGATTGCCCCGAGGATACGAGATGTCAAATGAACTGAAGCATGCGGACAAGCCTAATGTGCAGGCTCCAACGGACATTCGATACGTGGACAAACACGTATTTCAGTTACGTGCCCATGTCTACCAGGCAAGATCGTTGATCGGGTCCGATGCTTCAGGGCTGAGTGACCCCTATGCAACGGTATACATTACCGAGTATTCGAAGACTACGCAGGTGATTGAGGAAACGCTTAGCCCAACATGGGATGAACAGTTGGTATTCGACGAGATTGTGATCTACGGGGCAAAGGAGGAGATCAAAAAGGATCCACCGACAATTGTGATAGATATCTACGACCAGGATAAGGTCGGCAAGTCTGAATTCATAGGAAGAGCTTTGGCAAAACCGAGGATTAAGCTGAAAGATAATCACTATTCGAACCCGGTTCTGGAGTGGTTCGAGATAACCCGGGGACTCGACAATGCGGGGGAGTTGCTAGCTGCATTTGAAATGCTGGAGCTGGGATCTGATGATATCCCAAGACTAACCGATCCGAAGTATATTGCGACGGAGTTCCGTGGCGATAAAGCAGGCCCAACGACGATGACGATCCTACCGGTTCCGAGGGAGGTTCGTCCAAACCTCGCCCGATTCCGTATCGAGGTACTATTTTGGGGATTGCGAGACTTGAAACGAGTGCACTTCATGACGGTTGACAAACCACGAATAGACATCGAATGTTCAGGAAAAATACTCAACTCCAGCATAATCCAAAACGCTAAGAAGAATCCAAACTTTGCCAATATGCTCAAATTCTTCGATTTGGAACTTCCTCTGGAGGAACGGTACGCTCCACCGATTACCATTCGCGCCGTAGATTGTCGATCCTTCGGAAGGTACACTCTTGTAGGGACGCACCAAATTACATCCATCCACAAATACATGCATCGAGCACCTCCAAAGGACGATACCAGACGCGTGAATCAAAACGGTCAAATAGTCCTCTCGAAGCATAAGGACATGATCGGTAACAACACGACTATGCCCAACGACAGTGCCATGATGAAGTCGATATCCGGGGACAATCTCACCCTTTACGGTGCCGCTTGTGTGAGCAAAGTGGTCAAAGGCAAAAAGACAAAAAGGAAACTTGAACACGAGGATACCTTCGATGCAGAAGATGATGATGAATCCAGCAAGGATTGGTGGACTAAATATTTCCTATCGTACGAACGACTGATCGAAGCCTCAAAGCCTTCAGCCCATTCACGAGCACTGGAAAACCATGTTCAATCCACCGAAGGTGGTAAGAAACTTGGCGTCAAAACGTCTAAGCTGGTGTCCAAACTCAGTCCAAAGACAACTCCGAAAAAGACAGCCACTCCGAACACTGCCACCTGTCACATCTACCCGGGTGAATTGGAATCTCTACCGGAGTACAAAAATTTCAAGGAATGGCTTCTATCATTCCCGCTGTATCGCGGCAAGAAGACCGGCGACAGTACTGAGGATGAAAATCGAATAGTGGGCTTCTTCAAGGGAGCAATCAAAGTGTACAAGCTCCCGATTGAAAAGGGCATGGAGCCAGCCTTCGCTCCAACACTTCCTCTGAACGACCCCATCCACGTACTGGTACGAGTTTACATCGTCAAAGCTACCGATTTGCATCCAATGGATCTGAATGGCAAGGCCGACCCGTACGTGGTGCTCCAGCTTGGTAGTAAGCGGGTCTCGGACAAGGAAAACTACGTCAGCAAACAGTTGAACCCAGTGTTCGGTAAGTGTTTTGAAATCGAGGCGACCTTCCCGCAGGACTCGTTGCTGACAGTACAGATCTTCGATTGGGATCTGGTGGGATCGGATGATCTGATCGGAGAAACCAAGATCGATCTGGAGAACCGATTCTACACTAAACATCGAGCAATGTGCGGTATCGCTGCACGATACGAAGAGTACGTATTCGTTAACTCCCGGAAGGTATGGATAGTTTTGAGCTATGATTGTTTCTTACAGCACCGGATACAACCAATGGCGTGATCCAATGAAACCGACGCAGATTTTGACCAAGCTGTGTAAGGAGAACAAGCTGGAACCACCGCAGTATCAGCAAGATCGAGTTACGATCGGTCGGTACTGTTTCACGTTCTCCACCGAGGAAATGCAGACATGGAATCAACCAGCAACGTGCAAGTTTAGAGATGAACATTTGGCCCTGGCGGTTCTTCATCGATGGGAGGAAGTTCCCCGAGTTGGTTGCAAGGTTCGTATAGAAAAGTTCCACTGAATACCGCAGTGTAAGTGGAAAAGGGTTTCATTGTAGATCGTTCCGGAGCATATCGAGTCTCGGTCGCTGTACAGCAGTGACAAACCGGGAATTGAACAGGGTAAACTGGAGATGTGGGTTGACATGTTTCCAATGGACATGCCTCTTCCGGGACCTCCCGTCGATATCTCGCCCCGCAAGCCAAGATCCTACGAACTGCGGGTGGTCATCTGGAACACGGACGATGTAGTGTTGGAAGACGATGCGTTTTTCACCGGTGAGAAGATGTCCGACATCTACGTGAAAGGGTAAGTTTAACTGGGAAGTCGAGAGCAACGTGTTCTTATCTTTGTTTGTTTGCAGGTGGCTTAAAGGCCCACAGGATAATCAGGCGACTGACATCCACTACCGATCGCTCACCGGAGAGGGAAACTTCAACTGGCGGTTTATTTATCCATTCGAATACCTTGCTGCTGAGGAGCGCATCGTTCTCTCCCGTAAGGAATCCCTATTTAGCTGGGACGAGACGGAAGTGAAGATTCCGGCCCGTTTGGAGCTGCAAGTGTGGGACGCAGATCACTTTTCGGCAGATGATTTTCTCGGAGCGATCTCGCTCAACCTGAACCGATTCCCGAGGGGAGCGAAATCCTCAAAACTGTGCACCCTGGATATGCTCAAAACGGACAACGTACCGACGGTGAACATCTTCAAGCAGAAACGGGTGCGCGGATGGTGGCCATTCTTCATCAAGAAGGAGAACGACGAAATGGAACTGACGGGCAAGGTGGAGGCGGAGATCCACCTGCTGACGAAGGACGAAGCGGAGAAAAACCCGGCCGGGTACGGGAGGAACGAACCGGATCCGCTGGAGAAACCGAAGTGAGTATTGTGGATGCGATATATATGTAATTAACGAAACCGCTAACTAATGAACTTCCCTGACTTTAAGAAAATAACTTAAGTCGACGAATGTTAGATTATCCTAAATTGAGTAGCTGGAAGATTTGAATGATCCATCGTTAATTTGTTTTTTATTCTTCGGGTTTGAAAGTATTAAATCCATTATTATCATTCAACTAGTTCATAAGCGTCTTGATCAGATCTGGAGAAATTCAGTGTTTGAGTCTATTCTGCAACTCCCATGGGTCGACACGAGTCACTCAACCGTGTCGAGTCGACAACATCAATTCTAGTGAGTCGATTCTCCATTTGATTTCACGGAGAGTTGACTCACTCGATTCGACAATTGTCAACTCGTCATGGGAGACGACTCGTTTCGACTCATTTGACTCGTAGATTAGACCCAGGATGGACAGCCACGGAGAGTTGAATCACTCGTTTCGACAATTGTCGGCTCATCAAGTAAGAGCGACTCGTTTTGACTTATTCGACTTGCACAATAGACCCAATTGTCATCACAGTACTGAACTGGACCGCGGTGGACTGATGAACGACAGAAGAGCGTTGGTGGTTGTAGCACAGCGAACAGACATTGATGTCCATATACCTTTTCTTGAAAAACGTGTGTAAAAGTTAATATGGGCAGCTGCTATAAAAAGCAAGTGCAGAGATAAACAAACAAAACCTTTCAGGTTATGTGCTAGGCTTTTTATTGATAAACATTGGCATGACAGTTATCGCACAATTGCTGCGCCGCCTACCAGGTGCATCACGACATACATTTGAAATGTCGCTTTAAAGTTTTACACAAGTAGCAGATCAAAGATGAACGTCTGTTCTCTGTGGTTGTAGTGACTGAGGTAGACCAACAATAATAATAACAACAAATATTTTGACAAGTTCCTCATTCTATGTATTTTGGCAGCTGAATGATTCATCGAATTTTGACACATAAACTTGTCAAAATATTTATTGTTATTATTATTGTTGGTCTACCGCAGTCACTACAGTGGTCACAACACTTGGGTCTATTCTGCGAGTCAAATTAGTCGAAACAGTTCTTATTACCTGACGAGTCGACAACTGTCAAATCGAGTGAGGTGACTCTCCATTTGATTTGTACGAAGAATCGAATCACTCGATTCGACAATTGTCAACTCGTCAAATGACAGTGACTCGTTTCGATTTACTCGATCGCAGAACAGGTCTAACTTTTTTCGTTTGTTGTGGTGGCTTCCCTCCTTTCGGATGTACAAAATACTCTATAGAATTTTCGCCGAGCCCTATTTGTTTGTTTGGAAGTGTTTTATTTAACGAATACGTAAACGTTCACAAATCTAAAATTGTTTTTGTGTGTCACCGCCATCCGTACATCCTCTTATCTGGCGCCATCGATTATTTCGTAATCAGCACCTAATCTGCATAGAGAGGAACACTCAGTAAAGCTCTACTTTTGCATCTCGTCCATCTATCTGCCAGTTTTGAACATGAATTCAAACTGCTCTCAGTGCTCCAAGCTGATCAAATTCTTAAAGGTAACGTTTGCATTAAAAAAATGGACTTTTTCGGATGGTGATAAAAACAAGCTAAGACAGATAATAGCTTTTGAAAAATTTCCCATGGAAGGTAATTATTTAAACTTGCCTAAAAATTCTACGCCCTTGCGAGCGGCCTTCCGGTAGTTAACCGAAACATTCGCCATGGCGGACGAAAACATGCGTGTAGGCATGTTTTTGAGTTCTTTCTTTGTTTTATTTATCAATTCCTCCTCAGTCTTCGCGACAAAATTGTTGAAGTAGATCATACGCTTTAGGTTGGCCCAGAAATTCTCGATGGGACACAGCTGGGGTACGTTGGGCGGGTTCACCGACTTGGGTACCACATTCGATATTCCATCTCCTCCAACGATCGCTTAGAGTAGTGGGCCGACGCCAGATCCGGCCAGAACACCGCGTCTTCGCCCTTATGGTATTTCTTGATGAACGACGCAACTTCCGGCAGGCATTTCGTACTTTACATTTGCCCGTTGCCATCCAGGGTCCATCACCACCGCCACGTCGCGATTCACCGGGAAAATCGAGTTGACCATCTTATTCAGCCGCTGCCGCTGCGTCATTGACTGCAGCTCCGAAACCAGTGGACGCGACTTCCGCTTCCTGACATGTATGTTCATGTGTACTTTTTCACTGTTTGGCCGGTTGAACCGACCTCCCGGCCAAGCGCACGCAGCGATGAAGGCACTTTTCCCTCGGTCTTCCTCTTCAGCATCCTTTGGAGCTTCTTGGCGCTCAGGGTCGTCGGCCGTCCGAAACCGGGCTTACTTTCGATGCTCTGATTGTTGTCTACTAGTGCCAAGATGTTGTAGATGCCGGAACGGGCGTATCCGGCGTCCACAAAGTGCCCCACGATGTCCGTTTTCGACGCAGCGGGGTGCCGTTCTTTGAACGCGCACGCTTTTGAACGGAGTTGCTTCACTCTTTTTGCCACCACGTTTCGAGTTCGACTGAAAGAGCTGTCAAATTTTGTCTGGGCTCTGGAGTCATGGGTTACTATGATTGATGCTGCATGGGTAGTTTCGTCAGTGCGGGCTATGGTAAACCCATGAAAAATCGGCTATTTTTGTCCATTTTTTTTAATGCAAACGTTAGTTCAGTGTAAAGTTTTTGTTTTCGATCTGCGTATCTAAAATGCGCTTGTCTAAAAAGACCAATTATGGACTTTTTGACCGAGCATAACAACATGTTATGGTTCTGCGACAACATGCATTTGAATGGTTACTATCTAGAGCCGTCACGCTGGCGTTCACGGTTCGAATCTCGGTTACAATACGAATTCTTTGTTTTTTGTGAGCCGGACTACAACCTCACACTCAACACTAATACACTGCACATCTCACGCACACATTGAATTTTTCAAAGCGAATTGGTGTGTTGCTTTTTGCCTACGACCTGTGCGCAACCGAAAATCTAAAAGCTATTGGATTTCAAACTTGCCTTCCAACCGCCAGTCCTACGTTTCTATAAACTCTACCCGCTCGAACGTATTCTCAATTACCTGTGGAGTACTAAAAAGGAGAGTGCTTGGCCTGTGTTTAACGGGATAGCAAGGAATCAACCATCCCGCTCGGTGACTAGCAAACATGTCTTACCTATGTTTACGGTTGGAACATGCAAGAGGACGAGCGCGGCCTACCACGATTACGTGAGCTGCCGGGCGAGTGTCAGAGTGCGTTCTGTAGGGTGCCATAACCGAGATATCCATGTAAGGCCAGGCGCCCCCTGATGTGGCGGAGGTGTGTCATCTGCTAGCATGTCAAAACACCTTTTCGACGTTCGCCTCACGCCATAAGACTTTGACTCGATGTTTTGACATGTTTTGTGATACCACACCTCTTCCACATCAGTGGACGCCTCGACTAAGGTAGCCAATCAGCGAGGCGTGGCAAGTGTGACTGTCAGTGCTGTTGGTAAACATAATGGCATCCACACATGGACCAATTCATTTTTCGTTCTTTTCGTTATTTCCTCATTCAAGCAAAAGTTCGCATACGACCTGAAGATATTAAGAGTCATCACGACCCCACTCGATTGCCTTGTCTTGTAAAACGACATCAATGACTAATACAGAGGAGTAACGAAAACTATATGTAATGTAAGATGATAACTGTTTCCCGTACGAGTGTCACCATTACGCATAAATACACAGTTGGCCGCAGTCCACAGCTGATGGCCGTGTCCGCGGTCCGAGTCTGCAGCGGACTCGGCCCTAAAACGTGCTAAACTCAAGGTGGGGTGGTCCGTTTGCCCCATGTTTCAAGTGCCTCGAGAGCGGACATATGTCGTGGGAGTGTAAGGGCCCAAACATAAGCGACCTATGCAGAAGGTGCGGAGGAAAAAGTCAGAATGCTCGGGACTGCAAGGAGCTCCTCAAATGTATGACATGCTCTCGGAAACCAGATGACAAGCGCGTCTCGGGAGGTCCTATGTTCCCGGCCTACAAGGGTAAACCAGGATGTTAATCACAGTGCAGGTAACTCAATTCAACCTGAACCACTGTGAGACAGCTCAGCAACTGCTATGTCAGACAGTTCATGAGTTGGCAGTTGGGTTGCGGATAGGTCGAATATGGCGGCATTATGGACGACGGGTAAGCTCCTGGTTCAGGAGATTGTGTCTAGCTCAAATGAGGGCTTCGCGGTTTCAAAAGGGAATGGAGCGTTCTTTTGCAGCTGTTATGCGCCGCCAAGATGGTCGATTGACCAGTACCAAAAGTACCTACCAGTACCAGATATCAAAACTATCTACCATAGAAACGGAGCGGAACCGATCATCGACGTTACGCTCTGCAGCCCTGGGTTGTTGAACAACTGGAGGTTGGATCAGGGAAGAGCACCCACTCCATTCACCCGCAGATGGAGGACATCATACTTCGATGTAGAAGTATTTAAAGAGGCGCTTGAGCGGGAATGAAACATGAGCGAAACCAAGAACCCGTGCGGCGATCATCTCGTAGCGGTACTTACACGCATGTGCGATGCAACCATGCCTAGGAGGGTCAAACCTAGAGATGAGAAGTCGCCGGTGTATTGGTAGACGGAATCAATTGCCGACCTCCGTAGGATTTGCCTCCGCGCAAGAAGAAGGATTCACACCCATAGTGACCACTTGGCGGTCTGTTATTGTATCATCCACAATACAAGGCAGCGTGCGGAAGAAAGACGTCATACTTTGACGTAGAGACATTTAAAGAGGCGCATGAGAGAGAACGAATCTTACGCGAAACCCAGGAACCTTGCGGTGAACGACTTACACGAGCGTGCGATGCGACCATGCCGAGAGAAGTCAAACCGAGGAATGGAAGATCGCCGGTGTATTGGTGGACGGAGTCGATCGCCGACCTCCGAAGAACATGCCTCCGCGCAAGACGGAGGATGCAAAGAGCGCGGTCCGACGCCGATAGAATCGAGCGTTGAGGGGCGCTAGCCGCCGCGAAGGTCACGCTAAAGAGGGAGATAAAGGCCAACTTGCGAGCCTGCTTTAAGGGCCGGTATCAGAAGGCCAATACGATTCAGTGGGGTGACGCCTATCGGGTAGTAATGGCCAAAACCAGAGGGACGGCGGCTCCAACCGAGCAATCACCAGAGCTGCTGCAGGTGATCGTTGGGGGACTCTTTTCGAACCACGACCCGAGTCCCTGTCCCCATTTTGTCCTGTTCAATATTTCCTTCTAGAAAGCTGAATAACTTCTGCAAATTTGTTTGAACAAGCGGTTATTCGACAACGATGTTTGTTGGGTTACTGCGCGGCCATATGGATTGTCCTCAACTTCTTCAAGACGTTCCCCTGTATGTTCCTCAGAGGCAATTGAAGAGCTCCCAACCCATCACCGTACATACACATCGGACCAGTTATGGTTTCAACCAGTGTCTGTTTTTATCACTTGCTGTCAAACGCAATAAACAGCATTTCCACCAGTGTAGATGAATTGTATTTGTTTTGAAATGCTCAGATGTCGAAAACAAGGGCGATGAACAAATCTATTCATTATGCTTCTGCTATTATGACTACTCGTTTCTTGATACTCATTAGATTTTAAGTATCCAGCAAACATCAAATAGTCATTTTCATTTCAACCAAAATCATTATTTTGAATAGTTTCAGTCTTACTGCCCTTACTGTCTTGTAGTAATTGTATCCTTGTAACAAGGTTACAAAAATAACATAAATTTTATATAAAAAAAATGATAAAAACAAAATTAATTTCATAAATATTTCTTCCGTGCAAGCACCCAGCGTACCAAGTCTCTGATCCCTTTAATATGCGATTCCACAGTAGAGGCTTAACCGATAATCTTTAAGGCATGCGTTTGAAAAACGGATATACACGAGAAACAACGAATAATAACGATCTCGGGAATTGTCGAAATATTCGGGGAAAAGGCCCATGAGTTTTGCAGCTAGCGAGCTCTCAAGCCCAGACCACGGAATAGACAAGACTGAAAAGTTGACAGTCTTGCTAAGTTCGAAGAAAAAAAAAGCAATCAGCAGTTGAAATAATTATGAAGTGCGATTTGTCGTGAAGTTATTTTAGATTAAAAAGGCTAGAAAACAAAAAAAAATAGTGACAAATTAAAAAGAAAAACAAACCGTACATAATTGTACCTCGTGTGTGCGGTTGGCAGGTAACTTTAACCTTAAAATAAGATCTGAAAACCCGAATTCTAAAGTTAAAATGCATTCGAAGGTTTTCCTTCGAATGAAGGGGCACCCCTAGGACACGGCGGAGTCCGTTCAAAAAGGCAGCGACATATATCGTGCAACACTTTCGGCCGGTAAGGCATAAAACATAGCAGCACCGTTAGTGTGTATGCTCCTGCACTCGACTTTAAGGGTATCATCGATCACGTCATCATCGAAACCGTCAGCATCGATACGTCATCATCACCGCCATTACAATCCTTTGATTACACCCGCGTAGTTGTACCTAGTGTCCACCAGGTGGCCACCAAAGCGTCACCGTGTCGTTCACCGCTCGAGTTGAGCACAACTGTTCGCGTTAAATTTCAAATCGTCCAACGTGTGAATTCGTCGATAAGTGGAAAGAGATCACGTTGTCACTGAAGGATGTCACAGGATGGAGATCCGCATGAGAAAAGAGAAGAAGAGCAAGTAAGACCCAACCAAATTGTATACACTTACTAACCCTAGACTAAAAATGCGAATACTGTGAAGACTATTAGAATCGATAGATTTCTTTATTACCAGAATGGTATTAATAAAAACCAGAATCCGGATTACGTTAGTAAGCATTCTTGGGTAGTTCTTTAGTTTGGTGGAGAGAGTTCGTTGGTTGCAAATTTTCGGTTTTTTTTTCGGGACGCGTAGAATAGGCTCTGGGTGGACAAACCTTCAAAGGAAAACTACCCACCCTGTAAGTTGTTCATTTTTTATAGGTCCATTCTTCGTTGGAGTTAGTGCGTTGAGAGTTTCGGCCGTGAGTAAAAGGTTACGATTAAGGACTCGCCCTGAGGTCTCGCAGCCGGGTACGGGATTCTTTGCTTAGTCAACGTGCACCTTCGCGGCAAGGTCAAACTTGCCTGGCGCTTAAGCGGAGGTTGTATTTATCCGAGATTTGATCCTTCTCCTACCCCGTTACATCCTATCGATCTGAGCCTGAAAAGTTACACATCTAGACAAAATAGTCTAAAGGTCGAAAGTAACATTTGTAAACAATGACTTCTAGCGTATTTTTCTGGGATCTACTTGCTCCCACAAACAAAATAGCACCAGAAACAGATACAGGGAGTTAGTACCTTCCGGTTGGTAGTGGATATAGATGTTAGCAACCTGGCATTTCCAGGAAATTTACATTTTAAGTCATTGTTTACAATTGTTACTTTCGACCTTTTGACGATTTGGTCTAGACATCATGTTCTACATCATAAAATATTAAACAAAAAGAAACAAATATGGTTTCTTCATTTGATACTCAAAACCATCCTTACCGAGATGAAATAGAATATTGATATTGACAACAGCAAAGGCAATAATGAACATCCATCGACGAATAAACAAAACCAAATAATGACTTCGAAACTCAGCGGTTGCTCTGCTCAAGGGAATACGGTTATTTTAAAATCACAAACATAGTTGGTCTGTCCGTTAAGGTTGTCTTCAGTTTTAGCTCATTTGAGTGTGAATGAATTAATTTTTACCGACACTGATTTCAACAACCCACTCGACGCTTGCCTGCGAGCAATTTAATGACGTTAATGCACATTCTTATTTCGTGACCAGCAAAAGCACTTTTAAGAATAATAATAAGAACATTAGAAATTAGAGTAGTCTGCACAAGATTTATATCGAAAATGAAACAACAATAAATGAAAAAATTTCAAAACTGCTTCAAGTAACCTGAAAGATGCTAGACACTTCTCAACAACTTTTTCAAACCGACCTATCTGATTTTGTAAGCAAAGCGGGGAAGTAAGATTCACACGTTAAATTCTTGAAACCCTTAGGACTTTCACGCAAACTAGGACCACCAACACAGCGAATAACATTTCCCTAACGCTAGTTTCCGTGGGGATGCTGAGAGTTTTAAGAAATTTACGTTTGAAACTTACTTCCCTTCTCTGTTTACAAAATACAGTCGGGTACCGATCTTTTCGGATTCGTTCTTTAATGTCTCAATTTCTACGGTTTCGTTCTTTTCGGGCAAACCGTAAAGATCGATACACGTAGCTTATGGGATTTGCACGAATTGAAGGAAGTGAGGTCTATCTCAGTTGTGTCAAGTGATAAACATCTACCGTTTTCAGCAGAATTGTTGTACGTACCAAAAAATCTGTGTCATTAGATTCCGGTTTAATTGGGAATTTCATCGCTAGAGGCGCTTTACTTTCGAGTTACTAAATATGAGTGCTGTGACGCGTTGGGATAAGGGGTAATTGGTTTCATCCTAAGATATCTCGAGAGTCTCACCAGTTAGGACATATCAGTCTTGAGTAAACTTGTTCTAGTGACCAAGCCCTTCCTAGAGGTGGTCATTCAAGTTCGAAATTCATTCACAACACGGCGCTAGTGTGCATATAATCTTCCAGTTTGCGATGACTATATCTCGAGAGCCTTACTAGTTAGTACGATGCTTTCTTCAGCAAACTTGTGCTAGTGGCCAAGCCCTTCCGGATGGTAGTCCCATGTGTTCGAAACTCACTCACTGTGTGGCGCTATTGTGCATATGAGCCTGCAGGTCCTTCCGAATAGTGGGCAAATTTGTTCGGAATTCTCTCACTACACGGCGCTAGTGTGCATATGGGCTTTCAGCTTTATTATGCTATATCTAGAGCTTCTTATCAGTTAGAACATTGCTTTCTTCAACAAACTTGTACTAGTGACCAAGCCTTTCCAGGTGGTAGTCACATAAGTTCGAAATTTATTCACTGCGTGGCGCTAGTGTGCATATTAGCCTCCAATTAAAGTATGCAATATCTAGCGACCTTTACTATTTAGGGCTTTTCTCCCATGTGATAGTCTTATTAGTTCGGTATTCACTCACTACGTGAAGTTAGTATGGATATCAGTTTCTAGCTTGGTTATGCTTTATTTCAGGTCGGTCAATCAGACGAAGGTCGGGGTAGCCTCAGCTGTATACAGAAGTTGTATCCATTCTCTTCGGCCCATGGCTGCATTGCGCCAATCTCGCTGTCTGCGAAGGGTCCACAGGTCGCTTTTTACTTGATCGATACACCTTGCTCGTTGCGCGCCTCTTCTTCTTGTGCTTGTCGATTCGTTTTCGAGAATCATTTTAACAGGGCTAACGTCCCACATTCTTACGATAAGCCCAGCCCACCGTAGTCAACCGATTTTAGTGTTGTGAACGACGGCAGGTTCTCCCAGCAACTGATGCAATTCGTTGTCCGTCTTCCATTTGCACTCCACCGTAGATCGTACGCAACACCTTCCGTTCGAGGACACCGCCTCGATTTCATCACCGTCGATCTGTGCTCGGAGTGAGAGGCTCAATTTGGCGTGGCATATTTGGGGCATCAGTCCTCTCCGGGGTAGCAAGAGCCATGGGGTCCATACTGTGAAAATTTGAAAGCTCCATCAGTTTGTTTACGGCAGCTATGGCGAGAACAGTGAAACAACTTCAATCTATGGTTTTGTTGTTCGGAGTAAGGTAAACAAATCAGTGTCATTGGATTCCGGATAAATTTAAAATTTCACTGCTAGGAGCGCTTTACTTTCGAGTTACTATGAATGAGTACAGTGACGCTTTGGAGTAAGGGATAATTTGTTTCATCCTATGTCATCTCGGGAGTCTCACCAATTAGGACATATCACTCTTCAGTGGTAAGGCTCTTCCTAGAGGTGGTCACATAAGTTCAGAATTCACTCACTACATGGCGCTAGTGTGCATATGAGCTTCCAGCTTGTTATTGCTGTTACTCCAAGGTGCCAGATGGGTTAAAGTCGTCTGTGCGTGTATTTTTGCACTTTGAACAATAACGTGGTACGTAGTGAAAAAAGTCAGAGCATGTTGATGGATTGCAAAATCCTACTTGAGGAGTGGAAAAACGAGAGTCAAAACGAATGACTCCCGAAGGAGTTGATATAAAATGGAAAAAGAGAAAAAATCAACAATTTGCACATAAACAATGTTGAACAATGTGATTATTTTTAAAACTTTCCCATTGCTCAATCCACCCATCCAAATATATTGAATTTCCAGCTTCCCAAGAGGCAACCAAACCTTTTGATACAGCCCAGCCTCTTGAAGCTTCTCCTGTTTCTCGGTATTTCCTTGGCGCTTGATATCCCCTTCCGCCTTGATTCCTCCTGTCCTTGATCCCTTGACCCTCTATATGCGGCGTCACTGAGGTGTCGCAAGCCATATTCTGGTAACGTTCATAATCTGTCCACTATCCCTGTGGAACCCTGTTCCAGGAACGCTACCGCGAGTGGCCATAACGGCCGTGTACATCCAGAATAACCACCACTGGTCTTTTTTTGCAAAATCATGAAGTTTGGGGTGTCGCAAGCCATGTTTTGGAACCGTTAAAAATCTGGCCACTGTCCCGGTGGAACCCGGTTCCCGGAAGGCGACCATGAGTGGCAACAATGGCCAAATATTTCCAGAATGACTACCAATGGTCTTTTTTTGCAAAATCATGAAGTTTGAGGTGTCGCAAGCCATGTTCTGGTACCGTTTTGATCCTGGTCAGTGTTTCGGGAAGGGTACTTACCCCATGGTTCCCCTGAATACATCCGGAACTACGTAAAATTCTAGAAACAAATTTGTGATCGCTTGCAAAAGGTTGCATCCAATTTGGTTAAGATTTCGCAGAATCACAGGCAAATGAAAATCCAGATTTTTGCTAAAAGAGGGGTCAGGCATGTAGGTGTTTTAATAAGACTCTTGTGATATAGCATTAAATAAACTGGAACCTCATATCCGTACTAGCGCCACGTAGTGAGTGAACTTCAAACGTACACGCTAAGATGAGAATACCTAAATATCGTTAAAAAAGTACCGATAATCGCCCAAAAGGGCACATACCTAAATTATGCGTAAGGACAGATTACCTAATATTAGGTAATAAAGGGTGTATTCGATAAAAATGGCAAACAGAAAATCTTCTGTAACTTTTGAATCGTATGAGTAAAAAACATAGAAATTTGAGTAGATCTTATCCATAGTGTATTATTTACATCTGCCAAGTTTCATAGTTATACATTCAGTAGTTCCAGTCATGTCGTCGAAACAAGAAATTGTCCGTGAGAAAATTTTGTGCACTCACAATCAAAATCCAGGGGCGTCCCACCGGTGGATTGCTAAAAGGCTTCGAATTGCTAATACAACTGTGTCTCGTGTAATAAGAACCTTCAAGAAGCGTCTGAGTGTCCAAAGGAAGGAAGGGAGTGGTCGTAAAAGTGGTCCAATGGACAGTAAAATGGCCAGGAGAGTCGTACAACAATTCAAGAACCGTCCAAACATGTCAATTCGAGATGTCGCTAAAAAGTCTAAGGTGTCAGTCGGTTTTGTGCAGAAAACCATGAAGCGTGCTGGGTTACATGTTTACAAAGTGCAAAAAGCCCCAAACCGGAATGAAAAACAAAACATCACTGCGAAAACCCGCGCCCGCAAACTTTATACGAAGCTGCTCACCAAATCCGGTTGCATCGTGATGGATGACGAAACATACGTCAAGGCTGACTTCCGTCAACTTCCTAGGCAAGAATATTTCGTTGCCAAGTCGAAGTTCGATGTTCTGAAGGATGTTCGAAAGAAGAAACTATCGAAATTTGCAAAGAAGTTTCTAATCTGGCAGGCGATTTGCGGATGTGGTGAAATAAGTGCTCCCTTCATCACTTCCGGAACAATAAACGGTGCGATTTACACGGAAGAGTGCCTTAAGAAGCGTCTCTTGCCATTCATTAAGAAGCACAAAGGATCAACTCTGTATTGGAGTGGTACCGAGCCAACGGAGTGAATTTTGTGCCAAAGGATATGAACCCACCAAATTCACCGGAACTTCGTCCAATTGAAAAATTCTGGGCAATTATGAAAACGGAACTTCGCAAACATCCCAAAACTATAAAAACAGAGCTAGAATTGAAGAAAATTTGGGTAAAAACAACAAAAACACTGGGAAAATCGGTTGTACAAAATTTGATGGGTGGAGTGAAAAGGAAGGTGCGGGCATTCGGGATGGGAGACGAAATTGAATAAAACAAATGTTGTAAATCAAAACTCATTGGTAGTTCTTCATTCCCTGAAAATTTCAAGAAAATCCGATAATCAGTTTAATTTTGATGAGTATATATGTGTGTGCCATTTTTATCGAATACACCCTTTAGTATTGAAGGGAGAAAAACGTTAAAAATGACCGATTTTTTATCGTTACTTCTTACTCAAAATAGGGTATTTTTTTGTAGTTTTATTTTACAGAATGCTTCAAAAAAGACATTCAATTTAACAATTTATCTATTCGGATAAGTATTCCACAGTCTGCACTTAAGGAGAAACAAATGTTAAAATGTATTACAGTGATATATTTTTTGCATTGTAGAAAAAAGTATCAATAAAGTATGGAGGAATCCAAGTTACAATCTCGAGATACAGCATAATCAAACTGAAACATCATATGCACACAAGCGCCACGTAGTGAGAGAATTCAGAACATATGTGACTACTATCCAGAAGGACTTGGCCACTAGCACAAGTTTGCTGAAGAAAGCATCGTCCTAACTAGTAAGGCTCTCGAGATATAGTCATCGCAAATTGGAAGGTTATATGCACACGCCGTGTAGCGACCGAATTCCGAACTTGTGTGACCACCTCTAGGAAGTGCTTGGCTGATAAGTATCACAATCGTGGTGACACAATATTGAAGTAAGGGAACAAGAACTCGAGTGGTAACTAATAAACGTGTATTCACTTCAGATGCGTAGTAAGGAATCAGACATTTCTCACTTGTTGATTGGGTTAAATAACAACCTTCCCCTTTTAATCCAACAAGTAGGATCGGAACCTTGCAGGCAGCCGTATCAAACGTCTATCTCGATCAGGAACGGGATCCACAACTGGAGTGGCTGGTACTTCTTCTTGGGATGCTTCGGAATAGAAAGAGTCATCAGATTCAATGGGATTTTCATTCGCAGCAGGAATCTCGGTTTCGTCGTCATCAGCGTTTACATGGCGCCTTGGAAGTTCTGAACTTGAGAGTCCAAATCCTTCGAAGAATACAGATAGAGGTGATGGATCTAGAAGTGAACTATTGTCAGGAACACGTTGCTTCAATTGATTCAATTGATTCAATTGGGAACGGATGAGGCGTTGACGGTCTTCTAGGTACACATTATAGTTAACCTTTCCGACTCGCTCTACGATGGTAGCCTTCTCCCAGTTCCACGTGTTGTTTCGATGTACTTGTGCGTATACTGTTTCACCTGCTGCAAACTGCCGTTTGAGTGCACCATGCTTCTTATTGAAAGCTGCATTTTGCTTCTCTGCTTTGTCGGAGGATGTTGATGGAGCTTCTGTTGGCGGTTTCAGCAGTGAGAAAACAGTTCGTATTGGCCTCTGGAACATCATTTCGGCAGGAGATTTTCCACCTAAGTCGCTTGAAGGAGTGGTGCGATATACTTGGAGAAAAACTTGCAGTGCTTCTTCTAGTGTCTCTTCTCCCGAACGAATTTTCCGTAAGCTTCGCTTTAGGGTATCCACAAATCGCTCTGCCAGTCCATTTGATTGAGGGTGGTAAGGGGCTGTACGAATGTGGTTGATGCCGAGGTTTTCACAGAATGTCTGGAATTCATGGCTGGTAAATTGAGTTCCGTTGTCGGATACAATGGTTTCCGGAACGCCGAATGTAGAAAACGTCTGTTTGAGGAGCTTGATTGTTGTTTTTGAGGTGATCGTCCGAGTCGCAAACACTTCTGGCCATTTTGTATACGGATCGACAACCACGAGGAAATACATTCCGTCGACAGGACCTGCATAATCCAAGTGGATGCGTGACCAAGGCTTCGATGGAACTGGCCATGATTCGAGAGTCGTCTTGGGTGGACTTTTTCCTGCGGCAGAACAGGGTGAACATCGCTTGACGAAATATTCTATGTCCTTGTCAATTCCGGGCCAGTAGATGAAACTTCGAGCGATTGCCTTCATTCGTACTATCCCTGGATGACCACGGTGAAATTGCTTCAAAATCTGCCGTCGAAACTTGTCGGGTACCACCACTCTGTCGTGGAACAACAGGCAGTCGTTGACTAGACTGAGCGATTCCCGCCTGTGGTAGTAGGGACGGGCTTCGGGATTAGTGATTGAAGCTTGATTGTTTGGCCATCCTTCGCATATATACTTCGTAAACAGCTGCAACGTTTTGCTTGATCTGGTAGCTTTTTGAAGAGCATCGAAAGATATGGGTACCTTGTCCACAGTGTCCGTCAGAATGCTTGCCATGTCTTCTTCTAGAGTAATTGTAGCAACTACGTACGTAAATCGTAACGTCCAGGAAATACTCGTCACCAACTGATAAGTATCACAACCGTGGTGACACAATATTGAAGTAAGGGAACAAGAACTTGAGTGGTAACTAATAAGCGTGTATTCACTTCAGATGCGTAGTAAGGAATGAGACATTTTTCACTTGTTGATTGGGTTAAATAACAACCGCCCAGTTGGTTGCTAGGTTGCTATGCAGCACGGTTGCTCCAACATCTGAGGCTGTGTTGCTTTGATCCAACATTGGCCATTAGAACAAGTTTACTCAAGACTGATATGCCCTAACTGGTGAGACTCTCGAGATATCTTAGGATGAAACCAATTACCCCTTATCCCAACGCGTCACAGCACTCATATTTAGTAACTCGAAAGTAATGCGCCTCTAGCGGTGTAATTCCTAATTAAACCGGAATCCAATGACACAGATTTGTTGGTCCAACCCCGTACAACAATTCTACTGAAGACTGTAGATGTTCAACACTTGAAACAACTGAGATAATCCTCACTTCCCCCAATAACGGTTTACGGAAACTGCCGAAATCGTCTGGCAATTTTCTTCGAGTTCGCCTGGATCTATCTGCGTAGTGAATGTTTGGAAAATCGACAAACGCATTACTTATGCGTGATGGTAGAACTCCCATTTTCCAAAAGAATAAACACGTATCTGTAGAAATGCCTTTCACCGTTAACATAGGTATTTCATGCAACAGCCCAAACACAACTACACAAATAATTGTTATTCCCTTACCAAGCGTCTTCTTTGATTTAAAGAAAGTACATTATCCGCAAATTTCTATGAAATCATTGTTTTAGTTTCATCTTAATGAAAAGTTACAACTGAGTAAATCAATGATAAGAACCGATAACCGTTAAGATGTTAACAATGACGCTATCGATGCCAACCCTGACTGTAATTTTCATTTACTAATGCCATAATCGTTTCAGCTTATATAAATAAGCAATCAAGCCCCAACATCAAAAATTCTCAGAACAACCTCTCCGCCATAACCGAAAGCTTCCATCACACTCGAAAATTCCCACCGAGGATGAAAGCTCTCCGCCATGTTTTATTGCACCGAGCTGAAAGCTCCAACAGTGATATCCATACTCACCACACCAATCTTTCTCACCTCTCACCAGCCGGCCGGATGCGTCGTTCATGTGGTTCCTGAATCCGCTCAAATCCATCCGCTACATCATCTGGCACAACTACAAATGGCGCATCATCAAGGGTCTGATCATCCTCGGGCTGGCCATCCTCCTGCTGCTGTTCTTCTACGCCATCCCGGGCTACTCCGTCAAGAAGATGCTCGGAGCGTAAGTTAGCAGGGAAGTAGAAACTTTCTATTTGGAATTAATTTAGCATCTTCCGACGCACAAACACAAACACTGAATTAATGTCACACAAACGAAAATCAGAAATTTGTAAACAGCAGGTATTATTTATAAGATCTCTTTTCCCAGCAGGCAACGCCTGCCTTGTATTTTAGTTTTCCGATTGTCGATTTATTGAGCATGAGGGAGATTTTTTTTCCTGATTGATTAGTATCGCTTTGGAAGAAATTTTTTAAACTATTTTCTACTGAAGTAACACGAGAGGATAACAACATCGAATGACAGCGTTTTTGCATATCAGTATTAAAAGACCAGCACTGTTTTAAATCAAAGTAGGCGCTTCAGGAACATGGTAACCAAGTTAGTAGGAACAACACGGTGTACAAATATTAGAGCAAACTAAGCAAACATAAACCAATCCATATAAAATGACATTTTGTAAATAATGTGAACTGACTTGTCATCGTTTTTTCCAATCGAATCATATTTACCATTAAACTTTTCTTCTCACAAAATTTTCAGACAATTTTGACGCACGTAGACAAACAATAAGGAGATAACATTTTAATCTTCCCACAATCTAAATTTGCCAACTATTTATCTTCAAATAATCTACAATTTGAGCTGACTATAGAAACCCCCCAGTAGTTAGAGTGCGATCAAACAAATCAATAGATATCGAATCCCTCATCATATCGCTCAACAATCTTAGAAAGAGCTTCAAGTCAGACCAATCGGAACCAAACCCACGTTAATCATTGTTAAAAATTGATAAACCCCCCGAATTGCACAACATTAATACAAGATTATCAAGATTTTAAACGTTCATTATTGTTACTGCATATTTATACAAGATACATTCTATTCCGCTGCCAACTCCAGTAGATATCAAAACGCACGAGTGGAAAAGGTTTTAAATCATGTTAAAGATGCTATCTTGTTATATTTGGAGTTTAATTTTCGTTTGCCTTTGACGTTGGAAAACGAATTAGACTCGAACATCTCTAATGTCACTTCCTCTAGCCCCGCGACAACACGTCTTCATAACACGTCAGTTTTAGGAAACAAAACCAGATACCTACTTATATACAACTCTAAAGCTTTATTTTCTCTACGGATCTACACCCTAAATATATATAAATGTAAACACCAAAATCAAAACAAAAATTACACGATGCAGCTACTCTCCTAGAGAATCAATCCACCTGTACTAGCAACAAGGATCAAAATATTGCTCTATATAATTATTAGGAAAATTCTAACTAACAAGTTGAAGTATTTCAAATTTTTAACACCTACACAAATTGACAACACAAACACACATAAACAAAACAAAACTATTAACTTAATAAAAACAAACATTCCAGTGGCGCCGGCCTACTATTGATCGATCCGAACTTCCAGAAATATGGCGTCGTCCCTGATGTAACGCTCGGACCGAAGCACCTGGTGCGGAATGTGAATGTTCTGATTCTTCTCGTAGTTCTGATGTTTTCTCCGAGCCAGAATGGAGCGGCTGTAATCGACCGCCTTCGAGCGTTCCTCCGGCTGATCCCGAAGCGTAATCATCCCACTCAGAACGCACGGCCACTCCAGCAGGTTGTCGTAGAAACCACCGACCACGACCAGTCCCACGATCATATTTCGCCCCCGCCACGTACCAATCCCATTCAGGCTGGCCTCCAACTGTCATAGGAGAAAGAAATAAAATACCCCCAAATCCATCACTCCCCATCAAGCTCGAACTCACCCTCAGCGTGTATCCGAACGGTTTGTTGCTAAACAGTGGGCTCTTCATCATGAACTCGCTCTGCTGCGACTCCTTGAAACGCTTATCGAACTGATCGATTCGCCAAATCAGATGCCCTTGGCTGTTCTGAATCACCACCAGCTTCTCCTGATGCTGCAGATGCACCTGCAAATCATCCAAGTTCTGCTTCGTGTAGTAAGTTTCCCGACGATACTTCTCCAGCGTTTTCTGCGTCTTCTCACTCGCATCTTCCGTTTCGTTGACAGTGTTCAGAACGCTCTTCAGCTCGTAGTCCAGCCTGGCTTGTTTGTCGAGCTGCTCTTGGATCACCAACCGCATGGGATCCATCTCACCTCGCAGCTCAAACATCTGCTTCTTGACCTGTTCCTGGAATAAGCTGCGATGGGTTCATGAATAAGCAAACAATCTTAAAATCTCCCCCGAACTACCAACCAAACATACCGAATCGAGTTGTGGTGATCCTCCAAAACCAAGTCCACCGTTTGCATCTTGCCCTCGAGGTCTTCAATGGCTGCGCTATTCCTGTCCGACGCTCCGTTTGAATTCGCCTCCTGCTCGCTAGGCTGCTGCTTTTGCGCGGTCCGTAAATTCTCCACCTCCGACTGCAAATAATTCAACCGACTCTCGATCATCACCATTTTGGCATCCTTCGGCTTGCCACCTTCTCCATCCACCTCGACCTGCTTTTTCAACTGGCCTTCCACTTGATTGAACCTCGTAGTCAACTCCAGGCGCCAGGCTTCTATTTGCTCGTACTGTTTCATCAACCGATTGATATCCACCTTACATCGTTCGACATCCACGCAGCGGCTGTCCGTTTCCTCGTTGATGACCTTTTTCAACTTATTCAGCACATCCCCGACCTTCGCCGTCCACTCGTCGCCCAGTTGCGTTCGCTTCTTTAGCTGTCCGATGTCCGTAATCAGCGCCAATCGCTGACGAATTTCGTCGTTCAGTGTTCCTCTCAGGGCGATGATCTCCTGTTCCAGTTCGAGGGTTTTTTCGTGATCGATCGGTGTCAGCTGTTCACCAAATCCATCAGGACAACGATTCAGGTGGCGATTCATGTCCTTTAGGGAGACGTACACTCCGCAGCCGTTCGTGCACTTCTGCAGTATCTGACCGCAGGCGGCTATGTGTGACTGAAATTGGGCGTTCGAAATGTTTACAGGTTAATTAGGAAATTAGGCTGTTATCTTATCACTGCGGCGCACGCACTCGCAGGCGCGGTGCTCGGAAAGGGAGGTTTTTCGGGGATAGTTTTGTTAATGTCGTTGTGGTTGAGGCCTTGGCAAGTCGATTTTGCTTTCATACTGAACTCTTTATTTTGTGTGTAACTTTTTATTTCATGGGTAAAAATTGATGAAATTTCGGGTAAAACTCATTTAGAGTTGTTAAGATGTGAAAAATTTCGTCACAATCTGTCAAGTGGTTATCGAGATGGCTTTCAAGCAAGAAGTGCTTCGACTTAAAAAAATATGGGCGCGGTCGTGGAAAATCCAGGCCAGTCCCACAGGTGGATCGCGAAAAAGTTGGGAATCGACTATTCGACCGTGTCCCGTGTGGTAAAATCGTTCAAAGAGACCCAAACGACCCAGTGGTGAGCTGGCAGCGAAGACGACCGAACCCGTGAACGTAAGGAAGGTGAGGGATTACATCAAGCGCAATCCGAACCATTCGATTCGGGACGGGGCCAAGAAAGTCAATTCTTCCGTCTGGTTCGTCCAGCAGACAATGAAGCGGGCCGGACTTCATGTCTTTAAGGTAAGGAAGGCGCCTAATCAAATCCGATGAATAGAATACGGTGGCCAAATCCCGCGCCAAGAAACTGTACCGCGAGTGGTTGGTGCAGCCGAAAGGCATCGTAATGGACAACGAGACGAACATTAAAGCGGACGCCAAGCAGATCCCCAGCCTGGATTTTTTCGTCAGCAAGGCCCACCTGGGCGTTTCGGAGAAGTTCCGGAAGAAGAAGGTCGACAAAATTGCCAAGAAGTACTTGGTGTGGCATGCGATCTGTGCGTGCGGCAAATTCAGCAAGCCGTGCATAACGACCGGCACCATCAAGAATGCCTCCATAAGAACCAGCTGCCCTTCCTCTGGTCCCACGAAGGTGACACTCTGATTTGGGACGCAAAGCCGGTGATGGAGTGGTAAGAAGACAACGATGTTGTAAAAATTTGTGGTAAACTACCAAAAAGAAAAAGGAATGCAGGTGATCAAAATAAACATAGTGGCCAATTATAGAAGTCGAGTCGACCGTCACTTTGCTCGACAAACCTATTTTGCTATTAAAGACGAAATTTTGTCGAGTTGATCGACTCATCCGACCGCTCGAAAACTAGAGACTTATCTGTCACATTTTGTCGAGTTTTTTTCTTTTGGGGCGTGAAGCCAGCAAACAGAAGTGGAAGGAAATTGACCGAGAGCTCGATTCATTAGGACCCCCAATGCGCCTTGGGTCGGAATATCAAGAAGTAATTTTCATTTTCTCGTTTGTGATCCTAACACTGGCTCTCAAGCCCAGTCGGTTCCTGCACGTAGACTCAGAATAACAGTAAATGTGATAAGCTATTGAAATTAATCCTAAAAGTCTTATTTTTTTTTTTCTTAAGTACTTCTAAACGCATCATTTCAGTACATTTGCACTTGGGATTTGGAAATCAATCCAGGAGTTGAGTGGTTTATGAAATTAGTTCTAGATTCCTTGAAGTAGGAAAAGAAGCTACTTTCCAGAGCATCAGGAAGATACTTTCTAGAAGTTCAGGAAGAGACTTCCTAGAAAGAAAGAAAAACTACTCCAAAGGTCAGACAGAAACTTCACTGAACTATAGGGTAAATTTCTTAACAGTTCGAGCAGGAATATCTCAAAATAATCAAGACCAAACATCCCCGAAGTTCAAGGACACACTTTCCAGAAGTGATGAGAAGAAATTCCTCGAAAATCACAAGAGCATCAGAAAGAAGTTAAGGGAAGAAGACTACTCCGAAGCTTGGAACGTTCCAGAGGTTTTGGAGTTTTTCTCAAAAAATCAAGATGGGTTTCCCAAAATTCAAGAAGAAACAAACCAGGGAAGGAGTACCTAAAACTACTCGAAAACTCAGGTACAAACTCACACAAAGCTCTGGCCAATACGTTTCAGAAATAAATTCAGGACCGAACGTCTCTGAAGGTCGGTGAAGGATTTCTCAGACGATCCGGACGAAACTTCCCTACAATTTAGTTGGAACTTCCCAGAAGTGCTAAAGAGCTTTCCCAAAGTTCAGAAGAGAACACTTCAGAATTCCAGAATAAGGATTCTCGAAGTTCATGGAGAAACCTCTCCAAAAAACAGAAAGAAACTTTCCAGAAAAATAGGGAGTGTTTTCTAGTAGTTTGAGCAAGATTTTCTCAGAAGTTCAGGAACATACTACTCCGAAATTCAGGAGAAAACTTCCCAAAAGGTCATAAGTGGACTTTTCAGAAGTTCAGGAAGAAACTCCCAAAAAAATTAAAGGAAAATTCTGTAGAGGACTTTCTCAAAGTTTCGGTGAAATATTCCTCGAAGTTCAGGATGGGACTTATCAAATGTTTAGGAACAATAAGTTCAGAAAAACATTGCCCAGAATATTAAGAAGAAACTTACCAGAGAGGGTATAAGCTATAAGTTCAAGCAGGAATTTCTCAAAAATTTCAGGAAACTTCTCTGAAGTTCAGAAGACGGCTTTCCAGAAGTTCCGAAGGAAATTTCCCAAAATTTTAGTTGTAACTACTCATAAGTGCTAGTGAGCTTTCCAGAAGTTCAGAATCGAACATTCCAGAAGTTCAGAATGAGGCTTTCTCGAAGCTCAAGAATTCCTAGAAGTCAAGTAGATTCTTCTAAGAAAAACAGAAAGAAACTTTCCATAAGAATAAGTAGTACTTTCTAGTAGTTCAAGCATTAATTTCTCAGGAACAAACTTCCCCGAAGTTTAGAAAACTTCCCTGAAGATCCAAAGAGGGTTTCTCAGAAGTTCAGGAAGCAACTTCCAACAAATTTACGAAAATTTTTCAAGAAATTCTGGAGAGAACTTTCCCAAAGTTTTGGAAACAAAATTCTTCGCGGTTCAGAATGGGACTCATCAGAAGTTTAGAAAGTAACTAAGTTCAGGAAAAATCTTAACAAATTCCTGGAGGGTTAGGTTGGGTTGCAAGATGTGCATTTACAAAATATGCAGGAGTGACTACCAAGAAGTTCATCAGGAAACTTCCCAGAATTTCAGCAAAGAGCTTTGTCAATGACCAGGAAAGAGTTTTCCTGAAATTCAATAAATAATCATTGACGAACAGAAGAAGCAGTCTATACAATAATCATTCATATGGCCATAATGGTATTCGTTGCTCATGGCACCATATTAATATATAGTTAACGCTCACCTCGTTTGAGAGATTTGATCGGTAAGAAACTTCCCTGAAGTTTAGCAGAGAAGTATAAAAAAACTCAAGAAGTTTATCATAATGTCAAAAAAGTTTCGAGAATTCTTTCAAAGTTCAGAGAATACTTGAAAAAATTTAAAAAAAATCCGGAATTCTGAAAATTCACCACTTGAAGCTCACGAAAAAGATCGAATGCTTTACCAGAAGGTCAGAGAACCTCGAGATAAAATCGTTGGAGTGAGATCGATCACTGCATATCTATACAGCAACCTTTGAATGTTAAATGTTTAAAGAATTAATGCTGTCAATAGCTTCAGTATCTTCACGCAAAAATTGATGATAATTAGATAACAACTCCTTTTCTGGATTATCTTTGAAATAGATATCGAAACTAGTCCACATATTAATTAATAACTTCGCCGAAGGATACTTCATATCACAACTCTAGAACAGCGTTCCAATAAAGTTTTCTGAATAACAAAAACATTAGTGTAATTCACAAAACAAAAGTGAAAAATGTGAAGACTTATGTCGTTTTCGGTTATTGCCAGTGCGGAACTGGCTTCGCCCTAACACGTTTTTTCAATTTTATTTTATCCAGATCCGACCCGGATCCGCTCTGGATCTGACCCAACATCGATGAGGTTCGCTCTCAACTTTTTTCGAGTTCCAACCTGGATTCGCTAATACAAACAAACATGAACTGTCAAAATAAAATGTTTATGTTTTGCACTAATACCATCATACTGACTCAACTCTGGATCCGTTTTCGTTCGAAAATTGCGAGTCAGAGTCTGACATGACCCAGGTTTAAAACAAAAAACGACATTATTCTTCGACTGTCAAAAATGACGGCTAAATTGATGAATGTCCGGAATTACTGCATAAAGGGCGAACACGAAATTATTGCGACACCGAAAATGTCATACCAATTTTCTTATAATGTTTAGAATCAAACCAAAATTTTAGGGTAGTTTTATACATATATTTACTTCAAAAATCAAAAGAAAAGTTAATCGATGGAGCCTTGAGTGTAAAATTGAACGCATTTTCGCTTGATGCCCTCCATCAAAGTCTTTACAGTGTCATCCGGTACCAGTTTCTCAGTTTTTTTTTCCATTTTCTTAACATGTCCTTCTCGTCTTTGACTGTCTTCTTGCTCTTCCGAAGTTCCCGCTTCATCATTGCCCAGTACTGCTCCACCGGGCGCAGCTCCGGACAGTTTGGCGGATACATGTCCTTTGGAACAAAATGGACAGAATTGGCCTCATACCACTCCAGGACACTTTTAGAATAGTGGCATGATGCCAAATCTGGCCAAAATAGCGAAGCTTCGTCGTGCTGCTGCAAGAACGGCAAAAGGCGCTTCTCGAGGCACTCAGATTTGTAGATCTCGTCATTTACTGTGCCCTTTGTCACGAAAGGCTCACTCCTCAGTCCGCAAGAGCAGATGGCCTGTCAAATGAGATATTTGGAGGCGAACTTCGACATTTTCTTCTTCTTAAATTTGTCGTCCACATAGAACTTGCTCTTGCCGGTGAAAAACTCCGACCCCGGAATTTGCTTAAAATCGGCTTTTATATACGTTTCGTCGTCCATCACACAGCAGCCATATTTTGTCAGCATCTTCTCGTAGAGCTTCCGTGCCCGAGTTTTAGCCGTCGATTGTTGCCGCTCATCGCGGTTTGGGAAGTTCTGTACCTTGTATGTATGTAGTCCAGCTCTCTTCTTTGCATTCTGGACGTAGCTCTGCGACATGCCGATCTTTTTAGCCAAATCACGGCTTGAGACGTTGGGATTTCCGCTTCACCTTTCCCTCCGTCTTTTTGTTCTCCGGTCCCGGTTTTCTTCCAGCTCCTTTACCGTGGTCCAACGTCAACCGCTCCTGGAACCGCTTCAACACTCTCGAGACGGTTGAATGGTGAATGTTCAACATTTTTCCCAACTGCCGGTACGACAGGTCAGGAAATTCCAGGTGTTTGGAAAGAATTTGTTCTCTCGATTCGCGTTGGTTCACCTCCATTTTCGTTGAATCGAAAAACACGACTTCGAGTTTGACAGCATGTAAACAATACACATCAATGAGAAAGTGTGCAAAATTTGGTTGATTTTTACCCAATGGTAAAAAAGTTATGCCCTGTTGAATGTGTCGCAATAATTTCGTGTTCGCCCTTTAGTGTAGCATTTCAAAGACATTTTCAAAAATTTCAACACAACAGTTAACAGTCAAGTTCAGTTGCCGACTCGATCAGCTTCAGTCGGCTTCTGTAATGCGCAATTTTGCTCGACTCGACTGTGACATGTGTCGAATCAAGTTGCTCGACTCGATTTCTATAATTAACCTAATAATTCAAATTTAGCGTGTTGAATAAAAATGGAATTTATTCACAATGATAAAATTATCAAAACAAGAAATTTACCTCGCGGACAAAACAAATGCAACTTGAAATATTAGCCACCAGATTACCCTCGGCTTTCAATGCTTCGTTGCGAATCCATTATTGTCGATTACAGCCTTGCACCTTTGAGGCATTGAGTGTATCAGGTTGTCATTAATGCTTTGTGGGATCTCTGCCCAAGTTTTATGGATTGGCTCAAACAGTTGACCCTTTTTGCGCACATTTTTGCGGTTGATTCTTTGATTTTCGATCTCCCAAAGGTTCTAGATCGAGTTGAGATCCGGAAACTGCGGTGGCCAATCCATAACTAAATAGCGCATCTTCAACGGTGGTCCAAATCGTGGTTTGGATTTAGTTTTAGACCAAATGCAAAAATATTGCTGCACCAATGTTGTAAGTTTTGTTTTATACCGGATCTATTTTGCATCATTTTAAATCTGGTATATGTTTTGATCTATTTTTGCAGCAATTTGGATCAAGAAAATATCGTTCCAAATCACTACACTACTTGATCATATTCTTTAATGTGTAAAATATCAGCTTTTACTAAACCAAAACTCAACTACCGTGTTGTTTATTAACGCAAACCAAAGAGTTTAGGCAAAGATTCGCCTCTTTAGTAGGCAAAATCGGGCTTCTAATGGTGAGTTGACAACTTCGAAGGAGGGTGCAACCGACCTCTCGTCCTCACAAGTTCCTACCTCACGCCTCCACGAGTCATATGATCACAAAAGACTGCCAGCTGAAACATAGACATTTCAGCTTAAGATCGTGTACCTATAAATCAAGTACTATATCCATACCTGTAAATCATATCATATTATTTTACATTCTCATTTAATTAATAATTTCAGTACGCTTTGGAATCATCTTTGCATTCAAAAACCATTTAAGAGCCTGGAGCAACATGACAAGCATCAAAGCCTCAATTTGTTTTTCAGTATTTCAGCATAACATTGAATTTAATTTGCACTTCCCAAGTAACACCAAAAACATCTTCTTGGTCAGTAATCTTCAAACTTTGTTGTGTAGGAGTATTAAGAATGGAATGAAAAACATCTTTTGTCGTATACAAGTTGAGAGGATGTTTTCGCAGAACATTTGCGTTTCATACGTCACTCATATATTTTTCAAGAACATATGACTTAATTTTCGACTCAAATATGACCAAAAGAGCGCAATTAATCGATATTTTTATAACATCTGTTAGATCGCATAAAAAGTTCTAAGGAGTGTATCGAATATAAGCTATCCACATACATTTGCGTTGTACGCATGTATTTGTGATGGTTTTTTATGCTCTGAACACTGCATGCTGTGCGTTTGACTGTCAGCTTTCTTTTGTTTACTTGTTTGTGCGGTTCAAATTCTGCGTTTTCAAAATGTCGCGTATTGAAAAGGAAGTGAAAATTAAGGTTCTGGACACATGGCTAAGTGAGAAGGGTATTACTATGCGAAAATTGGCGAAGCGGTTTGGAATTCATCATGCGAGTGTTAAAACCATCATTAATAAGCTTGGGGAACACTATTCTTTGGATGAGCTACCAGGAAGAGGCAGAAAACCCGGTTCTTCCAACCCGAAACTGGAGCAGAAAGTGGTATCTCTAATCATGAAGAACAAATCAATGTCAATACGTGATTTGGCCAAAAAAGCAGCGTATCAAGAGGCGAAACCACCTGAAGCAGAAAATCTCGAAACAAAGTGCAGAACAGAAGAAGCGAGCAGCAACAAGGGCCCGGAAATTGTATTCGCGTCTTTTGCAGCGTCCGGATGCATGCGTTTTGATGGACGATGAGACCTATGTAAAGGAGGACTCAAAAACCCTTCCAGGTCCACAATACTTTACTGCCGTCGTTGGGGAGGATGTGAGCGATGCGGACAGTTCGATTCAAGTGGAGAAATTCGGTCGAAAGGTACTGGTATGGCAAGCAATATGTTCCTGTGGTTTGAAGTCAACCATTTTTTACACTACCTATAAATGCGGAAATCTATCGATTTGAGTGTCTCCAGAAGATATTGTTGTCTTTATGTAAGAAGCATAGTACACCTCCACTGTTTTGGCCGGATTTAGCGTCGGCTCACTATGCCAAAACCACTCTCAATTGGCTTGCGGAAAAGGGTATAGATTTCGTTGAGAAAAATATCAATCCACCAAATTGCCCTCAGCTTCGACCCATCGAACGTTACTGGGCAATCGTGAAGAGGGTCTTCAAGAAGTCTGGTAAGGCAGCTGGGAACATGTAGGAGTTCAAAAAAATTTGGGCTCAAGCGTCCAAAAAATGCGATGCAACACTTGTCCGGAACTTGATGAAGAGCATTCGATCCAAAGTTCGAAAATTCGTGAAGGAATAACTTAAATTTCATCCGGTCTTCATTATGTTCAAATTTAACCTCGCACAATAAAGGATCAATTTTTTTGTATGAGTAAAATATCGGTTTTCAAACTTAATTTGAAAGAAAGTTTGTGGATAGCTTATTTTCGATACACTCCTTAATATAGATGCATTTTTAACATGCTTTTGACATGACGATGTGTTATCTACGTAGTTTATATCATCACAATAACCAATAGATTACCTATAATCAAGTTATTAAAAAGTAAAGATAACTGCAGAAATGCCTGAGCAATTCATCTCAACATAATTGTGTCAAACTAGCAGATGTCAATACAGATTGAATTTAAGTATTATGAGTATGATGAATTTGTTTATGAAATCTCAATATTTTTCATTAATTTCTCATATCGATTAAAAAGCGGACCCAGCCCATTTGACAGATATCTTCTTAAGAAACGGTTACAGAATTGATCTAACTACATGAACAAAAAAAAAACAACTAAGGCATACAATAAGAAGCAGATTCATTGTGACAGTTCACAAGACACGTCATTATTTCTAAAATTTCTCGAGCCAAATGACATTTCACTTAGAAGATGCTCTAATATGGTTATTATGATGTTAAAATAAATAACTCAAATAATTTCCAATGAACCATCATGAGTATGTAATTAGACTGCTCTCAAAATGTATTAAGGACTCAATTTCAACTTCACGCCATAACTATGGACTGAACTACAGTGCGGATTGAAACTATGTTTATAATTATAACCAAAAATATCGAAAGCTGCGTTTTGTTTTTGTCGATAATTGAGATGATAAATTTTGAGTAAGAAGGAAAATTGCTCGATAATCCAGACATTTATTTATGTTTTCAAAATACTTTTAATCAACAGTGTAGACCATGTGTCTAATCCCCCAAGACGAATTTTGATGATTCCAACATAGATGCTGCGAAATTGAAAAATAATAATGAATTTTCTGTTGTATTTTTGTATCGTTGGAATGGCGCATAAATTATGGAAGAGTAAAACCAAAAGTTGCACCATCAACGGTACCTCGCATATTATATTTTGGTAAACGATCTGAGTGTTAACCATCTTCAGAATTCTGATATTTATCAAATAATCGATTTGGCCAAAAACGATTGTCGTTTTTTTTTTTATAATGAGTTGTGCATATTCCCTCATAAACAAACATTATTTTCGAATTCAATCTTTGTTAACTTCTGTTCGTTTGACATTTCTCAAATAAGCATGTTATGTTCAAGTGTTTCTGCAATTATTTTTACTTTGGCATTACTTGATTATATATAACCTTTTTGTTATTATGATGTCTAGCATCTACCAAGATAAGACATCATCATGTTGAAAACAGGTTACTCAAAATATCTTTAGAACGTATTATTAGTCCTAAATCTGTATCTTAAAACTTCATGTGTGACCTTAAAGATGTTTCAAATAGATCGATTTATTGCACTGTTTTGGTCATATAAGATACCGAAAATAAGTTTTATGTACTACAAAAGTACATGAGATCATGTCTTAAAGATGAATTTTTGATCATTACTTAACAAGTTGTGTTACTTGCGTTCTAAACTTCAACTACTATATTCATTAATATTTTATATTATATTAATATAGTATTTAGTGGTATCATGGTAAGATAAGCTATTTATTTCAGAAATCATCAAACTGGGCTCTTCGATCACTCCAATTGCTATTTTTGAAACGTAACTGGAACAGATAAAGATAAATTTTAACAACATCTCTTATAAAATAATGTCTTGTGATGAAATGCTATCTTTGATATTTGGAATGATCTATTCAGTTTGCTGCATTCCAAGACTAGTAGTATATTAATACATACCTATCTTTTTTTTTTCTTTTTTTCAGTAGCAATCCAGAGTATGTCAGATATATTTTGTACATACGCATATTATGTTCTTGTATTGACTTACTGTATGCTAAATATTGTATACTGAATATTGAATAATATATAACGGGGAAAGGGAGGGACCATCAGGGCACCCGAATGAAACGATTTGGATAGAGAACATGGGACTGCCTCCTCCCTATTGTAAACATTTCGTGGAACGAGGGCGGGCTCTTCGACCCCTGTTTATTCTGTTAATTGAGGGCTCGATTCTAGTGCTGTGCGTGTGAACTTGCTTTTGGAAGGAGATTCTCTTCCCTATATTCGCGGGTTTCGCGAAAGTGTTTCTGCTTACGAGCCCGCTCAAACGTTTTTGGCCCTTCATACAGAAGCTTGATGATCACAAACAATAATAGAATCCTGATCAAATCGTTTTTCAGTTTAGGGAACGTCCATTAATTACGTCACGCAAAAATTGACTTTTTATTACCCCCCCCCCCCCCCTTTGTCACATTTTTTGCATGAACCGTCGAATTTTTTTTGTATGGATCGTAACGTTTTCTCAACCCACCACCCCCTCACCCCCCTTACTGCGTGACATAATTAATGGACCTTCCCTTATTACACTGCTATGTAAAGCTACCTTGCTACAAAGATGGTAGTATTACATAATCATCATCATAATCATCAGAGGCGAATAGTAATAAATCGTACAAAATCGGCAGCACCAACTTTGTTATTTATTATTCGCAACATCCTCAACTGCTGCTGATGATGAAACCTATACACTTTAACACAAAGCAACTTTTTCTCTGCTTGTTGCCGTTTTGTTTTCGGTGATTCGTTTTACTTCGTTTTTGTTATTACACTTTAGTAAAAAGGTAAGTCTGCTCGCTCCCTTTTGAGAAGAAAAGTGGTGGAACTTCAGAGAAGTTCATTGAATTGCCGAAAAACTCCGGGGGCGACCCCGGCGTAGTGGTTAACATCCATACCTCTCACGCCAGAGTCACGAGTTCAAATCTCGCCCCGGACAAGTTACGAAAAACGCCCAACGAGGTGTTTGAGAGACTACAACGGGGGATGAACCAGCCCGAGGCTGAAAATCTCGATAATACAATAACAACAACAATTCCGAAAAATACTCAAAGTTTATGGAAATTTCGTTGAACTTCCAAATAGTTTGCTGATCATCCACGGAATGGAAACAACTTTCTGAAAATTACCGGAACTTTGAGAAGCAGATTTAGCTTCCCAGAAGTTATTTTAACTTCCAGTTGGTACCGTAATTACGTCACGCTATTAGGAGCAAAGAGGAGGGGGGGTTGAAATTTATATTCCACTAGCTGAACGCGCTGCTACGCTTGCAACTAAATGATTTTTTTTAATAGAACTGGCACTTTCATGGTTGTTTTTCAGCATGAGTTTTTTTCTTAACGAACCAGGAGTTCAGACTTCTATTAAAACATGCTTCTTACCCGAGAAATACACATTTTGTGTTTTAGTAACCTGGATAGTTCTCATGTTTAGTAGAAATTTGTGTTTAATTTGAATGGGAGCCCTCCCCTCCAGAGGGAGGTGGTTTCTTAAACCATCATACAATCATTGCCTTCAAAACCCGCCACATGCCAAATTTGGTTCGATTTGCTTGATTAGTTCTCGAGTTATGCAGAAATGTGTGTCTTATTTGTATGAGAGCCCCCCTTCCTGAGAGAGAAGAAAACTCAAACAATCATAAGAACTTTCCTCAGCCAGAAAAACCCTTGCATACAAATTTTCACGCTCATCGGTTCAGAACTTTCCGAGTCTATAAGGGTCAGACAGACAGACAGACAGAAATTCATTTTTATATAAATAGATAGATAAATCCTGCCTTCAAAAACCCCTTTATGTCAAATGTGGTTTCGTTGGCTTGATTAATTCTCGAGTTATGCAGAAATTTTTGTTTAATTTGTATGGGATCCCCCCCCCCCTTCGACAAGGGGGAGGGGTCTTGAACTGCCATAGAAACATTTCTTGTCTCCAAAAACCTCAACATGCCAAATTTGGTTTCATTTCCTTAATTGGCTCTCGAGTTATGCTAAAAATTGTGTTTCATTTGTATGGGAGTCTCCTCTCCAAAAGCCGGAGTGAAATAGAAATATTTCTCTCTTTCAAAAATCTCCACCTGCCAAACTTGGTTTCATATGCTTGATTAGTTCTCGAGTTACGCAGAAATTTGTGTTTTATTTGTCTGAAAGCTCCCTTTTCAGAAAGAGGAGGGGTTTCAAGTCATTATAGAAACATGCATTCACTTCAAAAACCTCCACATGACAAATTTGGTTCCATTTGCTTGATTTGTTCTCGAGTTATGCAGAAATTCTTGTTTCATTTATATGGGAGACCCCTTTTCAGAGGGCGGAGGGGTCTCAAACCATAGAAATATGTCTTGCCTTCAAAAAGTTCTAATTGCCAAATTTGGTTCCATTTACTTGATTAGTTCTAGAGTTATGCAGAAACTTGTGTTTCATTTATATGGGAGCCTCCCCCCCCCCCTTATCAGAGAGAGGGGGGTCTCCTACCCTGGAAACATTTATTGCCTTGAATATCGCCACATGCCAAAATTGGTTCCATTTGCTTTATTAATTCTCGAGTTATGCAGAAATTTATGTTTCATTTGTATGAGAGCCCCCCCCTTCTAGAAAGAGGAGGGGTCTCAAACCACCATAGAATCATGTTTTGCTTCCAGAAAACTCCAAATGTAAAATTTGGTTCGATTTGCTTAATTAGTTCTTGAGTTATGCAGAAACTTCTGTTTAATTTGTATGGGAGCCTCCCCTTCCAGAAAGGGGAAGGGTCTCAAATTACCATAGAAACATTTTCTGCTTCTAAAAACTCTCACATGCTAAATTTACTTTCCTTTGCTTGATTAGTTCTGGAGTTATGCAGAAATATGTGTTTCTTTTGTATGGGAGCTCCCCCCCCCCCCCCTTTCAGAGAAGGGAGGGATCTAAAACTTCCTTAAGAACCTTCCCCGGTCCCAAAAACCCCTCCATAGACAATTTCACGCCGATCGGTTCAATAGTGTCCGAGTCTATAAGGTTCAGACAGACAGACAGACAGAAATTCATTTTTATATTTATAGATTATTAAATTAATTTTTATTTTCCACTTGAACCGCACAAGCCGAACACCGTTCTGTCACGCACTGTTTTCGGCATCGTTGGCGCGATTACACATGTTTGCTTTGATGCAAGCGTAGGTAGTTGGACATTATCATCTCGAATTCCACCGTAGCCGCGTGAGTAATGTTTACCTTTTTTATCGTACCGCAAGGCAGCGCAACTACCAAATCACACACACACACACCCTAACCACTGATAACACGTTAGTCGTCGTCGTCGCCGTCGCCATTGATTCAGAACACAATCACCATTTTCCCTTTCGTTTCGCAACCGCCCTGACGTACTTAAAATTCGATAAAACTTACCTCTATCTCATTGTGTTCGAACCACTCGTTGCAGAAATAGCACGACGCTTTGTTAAACTTCACCGTTGTTGTTTTGGCTGACATTTTTTTTAGTTCTTTGAACAAACAAACTAAGAACAATAGCCGCGATTAGTGGGTGAGATGTTGACCTGCCCAAATTAGTCGAGCTTCTGTCGCGTAGTGTAAGCGATCGCAGTAGGCGGTGTTGGTCGGTCACCTTATCATCACTGACAGGGCGCTTGGCTGGTGTTCTCCAAGATAAGCAAGCGCAGGGCTGTCATCGGATTCGAGCGAAAAAAAAAACAAAGCGCAATTTAAAATCTGACATGCTATTTTTGTTACCAACATTTTAATACAGCAACTATACGTAGTCAACATCCAATACTGTTTCGGTTTGCTTCATTTCTAATGAATATTGTCGTATTCACGATTTGTGTTTTTTCTTTGACAGATCTGGTCAAAATACAAACACCAACTAGGTTTATTCTTGTGATTTTCCGTTTTCCAAAAATATAAACGAAACAAATTCAAACAGCAAATTGTTCATAACAATCCTCAAAAGACTAACCAACTGTGAACTAGATTCTATCGCGCATCGTGTAAAAATGTCATACGTCATCAAAATTTGTCTAATCCGTTCCTTGAGAGATTCGAACAAGTTTGTACAAGAAAATTCTACGCTTCACTTTCTAACACCTGCAACCGGAACCCTTCTGCTGTCCTTCCTGGCCGTCCAGCTTCACCGGGGGGTTCTTCGTGTCGACAAACAGCTTAGGAACACCTCTTCGTGCCTGGATCGTCGAGCTTAGCACGATGGTTTCGATCCGCTTCATCACTTTATCCAGCAGCAGCTCGACGGCCATCTTAACGTTATGACCGGTGAAGGCGCTCGTCTCAATGTAGTCGATCCGGTACTTGTCCGCCAGGCACTGTGCCCTCGTTTCGCTCACCACCCGCTTGTGATCCAAGTCGGCCTTGTTTCCACACAGCACTATGTCCGGATCTTCACAGTAGGCGTGCTGCTTCAATTGCTCCATCCAGCTCTGCACGTCCAGGAAGCTCTGTTCGTTCGTGATGTCGAAGATCAGAATGAAGCCCATCGAGTCGCGGTAGAAGGCCGTGGTCAAACTGCGGAAACGTTCCTGCCCGGCTGTGTCCCACAGCTGCAGGTGTACCCGGTGGTTGATGCCGTTCGAGTTGTACAGCTGGAAATTTTAAGATAGGAAAGCATCGCAACAAATAGTCTCATTGGTAAATGGAAAACTTACGACACGTTTCTCGCGAAAATCAATTCCGACTGTTGAGATGAACTTGGTATGGAAGACACCATCTGTGTACTGGTAGAGGAAGCTCGTTTTGCCGACGCCTGAATCGCCGATGGTTAGGAATTTGATAAGGTAATCATAATCTATCGCTGCCGTCATGCTGATGAGCAACCGTCCTTCCGCAAGGCAAAACTGAAAAGGAAAAGAGGAAATCAAATATGCTAGAGTGAGTAATGAAATCGACTGCAACGTTATAATTCAGATGACATGCATGTGGTCAAACTTCCAGATGGGACGGGAAGTTCGTGCTGGCTGGCTTAAGCTGAAACCCATGTTAAATAGTTAATGAACATAGTGCCATGACGGTTCTCTCTTGGTCGTTCAGAAGCGAGAATACCACAGTCGAGTAAGTCTTGCGAGGAAATTAACAGATTGTTATCGTTGTTATCGACCTGCTGTGAAAATGGATAGAAGCTTCTGGGAAATCCATTTTGATCGAATGGAAAATTTCATCAACATACCACATCCAACAGTAAACCGTAGGACAATTGGGTCTAATTTAACTACAAAGAGCGGCTCACGGAAAGCATGGAAATCCCACCGCTCTGACCAAACAATTAAAATCATACCACGAGAATTATTCCGATAATCATCCATCCGGGGACACGTGTGACGTCTACATTTTCGTCACCGGTTGCTACGATCCACCTGTCCAACTAAATTTATCATTATTTAAAATGCGAAAATGCAAACCGTCAGAGCGCGAACACATCGGTGAGTGAACGAACACAATTCAACAAACAATCCCTTAATGAAGATACGTCTCCCAGCAGCAGCAAAGTCCTCTTCATTCCCGTTCCACTATATAGGTGTGTGTACGTTTAAATGGAACTCAATTAGCGAAACGATGTTAGGTCGGTGGACAGGTTGGTTTGTTGCGGTAAATGCAGGATGGTCGCATCGGAGGACCAAGGATCCGGCTTCAACTTGCTCTATGTAACTATTTTATTAATTAAATTAAGTTGTTTCGCAAAAATGGAAACCAATTTGAGTAATCAAAAAATCGAGCACTTGAACTCCCCTCTTTGAGCGTTCGAGCTATACTAAAGGAGATAACCGCATTTTGAGAGTGTTACTTTGTGTTGGATTAAAAACAGTGATTTTGGGAATCTGTAGAACTACCCAAGAGTTTAATAATCTAATCGAAGAGGGGTTGTCGGAGCATCCGGAAGATCAGGTGAAAAATCTAAGAAGTTCCAAGAATTTGGAGTTTCAAATTCAATTCGTGGAAACTCCACGATGTCCTTCGAAAAGTCCAACGGACACCCAAGATATCCAAGACACTTCTGGAGAGTGCTCGAATATTCGGTGGAATTTAGAGAGCTTCTGAGAAAATTGTATAACCTTTAATAAACCTGTTCAACTCTTCGCTAACAGTCGCTTAAAGTGCTTGGGCGAACCGTCAAATCTAACGAAGTAAAGCCCTTAGTCCAGACCCGTGTATTAATGGGTTCCATATGTAGGGTCCAGGTGCAAGCCACGTAAATGCGAAATAAAAAAAAAAAAATATTGGCCATGGATTCCTATTCTGGCCATCCACAGAGAAACGTTTAAATAGTGACCAGTGTATAATTTTCGAGATTCATTTGTTGATACATCTTGAGATCTTCAACCACTAAAAAACGTGAATAATCGTTCAAGCTTGGCCAAAACAGGATCACAACTTTCGGGAAATTTTCATGAGTTCCATGAACTTCCTAGATCTTCCTAGATATCCGTAGAAGTTTTCAACAATCAAAAAAAAACTTCGAGGAATTTCAAATTACTTTTGCAAAGTACTATGAAACAAAGAAAACAAAGAAGTCCACCTAACTGCTCTATGGAAAGTTTGTAGAGGATCCGAAAAGTTCGTAGAGGTTTAGAACAGTCTAAAACATATTTCGGGAAATCCAAATAGTACAGTCCTCAGAGTTTTCGTAACATCTGAAAACCACATTAGAAGAATCTTGGTGAGTGTGAGCTTTTTAGCTATTCGCATAAGAAGCTTTCTGAAAGTCTGTGGAAATTCTGAGAAGTTCACGAAACTTTTGAAAACCCCTTCTGTATCATATAATGTGGAAAACCGTTGAGCCTTCGTTGAACACGTAGCAACCAGAGCATATTTGAGAAATTTATTACATACTGAGGACCCGGTGAAAGCGCTGCTACGCTTGCAACTAAATGAATGAAAATTTAATAGAACTGGCGCGTTTATGGTTGTTTTTCGGAATAAGTTTTGTTCAAATATTTTCGTTTGCTAATGTATGACTTCGATTGTAGTGTTTTATTATTTGGATTTTGTTTTTGTTTTTATTTTTCTTTACCTAGCTGCGTTGCATAATTTTATTGAACTTAAGTTCCAATTTTTTTTCCCAAACTATCTTAACCCCATATATACAAAAAAAAAAGAAACAAAAACAGAAAAAAAACCACAACAAACCCCAAAAAACCAAAAAAAAAAAAAAAAAAAATATGTAAGTTACACACACACACACCAGCGATCCCACTCCTCTCCCATACATTTCCCCATATTCCTCCCAAAGAAGGATTTTTCCCCCCACACTATTAAAAAACCCCCGTGTAAAAATAAAAAAATCCATCACCTCTTCTCTTTTTAGGTCTATACTCGCCTTTAACCTTTCATTCTTAAAACAAATTTTTTCACTTTTTCTATTAGAACCACACCAAAAAAAAAAAAAGCGCAATTCCGACTATTTTGGTTGACTACTCCAGTTTTTAAAACTACCATTAATTTTGACAGGTCATAGTATTTTCTACTGCAATGTTTACTTATGTATTATCACTAAAGGAAATTATTTTCTGCTAAAAAAACGTAGGAGTATTTTTTCTAATTTAAACCTCGGATTGGTAGTTTCTACTATGGTTTTTATTTCTGTGTAGAAACATTCCATAGACAAATTATGTATCTTCAAAGTACGCCGGATCCTGTCAGTTTAAACGTAATTTTTTCTTGCAAAACCTTAGATTAACATCTTGTGCATAATGTAGCACTGAGAGTAGCTCAAGCATCCCCCTTTCTATGGAGGGAGGGGTTCAAATTTCTTTCAGAGCATGTTTCTAACCCGAGAAATACACAGTTTGTCTTGTATTTGCCTGTATTATTCCCATGTTTGGTTGAAATTTGTTTCATGCATATGAGAGTTCCCCCTTGCAGAGGGGGAGGGCCTTCTAACCATCATACAAAAAAAATTCGGCCTCCAAAAACCCCCACATGCCACGTTTGGTTCCATTTACTAGATTAGTTCTCGAGTAGTGCAGATCACCCCCCCCCCCCCCCTTTCCAGAGGGAACCATCATAAGAACCTTTCTCGGTACCAGAAATCCCGGCTTACAAATTTTCACGCCGATCGGTTCAGTAGTTTCCGGGTCTAGATAGTTCTTATGTTTGATTGAAATTTGAGTTTCATTTGTACGAGCCCCCCCCCCCCCTCCCGAAAAAGACGGGGTCTCGAATCACCATAGAATCATTTCTTGCCTCCAAAAAACCCCACATAGCAAATTTGATTCCATTTGCTTAATTCGTTCTCGAGTTATGCATAAATTTGTGTTTCATTTGTATGAAGGCCCCCCTATCTAGAGAAGGGAAGGGCTTCAAACTGTCATAAGAACCTTTTCCGGCCCCAAAAACGCTTGCATACAAATTTTCACGCCGATCAGTTCAGTAGTTTCCGAGTCTATAAGGGTCAGACAGACAGACAGAAATTCATTTTTATATATACTAGCTGAACCCGGTGCGAGCCTTGCTACGCTTGCAACTAAATGAATAAAAATTTAATAAAACTGGCACTTTTGGGGTTTTTTTTAGGAATGAGTTTAGTTTAAATATTTTCGTTTGCTAATGTGTGTAATTTCTGCAAAATAAAACTTAGGTGTGTGTTTTTAATTTAACCCTCGGATCGTTAGTTTTTACCATGGTTTTTCTTTCTGTGTAAAAGCATTTCATAATGTAGTATAGAGCTGAGCACAACGCACACCCCACCCCTTCCCACCCAAGACTAGACAAGAAGATGAAAAGGAATACACCACAAGCAAAAAAAAAAAACATTATTTTTATATATGTGTGTTGTTGGTGTAGGAGTTTTTTTGTTGTTTTTTTTTTTTTTTTTTTTTTCACCCCCCCCCCCCCCCCCCCTTTCAGACGACGGAGGAGTCTCAAACCATCATATGAACCTTCTCCGGCCCCAAAAATCTTGCATACAAATCACAACAGAAGGGATAATTTTGGTACATTTTTTTATTTCATTTGTATGAATGCCCCTCCTTCAAGAGTGAGGAGGGGTCTCAAACCACCGTAGAAACATTTCTTGTCTAAAAAAAACCCCCACATACCATATTTGGTTCTATTTGTTTGATTAGTTCTCGAGTTCTGTTAAAAGTTCAGTTTCATTTGTATGGGCGTTACCCCCCACAGACGGGAGAGGAGTCTCGAACCATCATAAGAACCTTCTTTGGACCGAAAAACCCCTACAACCAAATTTTCATAACATTAGGGATAATTCTCTTGTTTAGTTTAAATTTGTGCTTCATTTGTATGAGAGCCCCTCCTTCCAAAAAGAAACACCATACACACTTAGAAAATTTTACAGTATTCGGTAATTTTTTACCGAACTTTCAACAGCTGAACGTTCGGTAATCCGATTTACCGGATTTCGGTGAAGTTTTACAGTATTCCGGTAAAAAAATTACCGGAACTTGTCCAATTTTACCGAAATTCGTTAAATCGGATTACCGAGCGTTCAGCAGTTGAAAGTTCGGTAAAAAATTACCGAATACTGTAAAATTTTCTAAGTGTGTGGACCACCATAGAAACATTTCTTGCCTCCTGAAAACCCTACATGCCAAATTTGGTTTCATTTGCTACATTAGTTCTTGAGTTATGCAGAAACTTCTGTTTCATTTGTATGGGAGCAGCCCCTTCCTGAAGGGGGAGGGGTCTCAAATTACCATAGAAACATTTTTTGCTTTCAAAAACTCCCACATGCTAAATTGACTTTCCTTTGCTTGATTAGTTCTCGAGCTATGAAGAAATTTGTGTCTCATTTGTATGAGAGCCCCCCTTCCCGAGAGAGAGAAGAGGTCTCAAACAATCATAAGTACCTTCCCCAGCCCCAGAAACCCCTGCATACAAATTTTCACGCTGGTCACGGTTTGATGTTCCAAAAGACATAAGGAAGAAGAAAGTGGACAAATTTGCCAAAAAATACTTGCTCTGGCAGGCCATATGCCAATGCGGTAAACTGAGTAAACCGTACATCACAACGGGTACCATCAACAGCGAAATTTACCGCACCGAGTGCCTCCAGAAACGTCTGTTGCCCTTCCTGCGGTCCCACGGAGGCGAGACATTATTTTGGCCGGACCTGGCATCATGCCATTACGCGCGAACGACGTTGGATTGGTACAGAGACAATAACGTTGTTTTTGTACCAAAAACCGCCGTCCCCCCAGATTCATCAGAGATTCGTCCCGTGGAAATATTTTAGGCCATAATGAAGGCCAAGGTTCGAAAATCGTCCAAGGTATTTAAGAACGAGCTGGAGTTGAAGAAAGAATGGATGAAAGTGACCAAAAGGTCGGCTCCACCATTGCACAAAATTAGAGGTTCCAACCCGGGACAAAACAAAATTCAGGATTTTCCGAATAGTGTACTGTTTACGCGCATTCAATCTAACCCATACAACGCCAACCTACATATTTACTGTACCTACATCGATGTTATACATCATTCATCAAAATGCAACATTCCTTTTGTGTTGGTTCAGTAGGCATTCGTATTTTTGCCTACACATTTAACACACACACATGCGCGCGCGCCAATACGACGCAAGCTGTCATTTCTATTCAAAACATTGTTTTCATTCACTGATTACTGCTTCTGTGTTCATTGAATAATTTCGGATTGCCGTTACATCAAAGTAAGTAGCAATACAAAATTTGTGCTAATGTAGCCTTACATCCAATTATTTTAAAGGCATGGCTGAAATTTGGAAACACCTCGATAGAATTGCGGATGACAAAGAAAAAGCACGATGTCAGAAATGCGAGCAAATTGTGTCGTGCAAGGGCTCTTCGACCAGTGGCTTGCTCCGGCACATGAAGAACAAACACGACATGGATTCCAAACCCCCCACAAATCCTAGTTAGTCTGCTGGGAAAGTTAAATCATCCACACCGAAAGTCCTAGTGAAACAAGTATCGATGCTCAAATTCGTTAAACGTCAGTCACTGTCGGAAATTGTAGCTCAGCTGGCAGCAGAGGACGGATTTTCGATCAATGCAATCACCAACAGCAAGTTCATCAGACAATCGATCGCAGATCGTGGATATTCTCTGCCAACGTCGAATACATCCGTCATGAAGCTGGTGGCCGAATACTATGGATACGCTCAGCAGCAAACGCGGGATGAAATAGTGAAGCGTATCGATAGCGGTGAACTGGTTAGTCTCACTTTGGACGAGTGGACAAGTCTAAGCAACAAGCGCTACTTAAACGTGAATGCCCATTTCGCTGACAGATTATTCTACAACCTGGGTCTCGGCAAAATTCGTGGATCACTACCTGCTGAAAAAGTTTTGGACATGGTCCGGAAATTCGGTATTAAGGATGGAAACGACCTGGCCTGCGTCAACGACTGACGGAGCTCGAGTGATGACGAAGTTCGGAAGATTGTCGGATTACCTTCATCAGCAGTGTTACAACCATGCGATTCACTTGGGGGTTTGCGATGTCCTGTACAAGGATCAGCCACCGGTACCAATTGAAAATGAGGATTCAGATAGCGATGATTCGGATAGTGATAACTACGATGATGAAGTTGGTTCTTCGGGTAAATATATTGGAATGTTCATGTTCATATTAAAGAAAACAGCTAATTTATTTCCATTATAGACTTGTACGCCACGCGATTTGGAGAGTCTCTGAAACGTATTCGAAGAGTCGTGAAATTTGTTCGAAAATCGCCTGTTAAGAATGCACTGCTTCAAGAAAAAATCACGAAAATGTTACATAAACCACTTCAACTGTGTGTGGACGTCAAAACTCGTTGGAACTTGACTGAAACAATGCTGGAGCACTTCATTCGCGGTTTTGATTGCATCAACGAAACACTTTCCGAAATAGGCCTTTCAGGTCTTATGTTGGACAGTGCTTTCGAGGTTGCAAAAAACCTTCAGGAAGCTCTTCAGCCAATCAGACTCGCTTCGGAAGCATTGGGAATACGAGATGCTACATTGCTGTCTGCGGAAGGCAGCTTGAGTTTCTTGTATTCGAAGCTTAGGAAAAGTAACTCCAAAGTTGGAAACGACCTCTTCGATGCAATCACCAAAAAAAAAATCAACGAACGGCGCTAAAAGGAAATAATAACAGCGCTGAAGTTCCTTCAAGGTCTGCCGTTGTCAACGCAAGTGCCAGCAGAACTGGACAGCTCATCGAAAACGCAAATGATTAAGTTCATCAAGGAACTGGGAGTTCGATTGTTGCAAGATTGCCAAAGACAGACCGATGATGAAGCTGCCGAGTTTAATGCTGGATTGTCCTGTATGCATGACGATTCAGGATCGACACCATCGAGCATGCGTGAAGAACTGGAATCCGTTATAAAAGAATATGCCAACCCGTCCCAGACTGATTCGGCAATAATTGATTTTTCAAAAATCCAATGGGGAAAGGGGTGTCATTTTTTTCGGCACAGTGGAACGTGAACCCGGATTCTAAAAACTTTCGCCGGCCCAAAATCAATCAAACCGACGCCAACCGATAGGAAACGCATCTTTTCGAACTCCAGCAATATCTGTTGTAAAAAGCGAACCTCACTGTCCGATGAAAGCATTAATAACATTTGCTTCTTGAAGTCGTATTTTCAGAGAACGAATTCAAATTGATAAGACCAGTTACTTGATTTGAACCATTGATTTTTTTTTATTGATGAATAAAACATATTCCTAACCACAAAATTGCGTTTTTAAGCACAATGAAAAATTTCCCGGGATCCCGGGATTTCCCGGGACAAGCAACAAATTTTATCCCGAATCCCGGGACAAACAAATTGGTCGGGAAATGGAACCTCTACACAAAATGTAATGAGGGGTCTTAAGGGAAAGGTGCGGGCTTTCAGCGATGGAAAGGAAATTAAATAAAGTAATTATGCCGAAACATAATCCATATGTATAAGTTCATTTCCTGAAAGTTTCAAGAAAATCCGACTTAAAATAAATTTTTGGCGAATACTTTTGTCTGGTGCATTTTTTTTTTTTCGAGTACAGGCCTTAATATGTGCATTAGATAACGCAGAAAATTCATTGTTTCTTTCAAACTATGTACAGAATTTCCTTCAGATCCATACTCTGTAAAATTTCCAATAAATGTGACAGTTTCTAAAAACAGGGAAGAATTTGGGATGTCCATAAATGTTTGAACAGTCAGCTTCTGAGATCCGTTGATTTTCCGAAAAGTTGCTGGAGTTCCTGAAAAGGTCGTCTAATTTTCCATTAAATTTATGGACCATCTGGAAGTTACGCAGTTAATTCATTTAAAAAGTAGCATTCGAACACCCCTCATTAAGCGATTAGAGCCATTCAAAGCTTCAAAGAGTTTCAGTTTCCATTTCTCCGACCCTCGTTTCAAACAACCGAACGCCCTTTTTCTTCCTCAACTTCAGCAGGATGATTAATTAATTAGTCTTGCAATACGGTGGCTCTCTTATGTGTAGCATTTGCAAATTAAGACTCCGAAAATGGATCGTTACTTTGTAAACTAGGTCAGCATCTTTCTGATCAGTGAAAATGCGTAAATATGAAAGATGCTTTGCTTGAAGGCATTAGTTATTCGTGGCAGGTAGGACGAATTTGCAACCTTAAAGAGCAAAACCGGTCCAGAGCGAATGTTAAAAACCAAACATAATGAGCCTAACTTTTGCCAACACCTTTCTTTCCGTTCACTTCCGTTTCACTCGTCCGGTTGGGACGAGCAGCCATTAACAGAAAACTTTGTTTTTCCTGTTTGTTTAAGAGCAATGAAGGCAGGGAAAAGAGCTTGAAAAAAAAGCCTACTTGGAGAACGCTTGGCCCGCGCTTTGTTCGAGAGGTGAGACAGGCCTACTCGGAAATGCTTTGATGCTTTGTGCACTCGCGAGCTCACAATGTAGATCGAAATGTCATCGATTTTCTTCGACTTTTTCTCTGTTTATTGACCTAATAAAAGTTCATCTCAATTCAATCGTCAGTTCTATTAGTTAATTAAGTAAGTAAAAATGGATCCAGAAAGTTTGGCGCTATTACTTGTTAAACAATAAAAAATAAGCGGCGCAATAACAACGCAACGGTGATATAAGAAGATGGGCCAACTACGGATTCTTCCATCTCATTGGTAATTTAAATTATCCAAAAATGTGATTACTAGGCCATTGTAATGCAAAAAATAAAGTCAGCAATGAGATTGTGTGAATGTTATCTTGCTCATCCGAGATTGAGCAATGGCGGGGTAACATAACAGTAATCGCGTTTTCAATCTACTTGATGAAAAAAGGTGTTAAAAATGTTATGCAGTTACGAGAAAATGAGAAGTAAGATTAGTAATTTTTCCGGATTAATGTACAAAACGGTTACTTTCGTTTCCTTCTAAATCGTGAGACAGTGGGAAGGCGAGATCTAATGCAACCATGTAAAAGCGAGAGGCATGAATCTCGAACGATACAACATTAAAGATTTTATTCTAATCATTCGGGTGTCGAATTTCCGGTAGCTCAGCATCCTTATACTATTTATCTGAGGACTCGAGCCTTTCTCGTTCATTTTCCTGAGGACTCGACATAAGTGTGGCTTTGCCTATTTTCACGGTACTCGAGTGAGCTAGAAGCATAAATCAGTGCTAGAAGTTAGTTACGCTAGTGAGATAAGACAGTAAAAGGTGGAACGGTCAAAAATTGGTCATCCTTTTCTATATGCGCTAGGGAATTTTGACATTTCTTGGGTATATAGTCGGGGAGGCGAGCCTGCCAATGAGAGATTCTCTCATTTCTCGTCCTCTTTCATTAGCACAATTAAATAATATTCGAGGCATTCCTTATCGAATATTGAAAGACAACAGTGATGGCTAACGTATTATGAAAACATTATAATTAAAAACATAAAGGTGGTTTAGTTAATAATGAAAGAGAAAGTCAACAAGGAGAGTCTCCCAGTTTTGCCCTGGAGAGAGGGATCTTTAGATTTATCTAATGCACGTGTACACGCTTTTAGTGCTGTCCTGCATAATCGTTTTGATGACGCATACGAGGGGGAGGCTGATGTTTTCAAGATTATACGAGAGAGTGGTCCTGCTCACAGTGTATATAGGTCCATATCATCACGTGTTGTGAATGAATGGGACAGAGTGGTGAAAATGATTGGAATTGGTGATTTAGAGGCTCATCTCGCGTTACACGAGAGAAGGGCTTGTCTGTTAAGAAGGTAACTTCAGAGGGGTTTTCTTCTGACTGCTGGCGGACCCACGCATAGTCAAAATAATACCTGGAAAAGCAAATATCTTCTAAAACTATGTCCATTTGGGATTCGGAATAATAAAATCATCTGTGTCTCGGTAAAGGATTTACGTACAAATAAGTTTAATACATCAAAACTAAATCACTGTACTTTTAGAAAAAAAAATATCAATACAAATCATTTATCGTCGTTTCTATTCAAAATTTGCACTTTCTCCTTTATTCCTCCCATCAAACGCTGCACACCTCCGGAGTCAACTTCCTTGGCACATTTGTTCCACATTTTGGTCATCTGAGTCGCGTCCAGAGCCGTTTTTCCACTTTTCTTAAGCTTCCGCTTCATTATTGCCCAAAATCTGTCGATGGGCCGGAACTGCGGGCAGTTGGATTGAGTTACGTTATTATTGCGGTACCACTGGATGACTTCCCGGCTGTTGTGGCAACTCGCCAAATCTGGCCAAAACTTCACGGGACCTTTATGGGCTTTAATGAAAGGTATCACGCGGTTTTTGAGGCATTCTTCCTTGTACAGCTTCGAGTCCATCGTCTTATTCGTCACGAAAACTTTGGTCTTTGCTTCGCAGCTTCATATCCCTTGCCAAATCATCAGTTGTTTGGCAAATTTGTCCATAAAAGCAAACTTAAAGTTCGCAGGAACATCTCCTCGTGTCGTCGCCATGTAGAATGTTTGGCCAGGAAGCTGTCCGAAATCCATTTGACGTAGGTTTCATCGCCGATGAGCAGGCATCCTTGGTACTTCGTCAAAACCTGCTGGTACAATTTTTGAGCTCGAGTTTTGGTGACGAAACTTTGCTTCAACGTTCTGTTTGGTTGCTTGCTGGCTCGATAAGAACGATATCCTGCTCGCAAACGAATTCTTCGAACGGTACTGCGAGCAGCAGCGTATACTTCGATTTCATTATCTGATAGTCCAGGGTTTGCGCTGACGGTTCTCAACACCTTCTGGTTCAGCTTGCGGTCATATGTTCCACTACGACGCTTTTCTTGAGAAACTTGATCAACGCTCTTTCGCTCCCTGAAACGTGTGAGCACAGGAAAATTATTTGATTAGGCTTCCGAATTTCCAAATGCGAACTGTCGGGCTTTACGCTTCACACCTTCCATCAAGTTTTGTTCCGCTGTTATATTGACCTTATATGATGCTGAACACCAATTTGCCTTGAACTGTTTTTCACTTTCAACTGTTTTTTTTTTATTTTTTTTTATTTTTTTGAGGTTTCTCTTTACTATTGCCCAATATTTCTCAATTGGGTGCAGTTTCGGAGAGTTTGAAGGCTTTTTCTTGAGTACGATTTGTACACTATTGATCTGGCCAAAACAGGTCGGAACAACTATGGTTCTTCAAGAGAGGCAATAAGCGTTTTTGCACATATCTTGGTTGACAGTGCCAATTGTCACGAAACTTTCGCTTTTTAGCCCACAGGTGCAAATCGCCTTCCGCGAAAATTTATCAGAAGCAGATAATTTCCCATCATCATGAGAGGCTCTAGAAGTGGACGTTTTCAACTTGTATCTTTCAATTTTCATAGCCTGCCGTCACAATAAAACGGAACTAAGGAGTGTATCGAATATAAGCTATCCACATACATTTGCGTTGTACGCATGTATTTGTGATGGTTTTTTATGCTCTGAGCACTGCATGCTGTGCGTTTTACTGTCAGCTTTCTTTTGTTTACTTGTTTGTGCGGTTCAAATTCTGCGTTTTCAAAATGTCGCGTTTCAATAGGAAGTGAAAATTAAGGTTCTGGACACATGGCTGAGAGAGTGGGGGTATTACTATGCGAGAGTGGAGGTATTACTATGCGAAAATTGGCGAAGCGGTTTGGAATTCATCATGCGAGTGTTAAAACCATCATTAATAAGTTTGGGGAACACTTTTCTTTGGATGAGCTACCAGGAAGAGGCAGAAAACCCGGTTCTTCCAACCCGAAACTGGAACAGAAAGTGGTATCTCTAATCATGAAGAACAAATCAATGTCAATACGTGATTTGGCCAAAAAAGCAGGAACGAGTGTCGGAGTGTCCAGCGTATCAAGAGGCGAAACCACCTGAAGACCTACAAGAAGCAGACAATCTCGAAACAAAGTGCAGAACAGAAGAAGCGAGCAGCAACAAGGGCCCGGAAAGTGTATTCGCGTCTTTTGCAGCGTCCGGATGCATGCGTTTTGATGGACGATGAGACCTATGTAAAGGAGGACTCAAAAACCCTTCCAGGTCCACAATACTTTACTGCCGTCGTTGGGGAGGATGTGAGTGATGCGAACAGGTCAATTCAAGTGGAGAAATTCGGTCGAAAGGTACTGGTATGGCAAGCAATATCTTCCTATGGTTTGAAGTCAACCATTTTTTACACTACCGGAACTATAAATGCGGAAATCTATCGATCTGAGTGTCTCCAGAAGAGATTGTTGCCTTTATATAAGAAGCATAGTACACCTCCACTGTTTTGGCCGGATTTAGCGTCGGCTCACTATGCCAAAACCACTCTCAATTGGCTTGCGGAAAAGGGTATAGATTTCGTTGAGAAAAATATCAATCCACCAAATTGCCCTCAGCTTCGACCCATCGAACGTTACTGGGCAATCGTGAAGAAGGTCTTCAAGAAGACTGGTAAGGCAGCTGGGAACATGCAGGAAAAATTTGGGCTCAAGCGTCCAAAAAATACGATGCAACACTTGTCCGGAACTTGATGAAGAGCATTCGATCCAAAGTTCGAAAATTCGTGAAGGAATAACTTAAATTTCATCCGGTCTTCATTATGTTCAAGTCTAACCTCGTACAATAAAGGATCAATTTTTTGTATGAATAAAATATCGGTTTTCAACATAATTTGAAAGAAAGTTTGTGGATAGCTTATTTTCGATACACTCCTTATCAATACTTTCTCTTCATTTCTCTTAGTTCTAGCAATGAATTACTGTCCACTCCTAGAGCCTCTCATGTTGATGGGAAATTATCTGCTTCGGACAAATTTCATCATTTTTTCTGCTTAAACTTATCTTGAACCTTTCCTTTGCCGGTAGCCGTATGAAACTCTTGACCTGGAAGCTGCTTTAAATCAGCTTTGACGTATGTTTCATCGTCCATTACGACGCAATCAAACTTGGTCAACAAACTCGTGTACGTCTTACGCGATCTTCCTTTGGCTGTTGTGTTTTGCCTATCATCTCGATTTGGTATCCTTATATGTTGACAGTCCGGCTATTTTCTTTGCTCTTTTCACTGTTGTGTGGGACATTCCCAATTTGTTTCCGATATCTCTGATGGAATGGTTGGGACTGCGTTTGAAAATGCTGGCCACCATTCTTCCGGTCGCTGCGGCTTCCTGGTTTCAATTTCCTCCTGATCCCGGCTTCCTGGCATTCGTCAGACGTTCTCCAAACACTTTCATAACATTCGTCACGGTTGATTTGACAGTATTAAGTGATTTTTCCAAGTCGGCGTGAGAATAATTTGAATTTGGCGTATGCGCGTGCAAAATTTGGATACGCTGCTCTTCTTGCTTCGACGCTATTTTGACAACTGAATAGAAAATGGCCAAAACAAAATAGAGTCAACATTTCGTACGCATTCACCTTCAAAATGAGGGGTGTTCAAGTTTTTAAATACACGATTAAAAAAAACTACGTCATATTTGAGTCGACCAAGTTTTGACCGTTCCATCCTTTATAAAAGAAAGCCGATCGACGGCTTTCTATTTTCAGTCGGAATATTGGGATCCACCTCTGCCACATTTACCCTTCGGGATCTACACGGTGTTCAATAAGTTCGGATACACTTTCAAAATTTGTTAAAAAATGAAAACATGTTTTTTTATTTTTTGGATTTATGTTATTGAAAGCTATGTTTACAAGGAACGTTTACAACATTTCTCTTGGAATGACCCCCCCTTTGTACTCCTTAACGAGCTTCAAACGTTTCTCGAACGCGTCGCAGGCGGCACGCACGGACTGCATGGGCATTTCGTCCCAGATTTTGAGAATTACCGTCTTGAAATGATCCAAAGTGCTGACCTTGTATTCGTTCAGCTTCGCCATCATATAGGACCAAACAAAAAAGTCGAGAGGATTCAAGTCCGGGGAGCTGCGAGGCCACAAAGTTTTGTCCAGAAAGTCGGTTAAATTGTCCCGACACCAGGCTTGAACCACATTTGCCGTATGGGCTGGTGCACCGTCCTGCTGGAACACGTAGTGCTCATCGCCGTAGAGGCTTCGGAGACTGGGGGCAACAACCTTTTACAAAACCTCAGTTTTGTAGTACGCCGCGTTGATTTTGACGTTTTTTTCAATAAACACCAAGGGTAGCTTACCACGTTTGCATACTGCCCCCCAAACCATCACCGACGCGGCACTTTGGAACCGAGGGATGTTTATATTGGATTCAGGAATGCTGTCCCTCGATGGCGCCCACACCCGGTCATTTTGCACATTGTGCGGCTGCTGCAGCACGAACAGTTTCTCGTCCGAAAAAACAAACTCCTGACCAGCGTGCCGAGAGAGGATCCTCTTAGCTCGATCCAACCGCTTTTTGCTGGTAGCCTCCGAAACGCCATGGACCTTACGTTTTTTGTAAGGCCTGAAACCAAGGTCCTTGGTGAGTATGGTGTGAGCGGTTCCAATGGAAACGTTGAGATCTGCAGCCGTTTTCCGGATTGAGCGGTTCTTTTTGCGCCGAATTCGCTCCCTCACGATCTTGATGACCCGTGGCGTCCTCGCTGAACGCGGCCGACCGGATCTCGCACGGTCATTGGTCGAGGACGTCTCCCGGTATCGCCTGATGGTCGTGTAGACAAAGTTCCGCTTGACCCCATGCGATTTCAGCAGCCGGAATATATTGCCGGGTCGCTCACCGTTCAAAAAACGCTTAATTACGAAGTCCCGATACTCTTTCATCACGCGTAACAAACAAACAACAACTAACAGAATGTCAACACCGCGCACATTCGGTAGCGTATGAATGAAGCTAAAGCTGACACCAATACCAATGCAGAATATGTACATGGCGCATACCTACGCAATGATGAAAACTTGTATTCGAACTTATTGAACACCGTGTACATTGGCAAATTTACTGGCTAACTGTCAAGCCAGCCAGCAGGTACCGCACCGTCACGACCGAAATCGTCAAATTCGTGGAAATCCTCTCGGGATAGTTGTCGCCCTACCAGGTGGCTTAATCCAGCACCAGTAGCGGCAACGCGCGCCAGGGCCATACATCTTCCAAGCATTTAAATGAAAATGAATCGCTTTTGTATTCATTTCACTCCACTTCAATTAGCTTTCGTGTAGTGAATAAATCTTACTTTAACCTATTCACTCCCAATTCACTTCCTGTCAAACTCCCAATTCATTTGCGATCTAGCGACCGTCGAAAGCGTTTCAATTGAAATTCAGGCTTGCTTCAAACGACGTGGTGCACGACCGTGAATCGACTTCGTTGAAATTGATTTGATTGCATCCCACCCAAACACAACGAAACATGCGTGCCAGTGTTGCTAGAAGTTTTGTCATTTGACGATGCACGCATTGCTGTAACTTTGCTCCGCAAAAAGCTCCCTGAGCTGGCAAACGCGTTTCTGTTTGATACTGCGGTGACATTGAAATTGCATGTGTTGCATTTGCGCTGGAGCTGTGAACACAAAAGGAAGTGCGTGAAAGCAACATAAGTATCTGCAATTTCATTTATCAATTCATGAAATGGTGGATTATTGTTTTCGGTGCTACAATTACTTTATCTGATTGCACTGTTTTTAGTCTTAAAAATAATGAAGACCTAAGAAATGAATATAAATCCACACGTACTGCATGAATTTCAATTGTTCTGCTTCATACTAGTTTGACACCGTAGGCTAAAATAAACACCGATGAATGAAAAGCTCAGTCGAAAATGTTTGTTTGAAGATTGTTTTGCTGAAGCTGACTTGGAAATGGCTGTCAAAAGAAGATAATGTGTTTCAATTGAAAGGGAAGAATGTTAAGTTCATCGTTCCACGACGATTTTCAACTGAAAGTTAAATTGTATGACCCTGACGCGAGCAGTTGTGAGTAGTAGAGTCGACCACTTCACCACTCCACCACCCTACCACCGCATCCCGGGCTTTGGTGTCAGAATGATGTTGACGTTATTGAAAAAACGCTCAACCCACCAAAGTGTAGAAATTTTCGTCGCATCGAAAAATATTGAGCAATTATCAAAAACAACCTCTAGAAATGTTGCCAAACAATCAAAAAACCTTATGATTTACAGAAGTTGTGGAAAAAGATGGAAGATCATGTTGACAGCACTACTTTGCAAAAAAAAGGATGGGTGATATTACGTCCGAGAATTCATCCGAAATGCTGATGAATATTTTATTTTCCTTTAAAGTTCAATAAGCTCCCAGTAGAATGAAACCTTTACCGCTTTTTTGTGTTCTTTTCAGGCGAAGAAATGTCTCACATTGTGCGGCCAAATACTAAGTGGGTCAATCTTTAGATGAATAAATCATTCTGAGCTTTTAACGTGTTATCCCACAACAATTGATTTGGGTTCTTCCCTTTCCAAACTGTTGTCCGTTTATCTTTCATTCGTTGAAGTTTAGGAAGATTAAACCGAACTCACAGATTACACTACCAAGTATACAAACAAACGGATGAAATGATGACTAAGTAAACAATAAGCCATAAACTTCTACAAATAAATTTCCAAGAATCAACTTCCTCTTTTCTAGAGTGCCAACGAGTTGGAATAATCTCCCCGACCAGCTGCAGACATCGCTTGCTTTCTCGGTTGCCCAATGTTTTTGATACTAGCACTAACTTCACTTATATCTTACCTACATGCGTTCACATTTACCAAGAACCTATTCATAATATTTTGAGAGACAAACGGGTCTCAAACACGTTGATGTGGATAGGAAAATATTATATTCCATGAAAGAAATTCCCCGAAATAGGAAAGGAAACATTTGCGTGCGGGAAGAACGATGAATTAGGGAAAACACATTTCCAACATTCTGAACTCATCACAGAATAACAAGTTTCCTTATGTTTGCTAATTCAATTTTACTCTCCACTGATTTACTCTCTTCTGACATCGGCGCCATGTGTAGATTTATGAGCCATTTAATTTGATTTGATAAACATCAATTCCCAAAATGGAAAATAAAAATCGTAATTGCTGATTGATGCTTGGAAATCGAACTGCCGTCAAATATAGTGCTCAATCGCACAGAAATTTACGAAAAGGAGCATTTCCTACTCCTAAATAGTAACTAACCGCTTATCGGAATAGCAATTTTCATCAAAGCAAACGTTGGGTGTTCTGTCTATTTGTTCCCCAGGAGCGCCTGTCTGTCTTGTACAATGACACCGCCCGTCATTAAACTTGACAATAAGACTCTCGTGACGCTCGCGGCAGATGACAAAAGTCCTACTAGGTATCATAGAAGTTGCTCATTTCTACCGCCGCTTCTGACAGCCCACCTTGTCTGGTGAAACTGTCATCATATGTAGCATACCTTTGGAAGTTCTGGCAATTCTGTGTCCTTTTACTGAAGGATGCCATCCCTTTTCAGCTATCCTAATCAACATTTCCACGCAACACACCGTAAAGCATTCGAGATGATGCTTGTGGTTCAGTAGCGTTGCTTACCTCTCTTGCCGATGTTCACTTCCCCACTGCCTGCTTGTGAAGATGAACAGGGAGGAATCATTTCGGTGCTCGGGAGGGTGAATTTTCTCCGAAAATTTAACACAGAAAAAGTCTTATGCAAAGCTAACTCAACAGGATTGTTTGTGTTAGAATTTGAGATTGTCAATTTTAAATGGTAAGTGTAACTCCATCGTGTATAATTAACTTGCATCGTTTTTTTAACTTTTTCCAAATGAATTATGCTACCCAACTGTTTCGATATTAATCGTTTGCGTTTACATTCATAATTTGGTTTTTCACTAAATGCTCTTCCCACAGCATGTTAATAAGTCAGTTTATTGTATAACGTCTGCATTAGAAAAATAGACAGTTTACGGAAGGAGCTGAAAAAAAAACTATGAAAAGTAAATTCGTGACACAAAATTACCTTAAATCTTACATTAATTGATCATTTTACAAAAATGCTTCCACACCCCGACGAGCGGCTTTACTTATTATAAATTATAAATAGTCCTAGCCTCATATGGCTTATAGTTATAGCGCCATTACTTGCTCTCTGAAAAAAGAAGAATGTCTGAAAACATGTTTTTCCATTGACGGTAGAGATGATGATCAAAAATTAACGTCAGAGCAATTTAAGCTAAACATAGTTTCGGAACTTACAATACTGCATTACAATATATCATAGAGCGATTACAGCCTCCGACAACGCACGAAACCTGACCAACAAGAACAATCAAGCACTTTCTTAAGAAGCAACCAATTGAATTTAGGATGTCAAAAATCGCCTTTCAACAAATACCTTTGGGCTCCAGATGTACGCCACCATGTTCGGTCTCCTTAGGTGGAACACCAGCGTCGCAATTGATTTGGCTTCCAATCCAGTTCTCGAACGGTAGCCTGGTGGCCTAGTGCCATAATCGCGGTCCGCTGGAACCGTTCTTCGCACAGTCACTTCCGGTTCACTTCCAATCAATGAACCAATGTTTCATTTGTTTATTTTGTATCGAATACTCAACAAAATGTTTGTTTTCGCGAAATCGACGGAGCAAAAGAAAAACACGTCAATTCAAAAGCGCGACTTGCTGCGATCCTTCAGTTGCTACTTCTGCATATGACACATAAGCATTAAATGGACACTTTCTGCCATCGTTGTGATCGTGCCAAAAACCATTTTGTCAACTAACCAGAGGTTGGGAGTTGACTGCACTTTGATTCCCACAACTCAACAATTTCATCTTATGTGATATTTTGAAAATCAGCTTCTGGATGGAGGTCCAAAAGACCAGCCTCCCAATTTGCCGAAATTTAAGCGCTAATAATACGTTACGTTAATACGCTTCCGCGATCTGAACCCCATATAAATTGTTGGAATTCGATTGGTTTGCTGTTTGTCTCTGCACTGAGGTCGATGATTTTGTAGGCAAATTTTCGCAGATTCTTCATCAAGTTTTCAACGGTTGTGTTCCTCTATAACGTCCTCCGTTGAAACCTCCATGCGACCATGAACTTGCCGTGAACTTCGAGCTTGTAAAACGGAACGAAATACTGCTCGTCGTACGTACCGTTTTCACCGATCGTCTCTAAACATGTTCTCCCATAAATGTTGTAGCCAACGGTATAAACAACTTAACAACTGGCTCTATCGACGCTATGCAAGAAAAACTGAGCGTGATATGAAGCGAATACCTAAGCGATTTTGGAACTTTGTCAACTCCAAGATCGGCGAGTACACAGGAAGAAAAATCCTCTTTGCTGGCTGATTTTTTTCAATCAGTCTTCCAGGAACCGCGAGATGACTGCAAGGCTTCATTTGCGCTGATGTACGTACCGTGTGATGTCTTTGATGCTGATACCTACTTAATTTGACCAAGGCACTCTCTAAACTGAAAACGTCGTACCAACCTGGACCGGATGGAGTTCCTGCTTGTGTTCTGAAGAAATGCTCTGCGAGTCTGATTGTTCCTCTACTTCACATCTTCAACTTGTCAATGCAGCAATGCATCTTTCCAACTCTCTGGAAGGCTTCTTGCATGTTCCCGGCACATAAAAAAGATGCGAAGAATAATGTAAGGCACTACCGAGGAATTACGTGCTTATGCGCGTGTTCTAAATTGCTGGAAATAGTAGTCTCTAACTATCTGTGTTTTCGTTTGAAACAATTCATCAGCCCTAAGCTGGACGAAGCGTAACAACTAATCTCGTGGAATTTTCATCGTTATGTATTCAAAACGTTGGACTTGAGATGCAGATTGATGCCGGTTACACCAATTTGAAAGCAGCATTTGATCGAGTTAGTCGCGCGATTCTATTAGCGAAACTTGAAACGCTTGGAGTTTCCGCTCAGCTCGTTGCATGCCTTAGGTCTTACCTGTGTGATAGAAAACTGGCGGTTTAAATTGGCTCTGCTGACTCTGACTGGTTCACTAACGGCTCTGGCGTCCCACGGGGAAGCAACTTGGGTCCGTTGGAATTCTCGCTTTTCTTCAATGATGTCGCCATGCACCTTGGCGAAGATTTCTGCATACTATATGCCGAATTGCAAAATCTTCTTGATCGGCTTAGTGCCTGGTGTCGCGCAATGGTATGACACTCAGTGTCCCAAAATGTTCGGTAAATAGTTTTCAACGAAAAAAACGACCTCTCATTTACAACTATGTTATCGGCGATGAATCACTTGCAAGGGTGGATTCTGTACGGGATCGAGGAAATCATCAAGAAAGCACGTCTTCAACTAGGTCTCGTACCCAAAATTACAAAAGAATTCCGTGATCCGTATACGCTAAAATCGTTGTATGTTTCATTGGTTCGACCCATCTAGGAAACGTCATCTGTCGTGTGGAACCCGTACCAGATAACAGTAATCAATCGAATTGAAGCTGTACAACGGAAGTTCATTAGATTCACCTTGCGCTTCCTTCCCTGGAATGACCCACTGATTCTGCCACCAAACGAAGCCAGATGCCAGTTGCTGGGCTTGAATACATTGGAGCACCGTAGAAAAACTGCTAAAGCAGTGTTCATCTTCAAAATTTTAGCTGGTGAATTTACCGCTCCAAATCTCCTGGCTGTTGGACGTAAACGTACCTGAGTACACACTTCGTTCCAGTGATTTTATTTCGCTTGCCTCGACGCTACTACAAGTATGTCCTGAACGAGCCTATTCGGTCAATGCTGAATGTATTTAACCATCGGTACCCTGATTTTGATTTTAATATTAGTGTTGACGTATTTAGCATTATAATATAGATTCATTAAGACCACCGAATATTGTCAGATGAATAGAACTAATAAATAAATAAATCACGCGGCACAAGTAATTCGTACTGACCATGTGCAATGACACATTTTAGGACCGAAACTTCTTGAACGTAACTGAGCCGTACCTTCAAACACCTCCGTCTATTGATTGTTCACAGGACTAGTTACGGATACATCAATCCACTTCCCTATCAGCACACTTGTTGCAATTCAGTAAAGTTAAGTTTAATGTGACCCAAATAAATCACAATCAAGTAGCTGCAACCAACTATGACAGTTTTGTGTTGCTTGGGTTAGTTTCTGCACCAGAGCTTTTAGTAACGTTAGTGACTACCGTATGCGTGATAATGTTTGCACCATCGTACAAATAAGGTTCCCGTTTCACCTGTGTATACAATGCCTTGATTTTCTTCGCATGTACGTAAGCTATAATTCATATCATAGTAGGCTGCGAGTAAAAGAAGCCGACTTCCTTAGTTTGACAGTGGCACCATGAAGAAATGGTGGCGTATACTTGATTTGTCTGATTTGGCGATTGCAAATGTCGCAAAAAGACATTTCAATCACCGTGGAAGTGGCTTGGTGGAACGATAAAAGGATCTTAGACCGAGAAAAGGAAGGACAACTATCCGCGAAGGTAGCCAAAGGTCGTCGCGGGCTGCTAGAATTCCGAGGCTTATCGCTGCCATTAAATGGAACATTCGGACGAATCCAATACGTTCAATGAGGTAAATCGCAAATGAATACGGAATCAGCGAATTTACGGCACAGAAGATTGTAAAGGAAGATTGCGGGGTAAAGTCTAGGACACGAAAAAAAACTCACATGTTTACCAACTGCATCCGGGAGCTGCGAGTTGAGCGATTTAAGAAAATCTTGAACTTCCTCAAGCTTCGGGATAAAAATAATCCGGTAATCCTGTTTACCGACAAGAGCATGATGAAATTTGTCAGAAGCAGATAATTTCCCATCAATATGAGAGGCTCTAGAAGTGGACAGTAATTTATTGCTAGAACGAAGAAATCAAGAGAAAGTATCGATAGTTCCGTTAGAGTACGGCAGGCTGTAAAATTGAAAGCTGAAAGTTAAAAACGAGCGGAAGGGCATTTGAACGGTAGTATGCGATCGAGCACGCAAAGTACCAGATCAAGGTACCAAACTACCCCAGATGCAGGGTAAGCAAGGGGAGGGGGCAGTCAAGGAGGCAACAATCAAAGAGGCAAGAGCATATTTATCGTCGATCCCGTATCAAATTCCAGAACCGATCGCCGTATTAGTTCTCTCCCGGTAAAAGACGTGTCCGACGAGCATAAAAACGTGTATCTGACCAAGCATCCTGCTAGCGTTTTGGTGTTTAGATTGGTGGCTTCCGATGGCAAAAAAAATGAACCCGGTGGTGTTCACTCCAAAAAGTGACAAAATAAATACGGAGGTCTACATCGGGATTTTAAGTAAGTATGTTCTACCGTGGATCAAAGAGTAGTACGGCCCGAAGCCAAATGTTGTTTTTCAACAACAACGAACCGCACTCAGAGGTGGTTGCAGGAACATCTGCCGTTCTGGGTGAAAAATATGTGGCCTGGATTACTCAATATGGTGCGTCATGAAGGCCAAGGCCTATTTTAAACGCCACCCGAGTACAGCAAGCCTCAGACAAACATTGTCCGGCAGCTTTGGCCCGTACCCGATGAGAAATGGATCTAGACTCCATGATTAAGACCAGCCGTGCGTTCCGGAAGCGGGTAGAGGCCGTCATTGCATCAAGTGGAAACTCAACCGATGATTAACATAGTTTAAGACTCTCAAAAACAACCCCTTTTTGGTACATAAATAATTTTGACATTGCTTAATAGTGCAAACATTATCACACATTAATAAACAATAAACAAAAAACAATAAACAACAATAAACAATAAACAATAAGCAATAAACAATAAACAATAAACAATAAACAATAAACAATAAACAATAAACAATAAACAATAAACAATAAACAATAAACAATAAACAATAAACAATAAACAATAAACAATAAACAATAAACAATAAACAATAAACAATAAACAATAAACAATAAACAATAAACAATAAACAATAAACAATAAACAATAAACAATAAACAATAAACAATAAACAATAAACAATAAACAATAAACAATAAACAATAAACAATAAGCAATAAACAATAAACAATAAACAATAAACAATAAACAATAAACAATAAACAATAAACAATAAACAATAAACAATAAACAATAAACAATAAACAATAAACAATAAACAATAAACAATAAACAATAAACAATAAACAATAAACAATAAACAATAAACAATAAACAATAAACAATAAACAATAAACAATAAACAATAAACAATAAACAATAAACAATAAACAATAAACAATAAACAATAAACAATAAACAATAAACAATAAACAATAAACAATAAACAATAAACAATAAACAATAAACAATAAACAATAAACAATAAACAATAAACAATAAACAATAAACAATAAACAATAAACAATAAACAATAAACAATAAACAATAAACAATAAACAATAAACAATAAACAATAAACAATAAACAATAAACAATAAACAATAAACAATAAACAATAAACAATAAACAATAAACAATAAACAATAAACAATAAACAATAAACAATAAACAATAAACAATAAACAATAAACAATAAACAATAAACAATAAACAATAAACAATAAACATCCAAAAACTTTCCAAAATACTAAGTACTAACAACAATTATTAACAGATGACGAGATTTTTAATTAAAAAGAACATAATGAATAATTTGAAGAAGAAGAAAACTGCCAAAAAAACTGGTTTCATCTCCTAAAATATGTCAAGAAAAACATACGGTCAAATTGAAAGATTTAAAATATAAAAAAATCTGCTAGATGCCCCATGGTTGAAATAAGGGATGAAAGTTCGATGTTTTCATGTCCCGAAGATTTCAAGAAACAATAAATTCAATACTCTACATGTTTTTTTCCGTCGGCCTATTTCCTCACATGGTGACAATCGCCGACGCCAGGGAGACGACTCCACCACCTCGACCCTACCTATCGACTCATGAATATGAACCGGGACCAACGGCTTTACTTCCCTTCCGAAGGAAGACGTGACCAGATTTTTTCGCCTCAGAAAAACTACCCACGTCGACTGGGACTGAACTCAGACCCACTGGGGTGCCAAGTAGCAGTCACGCTTACCACTACACTACCGACACCGGTAACTCTACATGTTAGCAGAATGAAAGTTTGAAGTTAGAAAGAACTGTTTACAGTTTAAAGAAGGAATAATCTTCCATGCAAGTTTACAAGGTGTCTCACAATAGGTGTCACTAAAACAAAATGAGATTACAGCAAAACAAATCAACCAAATCATAGCATTTATTTTTCATTTGAAAGATACTTGTTATGGAAATAAACCATATTAATTCGAATATTCGAATCTCTCGCACTTTCCTTGATAACTTTGCGCAAACGCTTCGTAAACCCATCGCAGCTTGCACGCACGATTTTTGGAATTTGGTTCCAAATATCAACCAAGTGTTTCTTGAATCGATCTAAGGTAAGCCCTTTCGTAGGGCCTATATGTTGAAGCATATAACCCCAAACAAAGTAGTCAAGTGGGTTAAGATCCGGTGAAGATGCAGGCCATTCTTCGCTTGTGATGAAATCGGCCAAATTTTCCGCGCACCACGCTTGTGTCTTCTTTGCCTTGTGAGCTGCAGCTGAGTCCTGATGGAAACAATATGGTGTGTTCCCATACAGCGTTGAAGCATGAGGAAGCAGATGGTTCTTCAAAACCTGCTCGATGTAATATTCAGTGTTGATTTTTACGTAAGGTTCTATGAAAAGAAGAGAAAGTTTTCCTATTCGTGAAACGGCGCCCCGAACCACGATTTTCGATACATTCTGATAGCGTTCTACAGCTAGTTTATCTCTTGGAATATTGATAAGCTTTTCATCCGAAAATAAAATCTCGCAGTCACCGTGCCGAACCAAAAGATTTCTGCTTCTTTGGACCCGGGCTTGCTTTTGACGCTCCGTCAACCCGTAAATCCGTTGTATCTTGTAAGGCTTGCATTCCAGATCATGTCTGCGTAGCCTGTTCATTGAAGCAGGGGACATTTGAAATTGTTTGCTCAATTTACGGCCAGATACGGCCGGATTACGTCTTATTCGCTCTATCACACATTTGATCTTTTTCTTCGTTCTGCTAGTTCGTCTGGCATCTCCTTTGAGTTGAATATGGACATTTCCAGTTTGGGCCGGTTCATAAACCATGTAGACTAATTTTTGAAAATCTCATACACACCATCCCCCACAGTAGACTTTTCTCCATACAATTTTTTGAAATTTTGTATGGAGCGTAGACTTTGGTCAATCCTCTACACCCCATCAAATCCGCCCCCCCCCCCCCCCCCCAAAAAAAGTCTACATGGTTTATGAATAGCCCCTTTCCTTGAACCGTTTCTAGGTACGAAAAACAAAACGCTCACTCACTCCGAACTGCTTAAGGCTATTGAATATCTGACACGGTCTAAGCTTTTGCAAATGTAATTTTAAAACTTGCTCCCGTATGGCTGCCATTGTAGTTGATAAATATAAACAAACGGACTTACTTATTTATCTTCAGCGATAAGCTGTCAAAAGAATACACTCAAAACGGGTATAATCAATTCCGCTGTTAAAATTACCCAGCTGAAATAAACCAAGACTGAAAAAAGGTGACACCTATTGTGAGACACATTGTGTTAGCTTCATATTCTAGAGCAAATTTTCAATAGGTCGTAAGTAACAATATAAACAAAACTAATGTTTTTTCACGGAATGATAGCTTGGGTACTCCTCAATATGAATTATACACAACATAATATGAATTGGACCGAATTGTTGCTAAATATAATTTATCAAAATTGGCTTAAGTCACAAACTTCTCCATAACGAACTTTTGTCGCATTCGTCGCTTTGTCAATTTGACTTAAGTGCTTTTCTATGCTCTGCACGGACCTATCCAGCCAATTCATTTTGACGTAAGCAACATGACAGGTGATTGCATGTCGAAACGGACTTGACGAATGCGACGTATCATTTTGCGACACGACGTAACGTACCCGGCGGATGTAACGTGACAACTTTCCTAACGACTTATAGTGAGGTCGTATTTTCCCTAGCTGATGTTAAAAGACTTTAAATTGAATTTATCGAATAAATCGATTTGGAATTCAACTAAATGGAAATATTTCTTGATGTAAAGTTGAACCTTGCTTAACTTTGTTGGTTCCACATATTTGCTTCGAATATTATAGCTTGCTTCATAAATAATAATTGAAACTAAATTCCAAAACTTCTACATTGATTTTCTTGATGATAGCAATATGTTACTTACGACCTATTGAAAATTTGCTCTAGTATTGATCATATCGCAAGAATTTCATGAAATATTCAGTTCAATTTTTTACTTTCTGAAATTCGGCCTAGTGGCACCTTCGGTGTAATAGTTGTCGGTGTAATGACCCATTTGGCCAAATAGTCTTCTGGCCAATAACGTTCGGTCTAATAGCATTTGGGCTAACGGCTTTACCCCCTATTTCATAAACTTAAAAATCACCCAGTTTGAGACACGCCGTATGTCCATCAGCACTATGGTTTGTTGGCGGCCAAAAATATTTTCGCTTTCAAGAATGTGTGAGCTGCAGGCAACGTGATATTTTCGCTTTCAAGAATGTGTGAGCTGCAGGCAACGTAATTTCGATGAATTATTGGGCAACCCATTCCATTGCAAAGTTGAGAATCGCGAAAGGAAGTTGTGTTTCTGACAAAATTTTAAAAAATGCGCATCTGCAAAAGCAAGGAAAAATGTGTTAACTTTCGGAATAATATGGCTTTCTTCGCATGAAATTTCACAATCGAAAATTCGGCTTTGAATTAAATAGTAATTCGAAGGTAATGCCATAGTTTTTCTTTTAATGAAAATAACAAACAGGATTGGACTTGTTGGCCGCGTGATATCCCATAGTGCAGCAACGCATGGTGGTAAGGACTACTATGATGCTCATTTTCCACATAATTTGCCGTTCTAGTAGGATGAATACGCTCGCACTCGCGCTCTGCTACCTTCTATAGATGACGGACGGGTAGGTACATTTAATCAACTACCCGTATCAAAAGGATGGCAAAATCAGAGCCAGCGGTCGATCCACGAGAGTCTCTGGCGGACATAGGATAGATGTTAATTAGGGTTTTATCTGCTACCGAAGGATAATATTTGCTATCTTGTAGATACCCCACACATGGTGATGAACTAATTGACGAATCCGTTTCAATCATGGAGCAATGGAATCAATGTTTCCGTTGGCGGTGGCGTAAATTTGAAACGGCCTGCCTCGATTTAAGAAAAAAAAATGACAACCGAGCGAAATGTGTGCTGCTGTGTTCCACGAACGTCTATAAATAGTCCATGAGTGAACTGTCAAATCCATTATCACATTTCAAACGATACTTTTCTATAAAAAAAAATTATAGAGGTTGTCCACAAGGGACGACCACGTAGTTGACATTGGATAGGATAAGGATATTTGAGACTCATATTTAATATCGGTAGCACTGTTGTTCATATCTATTAGTAAGTGCTGTTAACTTTAAATTTGCACCCCCATTGGTTGCCGTCTACTGAAATCCCAGAGACCAGCTTAGGGTTCGATGGCCTGAATCAGATCTGAATAAGTATAGCACTGTGACGACAACGACCGTAAAAGACCATCATTGTCTGCAGCAAACAATTGTTGCACAAAACTCCCAGAGTCTCCGCTTTAATCTCGCTTTCGCGATTCTATCTGGCTTCGCTGTGTCAATGCTAAGCCGAAGCAATCCTGTTTTTTCTCACTTCGTTCGCTTTGCTAGATGATGATGCTCGAATAGAGCTTTCCCACGATTCTCAGATTAACGCCCCCAATGTATCCTCAGGACGCAAGGATCGCGTGGGAGCTATTGCCGCAATCACCCAGCAACAAGTTGGAGAAACGTGCCGAAGCAGGAGGAAAATTGAATCTCATTCCCGAGCATCATACTGGCTTCCCAAGCAAGTGAATCTTTGAGTTAAAAATATGGGCGGTCTTTTTTCTAATTTTACTGGAACTTCCTTAGGCTTATCCCTGTTAGGTTGATGGATTTCTTGTGTCCTCGTTACGGTATTATCTTTCAGAATATGAAATTTGACAGGTAACTGCCGAAACCTCATTCCAAATAATGATGAAATCGTATTTAAAAATGAATGAAAAACTTATTCTGCCAGTGAGGCTAAAATAGGACGTGTGAAAAGCTTCGCTTCAAAACAAGAAAAAAAGGTTCAAAGCATCTAGCTTTTTTATCCAAAGGAAGCAGATTAACAATACACCCTGAAATTAGACGAAAAGATTCGAAATCAGGACGAACGAATGTTGCCGTTTATCTTGTTTGTACACCCAATTACATTAACCGTTACGGAATACAACCTTCGCATCTTCGAAATCTTGCGGAATCACAAGAAAGAAGCTCCCAGATAAAGACAAATTTCGTCTTCCTTCCGTTCGTTTTTCTTTTCTTCCCCCACCACCACCACCACCACCGGAAAGTTGTACCAGAAATCCTGTTCTAGCTTCCTACGGTGGCGGGGGGTAGGTTAAATGTCGCCTGCACGGTTGCCGCTTGTTGAGCGTCGCACAATTTTCAGCCAATCACATCCATCAGAGTAGGCGCCTCTCGTGGAATTCAGGGAAACAAAACAGCGAGCATGATTCTTCGATCCCAGCTGGCGATGCGGCACAGTTATCGTTAGGTTCATTTTTCTTCGTAGGCTTTGTAGCACACGTGTTGCGAATCCATCCGGAAGACTTCTATTGAGTTTTATCGAGCCCGTGTTTACTTTTTGCATATTGTTCTCTCGAGGCATGGTTATTGAGAGAAGGCAGCCAAGTGGGAAAATTTACTGGCTTATATGGCCTCAACAACGGCTCATAAATGTCAACGGCACACGCACGTAGAACGTCATAAGCTGTAGCAGATACTTTTATCACACAGCCTAGAAACGAACGAGTCCCGGTGCGGACTGCCACGAGGCAAACGATCCTTTGAAGTGCTCGCAACAGAAGGAGGCTGTTAACAATAAGGATGGGGCTTTTGTGTTACTGTAAGCTGAGCTGGATGGTGTATCGTCCGGGACGATTTGGAAGAGCTTATAACCATTCTCGATTGAGGAAAAATTTAAAAATGGCTTCAAACTTGACACTCTTTGTCGATAGACTCCTACTCAAAGTCCACAGCATGACAACCAACGATGGGAGGAGAACGGTTGCATGGTTTATATTTCACCTGACGGGCATTGAAGTTGGTTGCCTCGGGCTTCGATTCGATAGCGGGATGGTGGAAATGTACACAGGTTCTGTAATCAAAAGGTACGGAAATGGTAAATGTTTGCTCAGGTGCTTGCTCAATTCATGCTCTTCGCTCTATGATGGCAAAATCACGAGTAACCCATTAGTTTTTCCACTGGTTGGACATTTCGTTGGGTGGTGCGGGTGTGATGTTTGCCCATTTCACGTCGTCGAGTTCGTTGCCCTCCAGTAGTAGTGGTATGGACTACTGTCTACCAAAAGTTGAGAAATCCGGTTGAATTGGCGATGACGGCGAATACAGGAACCCAAGTAACATTGCTAACACCATCCTGCTTTATTAAGTTTCATTAAAGTTTTATGAAAGCCACTTGAAATCAATTTGGTTTTATTATGGCACCTAGAGGTGCCAATAGGTTTCATATTTTAGTCAGGTTTATGAGAACCCACACAGCTTGATTACAACAATCTTAAAACCTTGTTTCTCAAATTCCTTTTACTCCTATCAAAGGTTTTATTTCGACTTTATGAACTCGTAAAATGCTGTATTGAATTGCCGTTCTAGGACTCATTGATTTTATCTTATTATGATCAGTTGAAAAAACATTTTAAAACCATTTTGCCTCCAGTAAATGCATTGAACGGCAAATTAGCATTATGGAAGGAAGTGACCATAAGACTAAATAGTTTTATAATAGTCATTGCGAAGAAAAATTGGCTTTATGGCAAAACTGTGATTTTTTTTCCAATCCCCATATTGGAATATAAGAAATAATTGAAATGTGGAAAAATCAATACATCAAATTTTCAATGGTATGCAAATAAACTGTAGACCAGAGACTAATTTCGGCATTCTTTTAGATAATCTCATCCAATTCCAAGCACTTTTCAGGAAATTCATGATAAATTTATCGAATACTAGCTGAACCCGGTGCGTGCGCTGCTACGCTTGCAACTAAATGAAGGAAAATTTAATGTAACTGGCACTTTTATGGTTTTTTTTCGGAATGAGTTTTTTTTCTTGAATAAGCAGGGGTTCAAACTTCTATCAAAACATGCTTCTTACCCGAGAAATACAAGTTTTGTGTTTAAGTATCCTGGATAATTCTCATTTTTGGTAGAAATTTGTGTTTCATTTGTATGGGAGCCCTCCCTTCCAGAGGGGGTGGTTTCTCAAACCACCATACAATGATTGCCTTCAAAACCCCCCACATGCCAAATTTGGTTCCATTTGCTTGATTAGTTCTCGAACCATCACACAGGGCTCTTCGATTATAATAAAAATTTGAGTTTCATTTGTTTGAACCCCCCGCCCTTTCAAAAAGAGGAGGGGTCTTGAACCACCATAGAAACATTCTTGCCTTCAAAATACCCCACATGCCAAATTTGATTCGATTTGCTTGATTAGTTCTCGAGTTATGAAGAAATTTGTGTCTCATATGTATCAGAGCCCCCCTTCCTGAGAGAGTAGGGGTCTCAAACAATCATAAGAACCTTCCCCAGCCCCAAAAACCCCTTCATATAAATTTTCACGTTGGTCGGTTCAGAAATTTCCGAGTCTATAAGGGTCTGACAGGCAGAAAGACAGACAGAAATTCATGTTTATGTAAACAGAAATCTACCCTCCAAAAACCTCCACATGCCAAATTCGGTTCCATTTGCTTGATTTATTCTCGAGTTATGCTGAAATTCGTGTTTTATTTGTATAAGAGACCCCTCTTTTAGTGAGCGGAGGAGTTTCAAACCACAATAGAAACATTTCTTGCCTTCAAAAACCTCCACATGCCAAATTTGGTTCCATTAACTTAATAAGTTCTCGAGTTATTCAGAAATTTGTATTTCATCTGTAAATGAGCCCTCCTTTCAGAGAAGGGAGGGGCTCGAGTCAACTTAGAAATATTTCTTGCCTTCGAAAACCTCCACATGCCAAATTTGGTTCCATTAACCTGATAAGTTCTCGAGTTATTCAGAAATTTGTGTTTCATTTGTATGGAAACCCCCTCCAGCCCCCTTCCAGATGGCGGAGGAGTCTCAAACTTCCATAGAAACATTTATCTCCTCCAAACACCTCCACATGCCAAATTTTGTTCCATATGCTTGATTAGTTCTCGAGTTATGCCCAAATTTGTGTTTCATTTGTATGAGAGCCCCCCTCTTACAGAGGGCGGAGGGGTCTCGATTTACCTTAGAAACATTTCTTGCCTTCAAAAACCTCTACCTGCCAAATTTGGCTCCATTTACTTGATTAGCTCTCGAGTTATGCAGAAGCTTTTGTTTCATTTGTATGGGAGCTCCACCCCCCAACCTAACAGAGAGAGAGGAGGGGTCTCGAACTATCGTAGAAACATTTATTGCCTTTAAAATCCCCGCATGCCAAATTTGGTTCCATTTGCTTTATTAGATCTAGAGTTATAAAGAAATTACAGTTTCATTTGTATGACAGCACCCCTTCTAGGAGAAGAGAGGGGTCTCAAACCAACATAAAAACATTTTTTTCCTCCAGAAAACCCCACATGCCAAATTTGGTTCCATTTGCTTGATTAGTTCTTGAGATATGCAGAAACTTCTGTTTCATTTGTACGAGAGCCTCCCTTTCTAGAGAGGGGAGGGGTCTCTGACTACCATAGAAACATTGCTTGCCTCCAAAAACTTCCGCATGCTAAATTTGGGTTCCTTTGCTTGATCAGTTCTCGAGTTATGCAGAAATTTGTGCTTCACTTGTATGGGAGCCCCCCTTTACAGATAAGGGAGGGGTTTCAAACCATCATAAGAACCTTTCGGTGTCCAAGACGAATCCAACAAAGATAGATATTTGTTTTAATTTGATGTAAGTTGTTGCAAATTCGCATAATTTCCGAGGCGCATTAATTTTGGGCTCTTATCGTGCCCTTATTCACCATAAAAATAATTTCGCATATAATTTGGAGCATAATACGCTGTAGAAAACTCAATTTGTTTTGGATATTTTGCTATCAAACAAAATTTCCCGCAACATTAAACCATTTTTTTACTGCTAAATGAATCAGAAGAGCAGAGAATCGAACAAAGCAGAACAGCAAAAACCAACCTCGATTCCACAGTGAAATTTGACAGCTGAGGCCATTTGGCCACATTCTGGTTTTAATGACAGCTAATAGGTTTTAAGAAGGTTCTCAAGTGGTCATAACATCTTTCACTAGAACATTTTTAAAATCTCTATGTTCTTATAAAGGTTTTATTAACTTGTTTTCACAACCGTCTAAAGAGTGGGCCATTTTGTACAAATGTCGGCTTTAAAGAAGCATAGAAGAGGTGTTGGTAGACAAACAGGTAGTTTTATCAGCAAAGCCAGGAGGAGAGCTATACGGCTGGAATAAAACTAAAATTGTTACTTGGGTAGTTGGGCATGTTTTACTTCGTAATATTTATTTCATTTACTGAACACAGGTGAGTCAATTTCAAGTTCCACATAATTCAGTTAAAAGACAACTTTGTTACTGCTTACTGAAAGAAACACTAGAGCAATTTCAGGCTTCAAACTCCTCGAAACCTCCCGTTCAGAACAAGTTCCGTAGAACACACATAATCAGCAATCAAGCTGAATAAGAGTTCCACATTCAAGTCATTAGAAACGCCAAGGCGAACAAGGGAAAGAATCATTTCAAATACCTCACAAGTTCACCACTCTTAAGCAGTTGTAAAGTTCTAAGAAAGTTTCGTTGAAGCCTGAAAGAAAAACAATGCATCAGCTTTGTCTGTTGAAGTATTTCAAGTACATGAACTTAAAAATAGTCAGTGACTAGAGTGACACATAATCTTCTATGAATGAACCTAGCGATAATAAGAGGACACAAGAGTCAGAAAAAGTTGGACCCCAGCGTTTTAAAGTACACTACCCGTCAAAAGTATAGATGCACTTCGACAAGTATTCCAACACACTCTTGAATATTGCATAACCCTCAAAAGTATCGACTCACCTAGAACAGTAGAATTAATGATACTTTATCTTGAAACCTTGATAAATTGCAAAACTGTTGACTCAAGCAAAGTTTTTCAAAAGTTCAAGAGCTTCCGGAAGGTGATGAGTATGGCTCGAATTCAGCCACTATGCCACGCTAGTGTTCATTTAAAACTGAACATTTTTTTAACGAGTTTATATGATCCCAACTAACTAGGATGATCGAACCACAGTATGGTTCGAAGTTCAGTCAGAGTTATTCCAAACATATTATGACTAAATCACTTCACATTCAAATGGTTTCAATCTTTTAATAACTAAGTTTAAGAATTTCAGGGCTGATTTGAAGTTCTTGAGGACTAAATAACTTAAATTTCAAGTGATTCAAGATTGACTTACTTCATATTCATATTACTTTGCACGGCTGATTCACTTCATATTAAAATGCTTTCAAGCTGTTCGTGGCTAGTCAACTTCATATTTGAATAATTTTAAAACTTCTCAGGTTTAACTCCGTTCATATCCAAATGTCTGATTCCAGATTCTTGAGGACTTACTTACTTGAATACTAAGTATGTTTTATTTCGTATTCAAGTAGTTTCGATCTTTCCATGACTAATATACTTCATATTCAAGTAATTTTAAGCATTGTTCTAACTAGTCTAATTTAGGATTCAAGTGATTTAAGGTTGACTCACTTCATGTATATGTCCATGTGTGACTCCAAACATTACAAGGCTGATGTTAGAGTGATTTCATTCTTTTATGGGCTGATTCAATATTCAAGTTATTCCAAACTATCCAGGTCTGATTCACTTTGTTTACAAGTGATTTAAGACTAATTCTCTAATTGGATTAGTGATTTCAAATTTTTACTGTTCGAATCATTTCGTTATCAAGTCAGTCCACACTTTTCAGGACTGACTTACGTTATATACAAGCGATTTCAAACTTTTAAGAGTCGATTCCAAATTTTTCAGGATTCACTAAGTTTATATTCAAGTTATTCAGTACTGACTCACATAAAATTCTTATTCTTTCACGCTTTGCAGAAATAGTTCACTTCGTTTTGTAATGAATCCAATCTTTTCAGGATTGATTCACTTCATTTTCAGGTGATTCTAATCTATTCAAGATTAACTCACCGCACATTCAAGTGATTCAATGATGATTCACTTTATATCCTTATATCCCAGTGATTCTAAGCTTCAAAGCCTTGATTCGCACAATTTTTAAGTGATTTCAAACTTTTTAGGATGATTAGACGCATCTCGCAAACTGCAAGTGGCGTGCCAATCCAAAACTAGAGGGAATTACTCACGAGCATGGACTTAAACATTTGTTATTCCAAAAGTGCTTTTGTGTTCAACCACCAGATTATTTTGACCTCTGAGAGTTGCAGGTCGATTCGAATAATCCCTTATTCAAAATAATTACGGAATATAAATTCAAATGCTAACACAACATTCTAGGTGGTCAGTATCACTATATGAACTCGCTCAAAAATTCTCTCGTTTCCACGTCCACTAGCGCCACGTAGTGACCGAATTCCGAACCAAACTTTCCAGCTTCAGAAAGTTCTTGACCTTATGGACAACTTTGCTCAAGGTTTGAACTTCCTATGTAGTCGGGATCATTATATAAACTCGTTCAAAAAATTTATTTTTTCCATGGCTAGTGACTAATTTCCGAAGCATACTCTCAACCTTCCAAGAGCCCCTGACCTTCTGTACTTCTTTGCTCAAGGTTTGAACTTTCTAGTTAGTAAGGATCATTATACAAACTCGATCAAAAGTTTTCTCTTTTCCATGCCCACTAGTGCCGCGTAGTGACCTAATTCCGAACCATACTCTCCACCTTCCGAAAGTTCTTGACCTTATGAACCACTTTCTTAAAGGTACGACCATTCTAGGTGGTCGGGATATTCTGTAAATACGATGTTTTTTCGTGCCGACTAGCGCCACGTAGTGACCGAGTTCCGAACCATATTCTCCACCAGTGCTTTGGATTTTAATAAATTTTCCATGAGAAGTGAAAATAATTTTAACCCAGAGTAATGATGATGTTAACTTTCCCGGTTTTCATACCCAAGTAACAATTTTAGTTTTATTCCAGCCGAATAGCACTCCTCCCGGCTTTGTTGATAAAACTACATTCAAAACTGTTTTGTCTACCAACACCTCCTCTATGCTTCTTTAAAGCCGAAATTTGTACAAAATGGCCTACTCTATAGACGGTTGTAAAAACAAGTTAATAAAACCTTTATAAGAATATAAAGATTTTGAAAATGTTCTTGTGAAAGGTGTCATGACCACTTGAGAACCTTCATTGGCTGCCATTAAAACCAGAATGTGGCCAAATGGCCACAGCTGTCAAACTTCACTGTGAAATCGAGGTTGGTTTTTGTTGTTCTGCTTTGTTCGATTCTCTGCTCTTCTGATTCATTTAGCAGTAAAAAAAAAGGTCTAGTGATGCGGGAAATTTTGTTTAATAGCAAATTATCCAAAACAAATCGTGTTTTCTACAGCTTATTATGCTCCAAATTATATGCGCATTTATTTTTATGGTGAATATTGGCACGATAAGAGCCGAAAATTAATGCGCCTCGGAAATTATGCAAATTTACAACAACATATATCAAATTAAAACAAATATATTCGATAAAATAATCTTGAATTTCCTGAAAAGTGCTTGGTATTGGATGAGATTATCTAAAAGAATGCTGAAATTAGTCTCTGATCTACAGTTTATTTGCATACCATTGAAAATTTGATGCATTTATTTTTCCATATATTTATATTTCAATATGGCGAATGGAAAAAATTCACAGTTTTGCCATAAAGCCAATTTTTCTTCGCAATGACTATTATAAAACTATTTGGTCTTATGATGACTTCCTTCAATGCCAATTTGCCGTTTAATGGATTTACTGGAGGCAAAATGGTTTTAAAATGCCTTTTCAACTGACCATAATAAGATAAAACGAATGAGTCCTAAAACGGCATTTCAGAACAGCATTTTACGAGTTCATAAAGTCGAAATAAAACCTTTGATAGAAGTAACAGGAATTTGAGAAAACGAGTTCTTAAGATCGTTTTAAACAAGCTGTGCTGGTTTTCATAAACCTGACTAAAATATGAAACCTATTGGCAGCTCTTGGTCATAATAAAACCAAATTGATTTCTAGTGGCTTTGATAAAACCTTAGTAAACTTAATAAAGCAGGATGGTGTTAGCAATGTTACTTGGGATAGTTACCACTATCACTTCTATGTTAACTGAATTTTCTTTGCTGCAATGAATAAAGTCGGCTCTAAGTACAGGTCGAAAATCTGCTGTCACTGTTGTTTTGGTTATCAATCGGTAAGCATGAATTTCATTTGACGAAATCTGAATATCATCTCTTGTGATGATTTTTTTTTTTATTATTAAGTGACTTTGAATCCTAATACGAATTTGATTTTCGCATGGAACTTATAGGTAGTCAATGTTATGTTGCCTGAAAATCCACGCTTTTGAACCTAACGAGCATGACTTTTACCAAGACTGCTCTCCACCTTTCGAAAGTCCTTGATCTTTGAAAAAACTTTGCTCAAGGTTCGAACTCTCTAGAAGATCGGAATCACGATATACCTCGTTCAAAAATGCTCTATTTTCCATGCACCCCAGCGCCACGTAGTGATTGATTTTCGAACGATTCTCTTTATCGGAAGTTCTTGACATTTTGAACAACTTTGCTGAAGGTTTGAACTTTCTACGTTCTCAGCATTTAGAGATATAATATTATGAATTTACCACGTTTTAGGATAGTCGATACTTTTTTTGGATAGTGCATGATGCAAGTGTGTATTGAAATACTTTTCGAAGGGAGTCAATACTATTGACTGGTAGTGTTTTTTCTGCTTCATAACTTCTTGCAAGACTTGCTATGATCGTTACCATCTTCTACTTTAATGGTCTATCGTACCATTCATACCAGCTTCTCAATCCAAATGTCTCCATAGTGGCATATACACGGAAACAATTCCGGAAACAAAATAAATTTGCCAGATAAAAGATTGAGTTTTCAGTATCAGGAATTTGGCTCATGTTTTTATCCTAAACTAGCTGAGCCTGGTGCGAACGCTGCTACGCTTGCAACTAAATTTAATAGAACCGAACACTACTCATAAGCTACTGCACAGTGCTCTCTCCTACCATTTTCACCACTTTTGGCCAATCTTTCTTAAATTTTTCAACACTGTCCGGTGGTTTCATGTGTTTTCTCAGCTTTAGCTTCGTCAAAGCCCAGAAAGTTTCAATAGGGCAAATCTCTGGGCAGTTTGGTAGATTCATCTCCTTTGGTACAAATACGAAATTGTTCCTTTTGTACCACTGCATATTTAGAGTAATGGCAGGAAGCAAGATCAGGCCAAAAGTTTGTAGGCTTGTTATGCTGTTTGATCAAACCTTTTTTGCAGCCACTCCTCAACGAAGATTTGACCATTCATTGTGTCTGTCGTAACGAATGGACGAGATATTTTTCCACATCCGCATATGGCCTGCAATATCATTACCTTCTTGCCGAATTTTTCGGTGTAAATGGCTTTCACTGATCCAGGAACATCCTTTCCCTTCGGCGAGGTATAAAACTGTGGTCCCAGCAGAGTTTTATGTAGGTTTCATCGTCCATGATAACACAGCCCGACTTTTTGGTCAGCAGTTTGTCGAACAGCTTTCGAGCCCTCGGTTTCACAGATTCAGCCTGTTTGGGGCTTCGTTTTTGGCTGCTTCTGCTTCCGAGGAGTCTGCAGGCCCATTCTCTCCTTGGCACGCATAACATTAGCTGCCGAAGTTCTTAGCTTTTTCGCCACATCTCGAACTGATGCTGAAGGGTGGCGCTTGAAATAGTCCCTTACCTTTCTGTCGGTTATAGGGTAAGCGGGACCTGGTTTTCTACCGGGAATCTACGAAAAAGCACTGTTGTTGATACTTCCGGAATGCGGTTTGAACTGCTCCGACGCTCAAACCTTCTTCCTTAGCCAGTTTTCTGACCGAAAGACCACTGACGGTGCACCGTCTGTGCACAATCCATTTTCTTTGCTCGGGAAAAAGGCCACGCATTTTCAAACTTCCGTGCGAAAAATTGAAAAAAATGACAACATCAGTTTAATTTGGATGTAAACAACCGGACGCAGCCAAAAGTCGGTTTAGTACTGCACGCATTTTGAATTGTCGGTTTGACGGATTAGGGTATTTATAATTATCGGAACAGTCTATAAAAGTATGTAAATGAGGAATTGAATTAACGGGATTCAATTAACATTAACATAACTACCTCACAACTACCCATAATTACTACTATCTCATAAATTTTCTACCCGTGAAATACCACACAAACGTCTAACAGTTCGAACCCTCTAAAGACGAACCTCGAATCAAGAGTGAAAATGACAAACCGGCATTGCACGGCTTTGACACCCCACCAAATTCCAAAGAGCGAATATGATTCGCACTTCCAAAACCGCCCCATTCCGCCAACTCAAAAAAGCACCAAGAATCACATAATGACATAATGGCTCGTTACCAAATTATCTGCTCATCTTTCTGTTCCACTCCGATCGACGGAAGTCGTGAGTTTCCCCCCTTCAGGGGAAAGATAGCAAACATTGTTCAAAACCAAAATACTGCGCGTGAAAATGCGAACAAATTTTCATCGCCGAAATTTCAATTTTAAACGACTCTTCCGACATCTTGCAAATTGATTTTCGTCCTCTATCCCCTTTATGGGAAATGTGCCAACCGTCTGGTTTAATGGCCTACTGCTCCTCGTCTTAATTCGCCCACGCGGTAGCGACGAAGCCGGCCGACGTCACAACAACGGTTCCACTTTATGCCGAAATTCGTCTGGAGACGTGGGCGCTATCCGGAATCAAAACGTGTGTGGAAGGGAAACGAAGTTAAATGTTTGATTATCCCAATTTGCTACGAGAAGTGGCTGATTTTCACCGGAAAATGGATTCAAACGTGATGGAAATTACGAGGAAAGTTTTCTGCACTTCACGGCTGGGAAGATAATGGATTGATGAAAACAATGGAACTCGACTTTTAGAGGAAAATCGGCATCAATCATGGCTTACGGCGAATCAATCAAATATTTTGACAATGTCTTGAAAATGTCAATGGTTTACATCCCAGTTGGAATACTGGATAAATTAACAATTATGTTCGATATAATTTTCAGTATATTTACCCCGCAGGCCAACACTCGTAGGCAACTCAATAACCTTTAATTAAACAAACCACGAAGGGTAGGGCAGTTAAATTGAATAAAATGAAAAATGCTCGAGGCCTCTTTTCCAGTGCCAACTTTGTCGCCGGCCGTACACTCGACAGTGGCAAAAAAAAGAACCGTGATGTGGGTGGCTTTCTGATGTTTTCCCATTATTGAATTACTGTACGAGTGGCTCTCCACAGGCTTCAGCGACCGCCCCAGTCAGTTTTTATTTTGTTCATTTTTAACTTCCTCGCTCAGTCTAGCGGTATTTATGGTGGCAAGGTAATTGCATTTATAATTTATTTCATTCAGGTACATTCTACGTGATATATGTGCCACCTGTTAGTAGGGAAAGCAATCAACAGCAATGAAGCAGAATAAAAAAAAGAACGCGGTAACAACTTTGCTTAGCCAATGGATGGTGTCTGACTGATAAGTGGAATTGTTTGGAAGGGACTGAATGAATACGTATCAAAATTAACCCAGATTTTGAGGCACCTCTTGATACTAATTATTTTTTTATCAAATTGCTTCGTCAATTTGTTTGACACAGAACTGTCTTCTTCATAGGACCCAATTTCCACTCATTTCAATTTTCCCAGAACCTATTCAACATCGACCTATCTGTAATCTTCCTCGGGGCATCGGCAACTTTTACCTGTTACTTTCACTTTCGTTTTTGAGACATACATTTGCTTCCAACATCCCTGAGGACCACGCATAGTGGATATTTGCTATCCTGTGTTTAAACTATTTCACAGGGAGGTGTCAATACGGTCCATTCCGGTGATCACGAATACTGCCTACGACTCTCATGGCCATCAACCTTAACCTCACTCGAATTCCATTTGCTTTCAGCCCTACAATAGAGCTTTGATACCGCCTTACTACTACGTGAACCGTGGAGTCCTTCTTCTTTTAGCATTTCAAGCTTATTGCTTTCACAATTCGCTTATTGCTTGCTCTCAACTTAGTGTTCTAAAATTCACTTCCACAGTTATTAATTGAGAGTATTCAATGCCAGGAACCATTTTTGAATTAGTGTGATTTGGTGGAAAGTACAATCATACCCTATGTCCCTACCCAAGTAACATTGCCAAAACCATCCTGCTTTATTAAGTTTTATTAAGGTTTTATCAAAGCCACTAGAAATCAATTTGGTTTTATTATGACACCAAGAGCTGCCAATAGGTTTCATATTTTAGTCAGCTTTATGAGAACCTACACAGTTTGTTTAAAGCGATCTTAAAACCTCGTTTTCTCAAATTCCTCTTACTTCTATCAAAGGTTTTATTTCGACTTTATGAACTCATAAAATGCTGTTCTGAAATGCCGTTTTAGGACTCATTCATATTTTCTTATTATGGTCAGTTGAAAAGGCATTTGAAAACCATTTTGCCTCCAGTAATTGCATTAATCGGCAAATTGGCATTGAGGGAAGCCACCAAATAACCAAATAGTTTTAAAGTAGTCATTGCGAAGATAACTTGGCTTTATTGCAGAATTGTGATTTCTTCCCGATCGCCATATTTAAATATACGAAATAATTGAGATGTGGAAAAATAAATGCACCAAATTCTATATGTAATGCAAATGAACTGTAGATCGGAGACCAATTTCTGCATTTTTTTTTAGATTTCAAGAAATACATGATTAATTTATCGAATATATTTGATTTAATTTAAGGGCTATTCACATTAGGCCGGGCCGAGCCCTGGTCGGGACACGACCGAGTTATGCTACGAATTGATTGTTTGAGTGCAGTATGCGACCGTTCACATTAAAGCACCGGGCCGTGTTCGTGGTCTCACCGGTGTTTGACCGGGCTGGTAAAAAATATTTCTTGGCAACGATATTTTTGACAGCTCGGTCTCAGCACGGCTGGAAGCATGCGCTTTAATTTATATGTAGTTGTGAGCGATCTGCAGAACAAGCGCAAATCATGTGTTTTGTGAGAATGCAGAAAACTTTTTTGGTGTTCCAAGCAAATTTGATTTGCGTTTTAAATTTGTCTTTACAAAAATGATCCGAATGTTTAGCGTAAATTGTCATTGCCGGGGACACAATTTTAAGGTGAATTGCTGCTCCGTGTATTATTTTTCCTATCTTTTATCTCCTTCTCTGGCCAATTTTCCTCGCTATTTCAAATTGATAAATCTCGATAGTTAGTGAATGAACATCAAATAGATCTATATCAGATTTCTTACAACAAGTAAGCATACAAACTGATGTGAATAAATATCCAATATCTAGTACAGATTCTGAGCTATATCAATTCTAAATTTTGAGGTAATGGTTGCCGTCGAAAATGCTTCAGCGTAAGCCCTTAAAGTAAATGTTTCAAAGATTCTACCAATTTCACCCATGTTTTAAAAAGACTTGGGCAAGGCCTTCGATATGAAAGGCTAGTTATTTATTTTTGTTTAACTTTATCAAAGGGTAAATGGCCCAAGTGTGTAGGAACGGACTTATTTTATAAATTTAAAATCAAATAAACTTTACTCTAAGAATATCAACAATCAACATTTGCTCTCAATTTTCCGAGGAAAATGTTCATTTGGCAATTGAATTTACTTTTGAGATTGAAAAGCTCCTCCATAAATAGGAATAGGTGTTCTTATAGTTGCGGCGGTATTTCATAATTCTTGTTCCTATAGTACGGCTGTTTAATGTAAATAACCATCTTTTCTGCCAGTGGCAATTAGCAAACACCTTTCAAAAAGAAACATTGTAACTGATAGACGGCAGCACAAGGGTTTACGATGCGAAAGCGCTCTCAAAGACAACACAATGTTTAGGAAATATTTCTACTTTAACTAAATTAACGGTTTAAATGCATTATGTCATGACTTAAATTGATAAGTTAACGATTATAAATGCATGATGAGTAACCTATCATCTTTATTTCTTAAGATAACTTTCTAAGTGTGTTTATATTGTTGTTGAATTAGTAGTTCAGAACATTTTAAACAGGTTTTCTATACCAGGGTTTCAGTCATCCGTTCAGTTTTCCGAAAGTAAAATTGACAGCGCCCATTAGTTTGCGTGGGAACCTTACAAATTCCAATTTTATTTTTCGTTCTTTTCAGGTGGATACTGCTGCAGAAATTTCTTTTCGATTCTTTACTTTTCCGTTTCAGTGAACGGAATTTAACATGGGATTGAGATAGAAAAAGAAATTTCTTTCGTACACGATACCGACCTTATGAAGTGCGGACTATTCGTGATTTTAAAAAGTGATTGCCACCAGTCCATGATGTAACGTAAATGTATCGCATCCAGGCTCGATCTATTATTTGCAATATTCGTCAATAATTTTGCGGTCGATAAACATTTCAAAAATTTATTTTCAAGCTTTCAACTATCAAAAATGGATTTTTGATACATAAAATTTTGGCTGGTTAAAACCAAAATATGGTAACTGCCCCTAAATTAATCTCATTGTTTCCATATTCATCCTACGATGAATCAAACAATTGAGCAGTTGAAGGATCGGTTTCGTTTTCTAATCATGTTTGCTCACGTTAAATAACTACAACAAACATTACTAACTATTCCTGTCACGTGTATATCGTTTTATTTCAAGTAGGATGAATTGCAAAGTGATGAGATTAATATAGGTACATCTTCCCTATGTGCGAGTAAACGCTGCAACAACAAAAACAAAAACAACTGAGATCCGTTGATGTTTGCGTGAAATCTACATCATAGAATCCCGGAACAATCCCGGTACAGTGTGAAGTAAACAAAACATACCGGCCGTGAAATAAAAGCTTTTCGAATCCGGCCCGGGCACGGCCCGGCCTAATGTGAATAGCCCTTAAAACTGGTTTGGTGTTCGAAGCTAATTTGATTTGTGTTTTAAATTTGTCTTTACAAAAATGATCCGCATGATATGCGCAAATTGTCATTGCCGGGAACACAATTTTAAAGGAAATGCTTCAAAGATTCGACCAATTTTAGTCATGTTTCTAAAAGACTTAATCAAGGCCTCCTACATGAAAGACTAGTTATTTATTTTTGTTTAACTTTATCTAGGGTAAATGGCCCAAGAGTGTAGGAACGGACTTATTTTATATATTTAAAATAAAATAAACTTGCATTATGTAATGACTTAAATTGGTAAGTTAACGTTCAGAAATGCATGATGAGTAACCTATCAACTTTATTTGTTAAGATAACTTTCTAAGTGTGTTTACACTGTTCTTGCATTAGCAGTTCAGAACATTTTATACAGGTTTTTTATACCTAGGTATCAGTCATAATGTAGAAAATAATAACTTGAACTAAATTTTACCTAACTATGGAGAGATTTTTGCCTGAAGTATTAACTGTGTTGTTGTACATTTGATTTCAAGTCTCAACATTCAGAGTTCGGGATACCTCAAAAGTACTGTACCAGGGAGACAGTTTCAAAATTATTTTCAGAATTTTGTTCTGAATACTTCGAAGTGTCTTTTTCGTCGTAGTGCAACAACTTTACCATATTGGCACAGCAAAAAGCAAGGCCGGTCCAGAAATTTGTTTTCATATTAGCAATTTATTTTCAAGCATGGTCTGGAATTACTGTTTATAGAAGAGTATTAATATTTTATATTCAGTGACGGACAATACAATAAGACCAAAGCCTGATTTTCATACAAAATTGTCATGTTAGGGGGCTTGCCTTTCATTTTCTCGAGAACCAATTGAATTGGTCCAGAATTAGCCTAAATTCTCATCTGCATTAAATCCATCATTTTTCATTCACCTCTTTAAAAGTTACAGACACCGCATACGACAAAACAATACGACCACTTTTTCGTTTCCATAAAGGATGCTCAAATTTGAGGATCTGAATTTTGATTATTGTTGCACGACTCATTTTAATATCAGTGTACTATAAATTGTAATTCACACTCATCAACATGGCCTAAACTATGGATATCAAAAGGAGGTCTTATTATTTTGTCGTAGGTGGTGTCTGTAGTTTCTGAAGTGGTGAATGACAAATTATGAATTTATTAAAGATAAAAATTCAGGTTATTTCTAGGCTATTGCCAAAATTTCAGTTCAATTACTTCACGGGAAAGTGAAAGGCAAGCCTCCAAACATGACCATTTTGTATGAAAATTTGGCTTTGGTCTTATTGTACTGTCCGTCACTGTATTTGTTACATATGGCATGAATACATCCCGAGTAACACATCTTCATGATTTAATGTTGAGTAAGCTTCTATATAACCAAATCTAGTCATATAAAAGTATTTTCAACCGTTATAAAACTTGTGTGTTGCTTGGGATTAAATGTGATATTTAATTAAAAGTTAATTTTTTATGGATTATCAGTCCAAGATATTTCAAATGACTTGACCATGAAATTGGCACTCCGTTCATAGTAACTATTTGACTAGTACTACTGTGTCACTGACTACTACTAGTTTTCAAGAAATAAATTCTGGGCTTATGTGGAATCATCATAAATTGAATTTTGGAAGCGTTAGGAGAAATTTTCCTTTTTTGAAATAAGAAGAGAAAAGATCTATTTTTTTGCCATCGGCTGCAAATAACACGATGACTTCTTCCCTATCGGAAACTAGCTGATCCCGGTGCGAGCGCTGCTACGCTTGCAACTAAATGAAGGAAAATTTAATAGAACTGGCACGTTTATGGTTGTTTTTCGGAATGAGTTTTTTTCTTGACTAAGAAGGGGTTCAAACTTCTATCACAACATGCTTCTTGCACAAGAAATACACGTTTTGTGTTTGAGTAACCTGGATGATTCTCATGTTTGGTAGAAATTTGTGATCCATTTGTATGGGAGCCCTCCCTTCCAGAGGGTGGTGGTTTCTCAAACCACCATACAATCATTGCCTTCAAAACCCCCCATATGCCAAATTTGATTCGATTTGCTTGATTAGTTCTCGATCTATGAAGAAATTTGTGTCACATTTGTATGAGAGCCCCCCTTCCTGAGAGAGAGGAGGTCTCAAACAATCATAAGAACCTTCCTCAGCCCCAAAATCCCCTGCATGCTGGGCGGATCAGAACTTTCCGAGTCTATAAGGGTTAGACAGACAGACAGGCAAAAATTCATTTTTATATATATAGAAATCCTGCCTTCAAAAACCCCCAGATGCCAAATGTGGTTGCATTTACTTGATTAGTTCTGGAGTTATGCAGAAATTTGTGTTTCATTGGTATGGGAGCCCCCCCCCCCCTTCAAAAAGAAGAGGGATCTTGAACTGCCATAGAAACATTTATTGCAACATACCAAATTTGGTTCCATTTGCTTGATTTGTTCTCGAGTTATGCAGAGATTTGTGTTTCATTTGTATGGGAGACCCCTCTTTCAGAGGGCGGAGGGGTCTCAAACCACTATAGAAACATTTCTTGCCTTCAAAAGCCTCCACATGCCAAATGTAGTTCCAGTAACTTGATATGTTCTCGAGTTATTCAGAAATTTATGTTTCATTTCTATGGAAACCCCCCTCCCCACTTCCAGATGGCGGAAGAGTCTCAAACTACCATAGAAACATTTTTGTTCTTCAAAAACCTCCACATGCCTAATTTGGTTCCATATTGATTAGTTCTCGAGTTGTGCAGGAATTTGTGTTTCATTGGTATGGGAGCCCCCCTCTTACAAAGGGCGGAGGGGTCTCTAATAACCATAGAAACATTTCTTGCCTTAAAAAACCCCACTGGCCCAATTTACTTGATTAGTTCTCGAGTTATGCAGAAGCTTGGGTTTCTTTTGTATAGGAGCGCCCTCCCCCTACCAGAGAGAGGAGAGGTCTCAAACTACCGTAGAAACATTAATTGCCTTCAAATTCCCCACATGCCGAATTTGGTTCCATTTGCTTCATAACTTCTCCAGTTATGCAGAAATTTCAGTTTCATTTGTATGAGAGCCCCCCTTCTAGAGAGGGGAGGGTTCTTGAACCGCCATAGAAACATTTCTTGCTTCCAGAAAGCTCTACATGTAAAATTTGGTTCCATTTACTTGATTAGTTCTTGAGTTATGCAGAAACTTCTGTTTCATTTGTATGGGAGGCTCCCCTTCTAGAGACGGGAGACCATAGAATCATTTTTTGCTTCTAAAAACTCGCACATGCTAAATTTGGTATCCTTTGCTTGATTAGTTCTCGAGTTATGCAGAAATATGTGTTTCATTTGTATGGGAGCCCCCCTTTCACAGAAGGGAGGGGTCTCTCACTACCTTCTACGGTCCCAAAAACACCTCCATACAAAATTTCACGCCGATCGCTACAGTAGTCTCCGAGTCTATAAGGTTCAGATAGACAGACAGAAATTCATTTTTTTATATATATAGATGTCTGTATCGACAGCGAACAAAGATAAATCAGGGGATCCTAAGTGAAAACATTACGCAATATTGGAACAAGATTGATACCCTGAGGAACTCAAGCTCTCACAGGTAATCGATCAGATTAGGAATTCTGATAATTGACCTCGCAGCGATCTGTCAGTTAAATAATTTTGAACTAATTTCACTATATAAAGTTCTGTCCAGTTAGAATCCGGAATCACTTATTGTGTTGCAGTGGCACGGAAAGTGACAGCTGTAACAATTCTGTGGTATAAATTTCACGGTGTTTCGTGCTGTGAGTCAAATGTTATTCCAGATGGAAGCCGAGAGGAGAGAAAAAATTCTGCACACCAACGTTGATAATCAAACGTAATCCGCAATAAACATCGCAGAAACGTTGAAAATCGCCAAATTAACCGTGTATGATGTGTTCAAACGTTTCAGTGAGCGAAAGTGCGTGGATCGAATGCCTCAAGGAAAGCGTCGTAGTGGAACATATGACCGCAAGCTGAACCAGAAGGTGTTGAGAACCGTCAGAGCAAACCCTGGACTATCAGATAAAGAAATCGCACAAAAATACGCTGCTGCTCGCAGTACCGTTCGAAGAATTCGTTTGCGAGCAGGATATCGTTCTTATCGAGCCAGAAAGCAACCAAACAGAACGTTGAAGCAAAGTTTCGTCACCAAAACTCGAGCTCGGAAATTGTACCAGCAGGTTTTGACGAAGTACCAAGGATGCCTGCTCATCGACGATGAAACCTACCTCAAAATAGATTTCGTACAGCTTCGGACAGCCAAAAATTCTACATGGCGACGGCACGAGGAGATGTTCCTGCGAAGTTCAAGTTTACTTTTATGGACAAATTTGCCAAAAATCTGATGATTTGACAAGGGATATGCAGATGCGGAGCAAAGACGAAAGTGTTCGTGACGAATAAGACAATGGACTCGAAGCTGTACAACGAAGAATGCCTCAAAAACCGCGTACTACCTTTCATTAAGGCCCATAAAGGTCCCGTGAAGTTTTGGTCAGATTTGGTGAGTTGCCACTATAGCCGGGAAGTCATCCAGTGGTACCGCGATAATAACGTAGATTTCATCGATAAAAACATAACACCCAACTGCCCGTAGTTCCGGCCCATCGAGAAATTTTGGGCAATAATGAAAAACCACCCCTAAAAAAAAAGATTTTAAACAAAGAAATTTTTTCATTGATATTTTTTCCTTAAGGTGAAACTCCCTCGAATCCTTAGTATTCAACATGCATGTAGTAGTGCAAAAACTTTTTGCTTTCATATGATAGTATTGGTGCATCATGAAGAAAACGGTCATGGTTGCCAGTAATTTTAATTTTTCTTTGTGAAAAAACACACAGTACATCCATTTAATTATTCCCTACAATATTCACATTTTTAAAAAGCATAAAGCCTCAAAATAAGAATCCTTTTTAAAGGTTGGGGGAGTCTGGGGCATAATTAGCAAGCTAAATATTAAGCCATACATCTAGTTGAATACAAATATTGGTGAATTTTAAACGTTAATGTTCAGTTCTTATTTCAATCATAAACTATCGAATGAGTCTTTGAGTAGATGGCTGAAACATAAAATGTATTAAAAATGTTTTAAATTATGCATCTGAGATAATAATGGGATTTTTGCAGTTTGAAAACCGATTCCAGGGACCTTTTCACGTCATACTGAACTCTGACTTTTTTTTCAATTTTTGTTTTAAAGTACAATTCATTAAGAATTGCTTCCTGCATGACGTAATCAGTATGATCATTGCTGTTCACAAAAATGACTATGCATTTATGTGCCTGACAGATGTGCATTGACGCCTGTGCTTAGACAATAATATTTTTATCCAGAACAACAATATCACTCTTGATTTTAAATCCCATGGATGCCTTCATGGTTAGGGCGCGTTCCGAAATTTTACCCTTTACCTCTTTCTTCTTAATCAAGAGTAAGGTTGAATTATCTTCTGAAATAGCTGAAAAAGAGAAACAATATTAATATACATGGAATTACTTTGAAACATATATGAGATCAGATCAAATATTTTCCCCCACCTCATCAAATGGTAGGCCCTGTAAAGTGCTTTTTCAATGAGAATCTCAAAATTTCAATGTGAAATATCATAGAGCACTAGTTCAATGCTACATTGCAAGTCTGAGATTTGAGCTTGTAACTTTAAGTAAGAGGTATGAGCTATAATAAGTAAGCGGAGGCTGCACCTGAAGGTTGGGCTTGTTTGATCCGTAGTTATTTTTAATTTAAATATTGAATGGGTCCAGAGCGTTCAAATTTTGATTATAGATGACTGGTATCGGCAATATTTAGTCAAAATTTGAGTTTACTGGAAAACCACGCAAATTAAAGTTGAAAAATTAACTTCGGTCCAAGTATTTTCGTCTTCGCCTATTTGTTTCAATCCCATGTTTTTATATAGTGTTTATATTACCATCAGGCGCACAATGAATTTGGTGGGTACCCGGGTACCCTGTCGAACACTTAAAGGTGTTTTTTTTTTGTCGAACACATAAGGGTTAATATGGAACTATGAGCCTGTGAAAAAACCGCATCAAGTTTCGTTTTTTCCGCTGAGATATATCTATAACGAAAAAGGGGGATCAAGTCAACCCAGACTCCCCTACCCCTGGCTCGTGCTTCCAAGGAAAAGGAAGGGAATGAAAGCTGTTTACCTTTTCTTTCCAAACAACAAACAAATCAACTAGCAAATGCAAAGCAAATCAAAAACACACTCACCATCGGATTCGGAAGTATGACCGGGATTTTCAAAACCAGTATCATTTGGGCCAGGTATAGGAACGTCATTTGTAAAGTCGGAAGATTCGCCGACAGATTCTTAGGAACTTATTTTTCGATGAAATTCAGCATCAGTTGACGGTGAAGTAAAACCACTATTCCACGGGTTTTCGAATGTCCACGTTAAGGGATCAAGAGCACTTCATATCACTTTTTTAGCCCGTTCACGCAAAACAGCCGCTTTTCTTCTTTTAGTAAGACGTGGCATTTTTTACTTCGTTAATCAAAACTTTTATCAGTCCAGCACACTCGCGCAAACAGTTGCTGACAACACTGCGCTCTGCTACGCTACGCACAGCTGAGTGTAAATTAGAAAAAAGCAAAACGCGTAGTTTTGAGACCGGCTGCTGAATTTTTGCACCATTCTCGTTAATTAAACAGTTTTTTCGTCCACTGTTTTCAAGAGCGCGATGATAATTAATCTTTCAGTGAAAGTAAATAGTGTTCATTTGGCTACGGGAAGTGGAAATACAGTTTTTTGCGAGAAAATAATGAGCCGATCCTGGCTTTAAAAAGGTAAACAAAGAGGACGAAAAATTACCTGCTCTGTGGAAATGAGCACTAGTTGATCAATTCAGAGTGTTTTCAGTGAAATAAACAGTGTGAACTGATTAAATATTGTGTTATGCTGTCCTATTAGCAGTATGGCAATGATTCACTGCAGGTAAGTGGATTAATTTGGCATATTTTGTTGAGCAAGCCCAAAGTGTGCATGTGTGGATGAGGAAGCCATCGCTCCTGCCATAAGGGGATTCCATCGTGTATGTTTTTTTTTTTTTATTAATATTATATTCTATTATTAAACTAATAATTTTTTTTTTTTTTTTTTTTTAAAAATTAATTATTTTTTTTTTTTTTTTTTTTCAAAAAAAAAAAAAAAAAAATCAAAAACAAAAAAAAAAAAATAAAATACAATACACAACAAAAAAAAAACACATTCTCAACAACCACCCCTCACCCCACCCCCGAAAACAAAAAAAAAAAACACAATATAACAGCTTTAAAAACCCCACACCCTTAGCAAAGAATCGTTTTTGTTGTCCTTTGTCCTTCCCGTCCGGCTTATAAAGAAAAAATGTAAAAATAGGTTTTTTCTCCGCGTGTTGTTTTCAAAAGACCAAACAAATGAAACAATCAATTTTTCCCCCAAGGAGGTCACCAACGAAACACGTTTTGGCCACCATACGCCTCCCTTCATTATAACGATTAGCATAGATATTAGGATTCATCTTTGGATTGATCTCAGCATTCATCGATGGGATTACTCCTATACGAATTGTATTGACATATCTGATCGCTAAAAACTTACGCCCTAGCTTCAACGTGAATTGTGAAATAATTTGAGTTCTGCAGATGGCTTCTCAATGGCGATCAGGTATTCTGTTTAGGGCCTGTTAATAAACCACGTAGACTCATTGTTGGAAATATCAGACTCTCTCCCTGGTTGACTTTTCTCCATACAAATTTTTGAAATTTTGTATGGAGCGTACACATTGGTCAGACCACCTCCCCCTATATTAGTCTACGAGGTTAATAAATGGCTCCTTAGTTATAAAGTGCGGATTATTTGTGATATAAAAATATGATTGTGTCAGTTTTTGTGGAAATATCACATCAAGTAGTTTTTCCACCAGCTACAGAGGATCGTGTGCCTAGGGGTTATATTGAAAATTTTACTATTCACATTAGGTTCGTAGTTGCAGCGCGCTTTGGGATCACCCTTGCCTTGGATCCATCCTAATACATGGAAGAACATAACGGGAAATAGAGCCACATACATTTTCTATCGTTTTTTGTTGTCATGATATGATAGTATATTATTGCACATAAATTGGTTTCAGGTTCTCGAAATTTGGGATGTACTGTCTTTTGCATGATGTATTTCAGGTCTTCCAGGTCATTGGTAAAATAATTTAAAATTTAAAATTTGTTTTTTTTTCTCATGGCTGTCATACATTGTCTAAATTTTCTGGTTCATAATGGATGCGCAAATTTGTCTACAATTGTAACAAAACAGCAGTCGGCACTTGTCATCATGTCATTACGCCAAGGACACACTAGGGCGGTACAAAAGCCAAAATGTCTGTTTCGTGCCTAAAGACGGCCCGGAGGCACGGCCAATTAAGAATTTCTGGGCTTTGACCAAAGCAAAGCTACGGAAATTCGTACAATCAGCGGATGACATCGATAAATTTAAAAAGGATTGGACAAAAGTGGTAAAAATGGTGCGAAGCGCAGCTGTGCAGAAGCTCATGGGTCATGTTCAAGGAAAAGTTAGATGTCTCGGTTATAATTAACGATTTTGATTGAGGAAGAGTAAAATGTTATGTAAAACAACAGTGCTAATATAATTTACCAAATAGAATAATTGAAATCTTCAAAAAGAGTACATTTTTAATGTTTTGAAAATGTGCTTATAATTTCTGAAATAGTCTATAGTGATGCCTGATGTGTCGGACCTTGTATAAACGTGATTGCCCCACAGTATAACTATATCAGAGTGCATAGTCGTTCAAAAAGCCTTAAACGTGCGATTTTAATGTCGTTCAAAGAATGAGTAAAGGGCGAACACGAAATTATTGCGACACATTCAACAGGGCATAACTTTTTTAACATTGGGTAAAAATCAACCAAATTTTGCACACTTTCTCATTGATGTGTATTGTTTACATGCTGTCAAACTCGAAGTCGTGTTTTTCGATTCAACGAAAATGGAGGTGAACCAACGCGAGTCGAGAGAACAAATTCTTTCCAAACACCTGGAATTTCCTGACCTGTCGCACCGGCAGTTGGGAAAAATGTTGAACATTCACCATTCAACCGTCTCCAGAGTGTTGAAGCGGTTCCAGGAGCGGTTGACGTTGGACCACGGCAAAGGAGCTGGAAGAAAACCGGGACCGGAGAACAAAAAGACGGAGGGAAAGGTGAAGCGGATGATTAAAGCAAATCCCAACGTCTCAAGCCGTGATTTGGCTAAAAAGATCGGCATGTCGCAGAGCTACGTCCAGAATGCAAAGAAGAGAGCTGGACTACATACATACAAGGTACAGAACTTCCCAAACCACGATGAGCGGCAACAATCGACGGCTAAAACTCGGGCACGGAAGCTCTACGAGAAGATGCTGACAAAATATGGCTGCTGTGTGATGGACGACGAAACGTATATAAAAGCCGATTTCAAGCAAATTCCGGGGTTGGAGTTTTTCACCGGCAAGAGCAAGTTCTATGTGGACGACAAATTTAAGAAGAAGAAAATGTCGAAGTTCACCTCCAAATATCTCATTTGGCAGGCCATCTGCTCTTGCGGACTGAGGAGTGAGCCTTTCGTGACAAAGGGCACAGTAAATGGCGAGATCTACAAATCTGAGTGCCTCGAGAAGCGCCTTTTGCCGTTCTTGCAGCAGCACGACGAAGCTCCACTATTTTGGCCAGATTTGGCATCATGCCACTATTCTAAAAGTGTCCTGGAGTGGTATGAGGCCAATTCTGTCCATTTTGTTCCAAAGGACATGAATCCGCCAAACTGTCCGGAGCTGCGCCCGGTGGAGCAGTACTGGGCAATGATGAAGCGGGAACTTCGGAAGAGCAAGAAGACAGTCAAAGACGAGAAGGACATGTTAAGAAAATGGAAAAAAAACTGAGAAACTGGTACCGGATGACACTGTAAAGACTTTGATGGAGGGCATCAAGCGAAAATGCGTTCAATTTTACACTCAAGGCTCCATCGATTAACTTTTCTTTTGATTTTTGAAGTAAATATATGTATAAAACTACCCTAAAATTTTGGTTTGATTCTAAACATTATAAAAAAATTGGCATGCCATTTTCGGTGTCGCAATAATTTCGTGTTCGCCCTTTAAGAAAAAATATTTTTTTTTTTTTTTATAAAAAAAAATATTTTTTAAAAAAAAAAAAAAAAAATTCCACCCCCCTTCCCATCCCCCCCCCCCCCCAAATTTTTTTTCAAAAAAACACACCAAAAAAAAAAAAAAAAAAAAAATTTATTTGAAATAAAAAAAAAACCCCGCCCACACCAAAAAAAAAACAAGAAAAAAGAACATGTACACCAAATATTTTCCCCCCTCCCCAGACATATCCCTCCCCCCCACAAAAAAAAAAACCCCCCAGCCCAACAAAACAATTTGACGCAAACGTGCACTTTTATCACACTTTAAAATGCGCAAAAAGCACTTCTAGAGTCCAATCACAACTGCAAGGTGCAATATGGCATTCTGTAACATTCTTGGTTTGTAATGTCACACACTTAGAAAATTTTACAGTATTCGGTAATTTTTTACCGAACTTTCAACAGCTGAACGTTCGGTAATCTGATTTAACGGATGTCATTTAAATTTGACAAGTTCCGGTAATTTTTTTACCGGAATACTGTAAAATTTCTCCGAAATCCGGTAAATCGGATAACCGAACGTTCAGCTGTTGAAAGTTCGGTAAAAAATTACCGAATACTGTAAAATTTTCTAAGTGCACAACGACAGGATCTGTGGAATTTGAAATGTCTGGTCCGTCCAGCATACATGGAGTTATTGCATTTGCATGGGAAAAAAGCTTTGATCTCTTGGAACGTTGACATTGAATCTATCAAATCTATTTCAAATAAAAAGGACTATAAAATTTCTCCATTTCATCTATCACGTTGCAGACATTGGTAGTGAAAACTTTTCGCTAATTGTAACCGTTTCCATTTCAAAACGTCGAAATCTTATTTCACAAAACTTTCATGACATTTTCACCCCAAAAAGAAACGACCCGATGGCCCAGTTGCATCGATTCGACATCTGCGGCTGTAAATAGAATCACAAAACCATGATGCATGTAACACAGTAGGTGGCGGTCAGGTGTTACCTTGGTAGCGAGGAAAGGGGGCTTTTCTCTGCCTACATTGTAGAGGTTGATGTAAATTTTGGTTACCGTTCCGCTCGGAAGTTGATGATGATGGTTGACAGATTCCGGGAAGGGCAGCCAGCTGCCAGATTCATCAAGCGCAGTAACGATATTTTGTAGTATTAAGGAGAGAGAAAACCTTGGCACATGTAGGTTAATCGCACAGGATGGTTCAAACCTCGGGAGTTGCGATACAAATTTGGCTGTTTTTCTTTCAATTTAGTAAAGGCAAGAGCGAGGAAGGTTGACGCTCCGGGACAGCTTTGTGTATAGTGGATGTGAAGATATTCAGTATGTGATGACGTCCTATGAGGACTGGACTGGAACATGACTGATCCGTTGGGTATTATGTGAAAAAATTAGGTATCGTTGGAGGGGGGGGGGGGTGAATCTGCACAATTTTTACATTGTTATGAACGATGGAAACGCGTTTGCCTCTGCATATAATATAACTAGAGAAAAAATTTGATCAATGTCGGGCGAAAGTAATTATGATTTTGACGATTTTATAAAACGAATTTATACCATCATCACCGCCTACTGCCTACCGCTGCCCTGGAATCACTTTATGAAAAAAAAAAAAAATCAAAGCATAAATGCCTGCACAGCATTACGGCTCGTGGAGAGTTTATCTCCACAATTACATTACATTCATCCCATACCAGACCCAAAATGCCATGCTTGATTGGATATTTTCCCACACTGACTTATCAGCTTCATTCCACACGGATTTACCACATACTGACACATCATATTGGCAGTTGAGCGCACACATATCATGTGTAAGGTATGTCTCAGGTATTCCGTCCATTTCAATTGCTCAGGTTTCACAAAAGTCAAAAACGTGTACGCACCAAAAATCAACTATGAAGAAATTTATTCGAACTTCTCCTCATCGCATTTCAAAAAGGTTCCTTGTGTACACACATAAGAAGAATATTCATCTCTCGTAACTTTTTTTCGATGGCGGTGACTGCCGTTGTGGCTGCGGTTCACCCGAGAAGCACAAGAACAGAAGAAGACCGGCTAAATATGGTTCACCACAACTCGCTTAATTTATGCCGTTCAATTGCCGTTGTTTGGTTTTCCATGGGAAAGCTCACGGCCAATGCCGTGTAAGAATGGCGTACGTGAGCGGAATGAATGATTCAATATGGATATGAAGCTTTAACCTCAATTTAAATGTATCAATTAAACTGTCGATTTCAATAACCAATCGCCGACCAGCGCCGAACCCCATTGATATGGAAAAGTAATGATAGAAGCTACTCGTCGTCGAAGAAAAATTGCACAGTCGAAATCCCAACGGCAACACCAATATTTCTATTCAATATCGCTTGATTACGATTTTACTGACGCAAACGAAACGACTAGCATTTAATTGAAATCTAGTGAAAAGAGTAAGGTCGGGACACAGACAAAAGGGCGTAACAGTTCAACGCAAATGGCGATCTATTGAAATCGAAATAAAATTGAAATGAAATTGAAATGAAATTGAAATGAAATTGAAATGAAATTGAAATGAAATTGAAATGAAATTGAAATGAAATTGAAATGAAATTGAAATGAAATTGAAATGAAATTGAAATGAAATTGAAATGAAATTGAAATGAAATTGAAATGAAATTGAAATGAAATTGAAATGAAATTGAAATGAAATTGAAATGAAATTGAAATGAAATTGAAATGAAATTGAAATGAAATTGAAATGAAATTGAAATGAAATTGAAATGAAATTGAAATGAAATTGAAATGAAATTGAAATGAAATTGAAATGAAATTGAAATGAAATTGAAATGAAATTGAAATGAAATTGAAATGAAATTGAAATGAAATTGAAATGAAATTGAAATGAAATTGAAATGAAATTGAAATGAAATTGAAATGAAATTGAAATGAAATTGAAATGAAATTGAAATGAAATTGAAATGAAATTGAAATGAAATTGAAATGAAATTGAAATGAAATTGAAATGAAATTGAAATGAAATTGAAATGAAATTGAAATGAAATTGAAATGAAATTGAAATGAAATTGAAATGAAATTGAAATGAAATTGAAATGAAATTGAAATGAAATTGAAATGAAATTGAAATGAAATTGAAATGAAATTGAAATGAAATTGAAATGAAATTGAAATGAAATTGAAATGAAATTGAAATGAAATTGAAATGAAATTGAAATGAAATTGAAATGAAATTGAAATGAAATTGAAATGAAATTGAAATGAAATTGAAATGAAATTGAAATGAAATTGAAATGAAATTGAAATGAAATTGAAATGAAATTGAAATGAAATTGAAATGAAATTGAAATGAAATTGAAATGAAATTGAAATGAAATTGAAATGAAATTGAAATGAAATTGAAATGAAATTGAAATGAAATTGAAATGAAATTGAAATGAAATTGAAATGAAATTGAAATGAAATTGAAATGAAATTGAAATGAAATTGAAATGAAATTGAAATGAAATTGAAATGAAATTGAAATGAAATTGAAATGAAATTGAAATGAAATTGAAATGAAATTGAAATGAAATTGAAATGAAATTGAAATGAAATTGAAATGAAATTGAAATGAAATTGAAATGAAATTGAAATGAAATTGAAATGAAATTGAAATGAAATTGAAATGAAATTGAAATGAAATTGAAATGAAATTGAAATGAAATTGAAATGAAATTGAAATGAAATTGAAATGAAATTGAAATGAAATTGAAATGAAATTGAAATGAAATTGAAATGAAATTGAAATGAAATTGAAATGAAATTGAAATGAAATTGAAATGAAATTGAAATGAAATTGAAATGAAATTGAAATGAAATTGAAATGAAATTGAAATGAAATTGAAATGAAATTGAAATGAAATTGAAATGAAATTGAAATGAAATTGAAATGAAATTGAAATGAAATTGAAATGAAATTGAAATGAAATTGAAATGAAATTGAAATGAAATTGAAATGAAATTGAAATGAAATTGAAATGAAATTGAAATGAAATTGAAATGAAATTGAAATGAAATTGAAATGAAATTGAAATGAAATTGAAATGAAATTGAAATGAAATTGAAATGAAATTGAAATGAAATTGAAATGAAATTGAAATGAAATTGAAATGAAATTGAAATGAAATTGAAATGAAATTGAAATGAAATTGAAATGAAATTGAAATGAAATTGAAATGAAATTGAAATGAAATTGAAATGAAATTGAAATGAAATTGAAATGAAATTTAAATGAAATTGAAATGAAATTTAAATGAAATTCAAATGAAATTCAAATGAAATTTAAATGAAATTTAAACTAGCAATGTTTTGGTCTGCTTCTTAGGGGTTGCACCATTTCAAGCACCACCTGGCACCGTATTTCATATTTCGATGAATTCCCTCGCGGGGATCTGCTACCTGTTGTGCTCGTGTGCTTAAATCAATAAATAATACGCTCGTTCAACGTTCAGCTTCAAACGGATCTCCCATAAATAACAGAAATCTTCGACGGTTGAAATTACTTACAACACCAACGGGCGCAGCCTGTGAAATATGTCGATAACATTTTTAAGAGAAATTTCTGAGAATCACCGTGGTTCAATTTTTTGTTTCTTCTAGGTATTCATTTCCCAATCAGTACGCGATTGCGTTGGAGGATTTAATGGAACTTCGAAAATTGTTTACACTTGACTCTTTGATGCCAATTCGATCTATCTTATGGTACGAAAATTTAATAACTAACGCCTCAATAAATGAGCTAGACTTAACACTTATGAAGGTAGCCATTCCTGGGCTGTAATAAAATCCAGTGCCCATGGGGTGAAAAAGCAGCCTTTATTATCAGCCCTGTTACCACATGAACTGGGAAGCCAGCACCGAGCATAGTCCAATTCAGTAGTAAATTTATTTTAACCAGAGCTACATGAATCGGTATTCGATTACATAGTCTGTATAGACCTAGGGGAAGATTTTCCGACTTTATGGGCAATGATTGTCATTGTGATTGACGTGCTATATTATTGGAATCGAGGTTATAAAAGCCTGGCATCAACTATCTACGGGAATTTGAGCTCATGGGATAATCGTAAGCCCACGTCCACTGGATTATTCGTGATTCCACGCCCATTTACCTCGTCGTTTTTTTTCTACAGGTGATAGTAACCATCTCCCAGATTTGTGTAACCGTTTGCACGTTCACCAGCTGCCAAAGCGATAGAGATATCCATCCATCCATCCACCCAGTTCAGTTATGTATAAATATCAGCTTACATGGTTGACTTCCATCAACTCACCTCACATGGACAATGTGAATTCTATGAAGTTATAATTTCCGGAACTATGGTACACTACATTCGATACATGCAGTACGGTTTCTCATCCATCTTTTTGATCAATCAATACTCATTCCATCCCAATAGGCACCTGCTTCTTCTGCTTTCTCTCACTCGATACCCCGAAAAACTCTAGTAGGTTTTTAACGAGGACACCCTTAACACTAAAAATCAATCAGATGATGCTCAGCTAGAGGCTCAGATTTCAGCTCCACTCAAACCCAACAACAGCTAAAAACAAAAAAATCATTGCTGCAGAAGTGTAAACGTTCACCTTGAATGTCAAACGATCGATAAATAAAGTAAAAGTCAACAAGTAAAGCAACAAGCCATGCATCACGTTTCCACCGTTGTTTAATCACCACCACCAAGGAGCACGCGGCTGAGAGCAATTACAGAAAGAAAACAGAATCTTTCGCCTTGATGATAATTTAGTCCAAAGTTTAGCCACCGTCCCAACTCTCACGAGACATCTTACTGACAGCAGCCACATGCCTCATACCGCAAAGTTCTGTCCTCGCCTTCTTCGAATTTCCCCTGGCGAATCGCTAGCGTACAATCTGCTGTCGGCAATATTATTAATTGGTTGCTCCTTCCATCCGAACTGAGGTGCGACTTTCTACATAAGCAATCTATTAGATAACAAGTAACAACCGCTTTCTTTGATAGCCATGGAAACGACGAGTAAATTTGATTTTCGGCATTTTGTGAATCAATTTCAGCATCTTCATGACTCTTTTCAAGACAGAATGCCAACGTTCAGTCCAAAAAGTTTCGAATATATTGGTCCCGAAAACACAAAGATTGATGCTTGTAAAATTCCGATCAAAATTTTTCACAGATGAGCAAGTAGAGCGTGTTTAGATGAAGATTCACTTTACTTAATTTGATTATTAAGAAGCAGTAGCTCATTACTTTTCGCTTACTAAGGCGTGACAAGGAGGTGCACGATGGGTGCGTTCTCGTTAAATTTGACATATCACGCCCCAAAAAGCGTCACATACGCCCTTGATGCAACTATATACCAACAATTTATGGTTCTACATATAACAATTTTCAATACAATTTACCGCGATTATGTTCTAAATGAAAGATGCATAGGGAACCTAGAACTACAGTATGCGTCAGAAAATTTTGAAACTGTCACTAATACTATCTTTCCACTCAAGCAGTTCAACCTAGTTTTACAATATGTTGCTCCAGGTGTCAGTTATTGTTTACAAACAGATTGGTGTATTTTAATTTGTTGAGATTAAGGAAGATTTTGTGGAAAATATCCGACAAGAATCAAATCCTCAGATTACTTCACGTCCAGAAGTCAGTTTCGGATATCATGACTCTTGTTAAATTGTACAAGAGCTGCTGTATTTCGAGTCAAGGCATCAATTGTTCTCCCAACTATACCAAGAAATCCTGGAGGTGGTCGGAAGCGATCTGCGATCGTTGATACAGTCCAGATGAAAGAAACTCGTAATCCCGTTCGGAGCATGAGAAAAATGGCAAAGCAGGCTAATGTAACAGAAGCAACGGTAAGAAGAGTGGTGATATGATTTTAGAGCTCGAGTTAAAAGACACCTGATTACAGACAGCATTAAAACAGCTAGAGTGGAGTGAAGCAAGAAACTCCTGCAAACGGCTGTAGAATAAGTACCTGTGTTAGGAAAGAAAACGCAATTTTTTTACCTTTTTTTATTTATTTCTCAATATCGTCTCCTTTCAACTCGAGACATTTCGTCCATCGATATTCCAACGTTTTCAAGCCATCCTAAAAATATAATCTGTCGAGCTCCGCAAAAGAGGCCTCTGTTGTGGCAATGACTTCCTCATATGACGAGAACCGCCTTCCGCCAGGCCATTTTTTCATGTTTGTAAACAAAAATAAATCGCATGGGGCCACATCTGGAGAATACGGTGGCTGAGGCAACAATTTGTAGCGTGATTCGCCCAGTTTTGCTGTGGCGATTGCTGATGAGTGAGCGGGTGCGATGTCATGGTGAAAACGCACTTTTGACGTAGAATACGTCTTACGGCAAGGGTAGGGTGTCAATTGAAAATCTAAAAATAAGCGACCGTCAAGAAATATCGTTAAAAATTAAACGCTAATATCATAATAAATGCTCAATAGATTTTCAAGATGTTCACATCAATCGGTTGGAAATTTTCCCGCGTATCAATTCAATTATCAAACATTATCCGTTAACAATTTCAAACTATTGAAAATAACGAAAATAAAAGGTGATGTCTTATAATTTTGTTTTGCAGGCTAAATTTACTAAATAAACTGTAGACTCCTATCACAGATTTCAAATGTGAGCAAGGGAGGTCTGATATGCAGCAGTGAACGATATAAAAGGGGTACATCTTCGCGAATTTTCTCATTCGTGTTGCAGTACTTTATCTGTGCGGAGCAACGAGCCATTGTGGATTGGCAGCTGGCGATGGCATGTACCCTGAAGGGTGCATTCGGAAGTGCTGAGCTGCAAGGCGCCCATGTGGATGTGGCAGCTGACGGTGGCAAGTACCATAGAAGGTGCACTGGCGACCAACCATTGGTCATTGTGCTGATTTCTTTGTTCGCTGTCTTTTGGGTGTTTTGTTTGTTTCTTTTTGTTGTTTTTCTTGTGTGTTTTTTTGTTTTTTTGTGTGTGTGTTTGTTTGTGTGTCTGTGTGTGTGTGTGTGTGTGTGTGTGTGTGTGTGTGTGTGTGTGTGTGTGTGTGTGTGTGTTTTTGTTGCTGCCCGCCGCTCTTTTTGGGCAGGCCGGCCCCACCAGCGAGAAACAAACTCGTTCCTCAAAAGCCCCGGGGGGGTGGCATCCACCCGCCCCCCCTCTCCCCCCCCTTTCCAGCCCCCATATTTTTACGTTGTTTTTTTTTTTTTTTGTTTTTCTCTAATTTTATGCTACTTTTTCCCCCCTTTTGCCCCACCGCTGTGTCTATTATTTTTCTTCGCTGCATACCTTTTGGATTTTTTGCAATATAAAAAAAGCCCCCCCCGCCTAAATTTGAACCCCCCGGCGCTGATTTTTTTTTCTTTTTTTTTTTGTTTTATTTTTTGAGATATTTGCACCAATTTTATTAACACAAATATATATTTGTAAAAGATTTGTTATGTTCCGGTGAATAACCAGAAACTCCTTATCACGGACAACGTTCTGATTCTTCACCAAATGCTTTCTAAAGAGCGTACAAAAGAATTGTCTAACATAATTACTATCTAATGCTGGTCTAACGATCTATTTGGACCACACCCACGTTTTTTGATCAGACTACGCCTTACGGCAAGGGTAGAGGTCAAATGAAAATTTGACAATAACTGAAACAGTTTGAACGCTAATAGCTTTATCATTTCTCGATAGATTTTCGAGATTTTTGCTACAATCAGTTAAATATATTCACGACTGTCGACTATCAAAAATATAATTAAGTGTTGAATTTAAATTCCCAAACAGACCCTGAACAATCTATAACGTGATAAGGATAATGGTTTCCAGCTGGACTATCATATCAATACAATCACTAGAGCCAGCACCACCGTTGCCTTTCATCAGACCAATTTTCAAATCAAACGTCCCTTTCCAGGGCCGCCAAATAGTTACTAAGAAGCGAATCAAGCGAATGTTCTTACATACTTTCTCACTTACTTATGCTAACCCAACGTCCCATAAAAACAGTACCTGAGTACTTCTCAAACGGTTTAACGAAGTCTACGTCAACCGGTCGTGTGTTATACACAACCCCACTGATTTTTTCTTCGCCAAATGGGGTCGTTTTTTCTTCAATCCAGCATCGAATCGGTCCAAGAAATCAGCACAGTACTGCCCCGTGATTGTCCTTCCCTTCTCCAAATATTCGGTAAAGATGATGTCTCGCAAATCCCAAAAAAAACGGCGCCCATAACCCCCGATGGAACCGTTTTCGCCTTCCTTGGAGCAGGTTCGCCGGGTGAAGTCCACTGTTTTGACTGTTCTTTCATTTCAGGCGTGTTCTTTCAACAGTCACGAAACGCCGTAAAAACTCTTTCGGATTACGCTTAAAAATATCCAAACAGTGCTCTGAAGTTGTCATGCGATTCCGTGTTTGCTCCTCTGTGAGTTAATTTTTCGTGAAGGATATTTTGTATGCGTGCAATTGAGATGTCTACAATGTCAGCAATCTCTCTGATCTTCACCCGGCGATCTGCATGGTCCTTATAAACGGCATTCAACTTCCCTTCGATTTCCTCACACGTCTTCCCATACAAAAAAAAAAGAAAGCGGATCACTGATGTCACTGATGCCATCAGTTGCTTAACATGGGTACACAGAAAAAAATCTTGTAGTAAAAACTACCATTTTACCCGACTATGCCTATCTTTAAAACTACCATGAAATTTCAGTCAAATTTACTACGTTTATGGTAAAACTTTCAACATTTGTGGTATATTTGACAGATCTCATACACCGCACCATCTAATCGCAGGCATGGTAAAATCAAACGCATTTATAGTCAGGTGAAAATTTTTGGTGTTTGCGCTTAATTTAACCCTCGAAATGTTAGTTTCTACTGCGATTTTTTTTTTGCGTGTACTTATCATACAGCCCTCGTATTTTTTTCTATATTCACTTATCTTACTATTCTCTCTGGTGTACACTTTCGAACACGATTATGAAATCTTAAGGACCACTATATTAACAACAATCCTGTTTAATAGTGTTTGACAGTATGCAACATAGCACAGACCTTATTTGAATAAGGCCCGTTGGATGTTTGTTAAGACGGTTACGAACGCCTGCATTGTTTACAAACAATGCATTTTGATGTTTGGAAGTTAAAGATGTTGGCAACAGCAAAATGGCTAGTCGTCAGGTCCCTGGCAACAATCAATAGGAATCTTGCACAGTGCAATACATTCTTGAGCTTTTCGGTAGTAAAATTTTTGTCCTGAATCGCTGCACGCTAAGTTCAGTTTACCCAAATATGGGTGAAGAATAGCCATAATAGCGAAAAATGCACATACCCATTTATGGGTAAATTACTACTAACCCATATTTGAGGATTTTTTCCCATACAAATTTACTCAAATATGGGTAAAGTCAACTTTACCCATATATGAGTATGTACTCATTCCATATCGTGCGCCGAGCCAGTTAAGATCGCCTGGTCTCGTCACAGCATTCTTTGACTCAGAAGAGTGGTTTTACTCTGGTCTCTCTTCAATTGTCGAATAAGAAGAGTGGTTTTTTCCCTAAGTGGTTTTGCTTCTCGTGAGAATAGTGGAAGAGTGCGTAGGTGACAAGTGCGCGTGTTTGGAAGGTTGCGTGCTTGCAACACCTGCATTTCATCAGTCAAATCTGTGAAGCCTTCGGACAAGCAGTCGGTGCAAACCACCGATCTCAAGCTACATCACAACAGCAAGCAAGCGGGCTATTGTTCGACGATCAAGGTTGTTTACGTCGTCCGCTGTGTATAATATGTAGCCAAGTGAACAACAATTGTTTAGAAATTTTGCCTCGCAGCGTCTGTCTTTGTAATAAAGTCAATTAGGGTGGTAGGCCTGATTGTCACCACTAGTGATAAGTTTTTTTTTCATTGTTTTTTTTTCTTACTTTTTCCTGGATGGTATTTGCAAAACTTTTTTTTTTGTATAAGCATTTAAATTAATTGATTGGTGAAGGGTTTTTTTTTGTGATTGTGCTTTTATTTCAATGTGCATAATTATGGCCTCTCCTGAGGCTAAAGTTACACGCACAAAGCACTACCATCCGTTCGCAGAGGGACCTTGGGTTTTTTTCGGCCCAAAGATAAACCCTTGAAAACTCTCGACAGTTCAAGAGAATTGCTGCGAAAATATCCTGGTGTCTCGATTCCAAGAGAGATTTAATAGGCTGCGTGTTCAAGTGCCGAATTTTGGAATAGCTAATAAGATTGCTGACCACGAAGTATTGACTATTGAATACTGTATATATGTCCCTGTGCGAGATGTGGAGATCAATGGCGTTGTCTCCGATGCGAGGCTGATCGTCGAGGACTTGAAACGAGCTTCTGGTTGTTTCAAGAACTCTAAAGTTGCTCGTTAACTTGTAACTATACTGGATGTAAAGCAACTACATTCAGCATCGTTGCAAGACGAAAAAAAAGGTCTATCAACTTTCAGACTCGTTTCGGTTCTGTCTCCCAAACTTTGTCAATTTTTTTCCCGGTGCGCCTTTATATACCGAGGGTATATAATTGTACCAACTGCAAAAGACTGGGGCATTCTGCCAGTCATTGCAGCAATAAATTTCGTTGCGGCAAGTGTGGTGAAAATCACACTGAGGATTCTTGCACACAAGCTGTGCAGAAATGTGTTTATTGTGGTGAGAATCCTCACTCATTGCAGGAGTGCCCGGGATACAAAAGGCAATCTGTTAATGTGCAGCATTCCATCACTGGACGCTCCAGGCAGAGTTATGCCGAAATGCTTAAATCTGCAACAGCCGTTCTTGACGAAAACCAATTTTCGATTTTATCAGCTGAAGAATCAGACTCTGACTCATCTGATGTAGGTGATTCTATGGTGGTACATGCACCCGGATCTTCAAAAAGGAAACGTTCCTCTCCGAAAGTGCGCCGTAAGATAACAAAAGTCACCTCCACAAGATTGAAAAATGTTCAGGCTAATGGGGAACAAATTGCAAAACCGAAGGTTCCTATTGCTCCAACTCCTGGATGCAGTAAGGACTTCCCACCATTGCCCAAAAGGAGTAATAGTAAAAATGCTTCTCGTTAACCTTCCAAAAGGAACCCAAGTCCGATCGAGGATTGATAGCTTTTTCGGACATTGTGGCATTCATTTTAGTCATGTTCAATATACAAGACCTTCTTAGAAGCTTCGTTTCTGCCTTGCTTCCGACATTAGAATCATACCTTAAGCAATTGACTGTTTCATGGCCACTCCTAGCATCGATCATATATTTCGATGGATAATTCATCGAATCAGGTCGGAGATATGATCACTGTAAAGGGCGAACACGAAATTATTGCGACACCGAAAATGTCATGCCAATTTTCTTATAATGTTTAGAATCAAACCAAAATTTTAGGGTAGTTTTATACATATATTTACTTCAAAAATCACAAGAAAAATTAATCGATGGAGCCTTGAGTGTAAAATTCGCTTGATGGCCTCCATCAAAGTCTTTACAGTGTCATCCGGTACCAGTTTCTCAGTTTTTTTTTTCCATTTTCTTAACATGTCCTTCTCGTCTTTGACTGTCTTCTTGCTCTTCCGAAGTTCCCGCTTCATCATTGCCCAGTACTGCTCCACCGGGCGCAGCTCCGGACAGTTTGGCGGATTCATGTCCTTTGGTTCAAAATGGACAGAATTGGCCTCAAAATAGCGGAGCTTCGTCGTGCTGCTGCAAGAACGGCAAAAGGCGCTTCTCGAGGCACTCAGATTTGTAGATCTCGCCATTTACTGTGCCCTTTGTCACGAAAGGCTCACTCCTCAGTCCACAAGAGCAGATGGCCTGCCAAATGAGATATTTGGAAGCGAACTTCGACATTTTCTTCTTCTTAAATTTGTCGTCAACATAGAACTTGCTCTTGCCGGTGAAAAATTCCAACCCCGGAATTTGCTTAAAATCGGCTTTTATATACGTTTCGTCGTCCATCACACAGCAGCCATATTTTGTCAGCATCTTCTCGTAGAGCTTCCGTGCCCGAGTTTTAGCCGTCGATTGTTGCCGCTCATCGCGGTTTGGGAAGTTCTGTACCTTGTATGTATGTAGTCCAGCTCTCTTCTTTGCATTCTGGACGTAGCTCTGCGACATGCCGATCTTTTTAGCCAAATCACGGCTTGAGACGTTGGGATTTGCTTTAATCATCCGCTTCACCTTTCCCTCCGTCTTTTTGTTCTCCGGTCCCGGTTTTCTTCCAGCTCCTTTGCCGTGGTCCAACGTCAACCGCTCCTGGAACCGCTTCAACACTCTGGAGACGGTTGAATGGTGAATGTTCAACATTTTTCCCAACTGCCGGTGCGACAGGTCAGGAAATTCCAGGTGTTTGGAAAGAATTTGTTCTCTCGACTCGCGTTGGTTCACCTCCATTTTCGTTGAATCGAAAAACACGACTTCGGGTTTGACAGCATGTAAACAATACACATCAATGAGAAAGTGTGCAAAATTTGGTTGATTTTTACCCAATGGTAAAAAAGTTATGCCCTGTTGAATGTGTCGCAATAATTTCGTGTTCGCCCTTTACTACAGTGGAACTGCCGTAGTCTGGTTCCTAAACTATACTCGTTCAAGTTTTTAGTTCACAATTTCGATTGTGATTTATTTGCTCTTTGTGAAACATGGTTTTCTTCAGAAAATGAACTCAATTTCCACGATTTTAACATTATACGCCTGGATAGAGATGATTGTTATGGAGGAGTGCTTTTAGGGATAAAAAAGTGCTACTCTTTCAGCCGTTGAAATCGTCACTTGTCAAGTAACTACAAAGAATAAAACCTTTAGCATAGCTTCAGTTTACGTTCCTCCCAGAACTTCCATTAGCCGTAGTCAACTCTGAAATTTAGTTTCTATTTTTCCGTCCCCAGTATTGATTCTGGGTGACGTGAATTCCCATGGTACTGGATGGGGGGACCTATATGATGACAATAGGGCGGCTATTTTTTATGATTTATGTGACGATTTCAATTTGTCAATTTTGAACACTGGTGAAGCGACAAGAATACCAAAACCTCCTGCTCAAGAAAGCAGACTCGACCTATCTTTATGTTCAAGATCGCTTTCATTGGACTGTATGTGGAAAGTTCTCAATGATCCCCATGGCAGCGGTCACTTACCAATCATTATTTCAATTAAGTGTGGCCCTCAACCTTCAGAACCATCTCGTGTTCCATTCGACCTCACAAGGAACATCGATTGGCAAAATAACAATCGGTACTGAATCCGTCGATACACTTCCACCGTTAGAAGAATATCGATTCCTTGCCGATCTGATCTACAAAAGTTCATTGGAAGCACAAAAAAGAAAAGTTCCAAGTGCACCCTTCAAAAGGAGACCAGCCACACCTGGCTGGGACGATGAATGCACAAAATTGTATGTACAAAAATCTGACGCTTTCAAAGCTTTTCGTAGACACATGACTTCCACTTACTTCGAAGAATATTCGAAGCTTGAAACAGACTTGTCAAACAACTTGTCAGAGCAAAACAACGCGGTTATTGGCGAACTTTTGTCGAGGGACTCTTATTCCGATTCTGGACAGACCATTCACAATGCTGTAATTCTCTATGGCTCTTCTTTCATCAAACAACTCCTCACCCGGATGCGATATGATAAAATTAAATCTTCTGAAAAATCTTCCAGATATCGCAAAAAGACGCCTGCTGGACTTATACAATTCCTTACTTCGAAACAACATAGTACCGCCTGAGTGGAGACAGGTCAAAGAGATAGCTATTCAAAAGCCCGGAAAGCAGCGTCTGATCACAATTCATACCGTCCGATTGCTATGCTCTCGTGCATTAGGAAATTGTTGGAAAAAATTATCCTTCGAAGGCTCGATCACTGGGTCGAATCAAATAACTTGCTATCAAATACACAGCTTGGGTTCCGCAAGAGCAAAGGAACAAACGATTGTCTAGCGCTGCTTTCCTCAGATATTCAACTGGCCTTTGCGCGCAAGGAGCAACTGGCTTCAGTATTCCTGGACATCAAGGAGGCTTTTGATTCAGTTTCCATTGATATCCTGCAGAGATGTGGACTTCCCGGAATTTTAAATAATTGTTTGTACAATTTGTTTTCAGAAAAGAAAATGATCTTCTAACTTGGAGAACAGACAACTTCCAGAATTAGTTACATGGCCTACCCCAAGGCTCATGTATCAGCCCTTTCTTTATAACTTTAACGTCAAAGATAATGACAATTGGTTGGCAAAACAATGCACGCTAAGACAACTTGCTAACGACAGTATGTTCTCCTCCGTCAACATGCAAGGACCATTGCCAAATTCCCTAGATAACCTATCTTCTTGGGCTAGGAACCTAGGGATCGAATTCTCACCGCAGAAAACTGATCTGGTAGTGTTTACTTGAAAGCGGTTTCCGGCCCAATTGCAGTTTAATCTTTTGGGCAGAAACATTACCCAATCGTTATCTTTCAAATACCTTGGGGTCTGGTTTGATTCAAAGTGCACTTGGAATGCCCACATTACGTATTTGAAGCAAAAATGCCAAAAAACGATCAACTTTCTTCGTTCAATTTGTGGCACATGGTGCGGAGCTCATCCGGGAGACAACTTAACCCTTTATAAACAACTATTCGCTCTGTTCTACACGGTAAGCTTCCTTAACCCATTAATGGGTACGATTTATTATTATTGTTATTCCTCCTGTGGATTTTTTACACATTTTACTGAAAAACTGCGTCTACCCATTTAAATGGGTGTGGACGTGTGTCTTCCGTGCTATACTCTAGACCGCGTTCACTTCACCTACACGGTCGTTTGTAAAAACCCATTAATGGGTGAAAAAACACCCATTTTCGCTAGAAGTGCCTCTCCCCATTTAATGGGTAAACTCGATTTACCCATTAATGGGTAAAAGCAGTTAATGTCACAAAATGGGGGTTTATTCACCCATTGCAAAGAAGCCAAAATGAGTATTTATTCACCCTTTGCAATGAAGCCAAAATGGGTGAAAAATTACTCAATTTTGCATATAGATTATGTAGCAGTTTGGTTTGGATTGGAAATTCATGGTATTCGTAATAATAAATCAATAAATGCAACAACATAAAAAATAAAATACTTTTACTTGTTTTTATTCATGCCTTTTCTGGTATAATAATGGAAACGACGAATATGTCTGCGTCCAACTTCTTCCAAGTTCCTCCATGTTCCGACGATCTGGAAGCATAATTTTGAAGCATTAGATTAGATGTACCGGATACGATTGGTTTTGAACTATTTTTTTTACCCATTAATGTGTAAAAATATAACCATTTTTTTTATTGTATGGGGTTTCCCCAAATGGGTATTTTTTTTACCCATTGCATGATTGAAAATTCCCCCATTTTATGACAGACAGGAATGCTATTTTAAAAAGGGTGATTTTTTACCCATTAATGGGTTTTTGCAAACAACCGTGTATAGCAGTTCCTCAATTCATTGCGATCTTTCCATGAAACAAGCATCTCATGGTATTCCAGATCAACTTCGTTCTATTATTATTCCCCGTATTTTTACTGAAAAGTACCAACACGTCAATTCAGAAAAAAAAGGTTTTTCACTGATGTGTCTCGCCTCAATGGATCCACTGGCTTCGGTGTCTTCAATGAAAACTCTAGCGCCTTCCACAAATTTCAGGAATCTTGTGCTGTTTATTTTGCTGAGCTGGCAGCAATCAACTTCGCATTGGGGATGATTTCCAACATGCCCGCAGACCATTACTTCATCTTCTTGGACAGCCTCAGCTCGATTGAAACTAAGGGAACAGATGAGTGTGCTGGTCGAAAGGTCATATTTGATCACGTTTTTTATGGGTCCCTTCACATTACTCAATCCCAGGCAATGAGAAAGCGGACTCGCTCGCAAAGGTGGGCGCCCAGGAAGGCGATTTATATGATAGACAAATTTCACACAATGAATTTTACCATTTAGTACGTCAGAGTACCCTTTCGAGTTGGCAAACCAATTGGAACACCGGAAATCTAGGACGGCTTTCCTATTAATTAATCGAGGGCATGGTTTAAGGACCTGCGCGTTAGCCGTGATTTCATCCATGTGAAGAGTAGACTTATGTCCAACCATTACCAGTTGGATGCACACCTCTATCGAATTAACCTCGTGGACAGCAATCTTTGCCGGTGTGGAAACGGATATGATGACATCCATCACGCAGTCTGGCAATGCACGGATACAGGGTGCGGCAGAAAATAATGCGAAAATTTGTTCTATTTCTTTCAAATCCCATTTTCAACTAATTCAAGCAATAATATCAACATGTTCGAGTGCAGTTATCTTTATAAAGTCCTTTGAGACAAATTTATTCAATGTGCCCTCCATTTTTATTAATAACATCCTCGAGCCGACGCCGGAAGCCAGAGCATGCCTTTCGGACGTAGTCCTCCGACATTGACTGCCTTGGCGTGTTATGGTTGACTTCAGGGTTTTCAGGCTCGTGCTTCAACATATGCCCAAATCGAATAATCCAACGGATTAAGATCTGGACAGCTAGGGGGCCACAAATCCTTCGGCCAAAACTTCATGTTATCGTTCAACCATTGTTGGGTTCGATTGGACGTGTGACACGGTGCTCCATCCTGCTGTAGGACAACGTTTTGGTCCTCGGAGAAGTTGGCCTTTACCCTGGGAAGCACTTGGTCCTTTAAAATACCGATATACACTTCGGTATTGATTTTAACTCCAGCATCAATGCAAACAGGTGGCATTTTCAAACCGTTGGACGCCACCAAGCCACACATCATGACACCAGCCGGATGTTTGGTTTGAAATTTGAATTTCACTTTTTCCGGAACGTTCTCCATTTTCTGCGGTGAAATGAACCGGTCCGTGCGGCTGTTGGCCACAGCATCGATGCTGAAAAGCTTTTCGTCGGAGAACAGGATTATCATTTTTTCCTTCTTCAAAAACGAAAGCAATCTCTTGGAACGAGTCACTTGTAGTTCCTTGACCCGGTCCGTAATCAAGTGGCGTTTTACTCTGGCTCTGGAAGATGCATGCAGGTCTTCTTTGATGATTCTCCGCATGGATTTCTCCGAAATATTGGCTTCCTTTGCAAGTTTTCTTATCGGGTTGCGAGCATTTTTTGCACGGACCGATTTGATCACGTTTGGCGTGCGTGCAAAGCGCGGACGTCCGCTTCCCGGCTTCCGCTGCTTAGTACCATCCTTCAGGTACTTTTTTATGCGGTAAACTGTTGCCAAACGGCACCCTACCACCTTGGCAATCTCTTTCGGCTTCATCTGAGCGAGCAACAAACTGGTGATCACTTCTTTCGCGAACATTCTGACGAATTTGCAATAAAACAAATACAATGTTTGGATGCAGCACTAGAAAATAAACATAAACAAATACATTTTCGACAGAATTTAGTCACTAGCTACATGAATTAACCCAATACTCAAGTTTGAACATTTTCGCAATATTTTCTGCCGCACCCTGTAATTACGCCGCCAGAACACGACTTTTGAGGCCCAAGGAAAACAACCCAACAAACATCGGTTTGAATTAGAGCTTGTTCAAGCAAATTTGGAGAAGCTATTCAGCTGTTTCTTCTAGAATAGCTGAATAGCTTCTCCAAATTTGTTTGAACAAGCTCTAATTCAACACCGATGTTAGTTGGGAACCTTATGTTTCTATGAGTGATGTGTTGGGATCTCGCGATCTGTGTTATATGCAATCGATTTATGTGTTTCTCCAAATTTCTAGTAGGGAAGATGTACCTATATTAATCTCATCACTTTGCAATTCATCCCACTTAAAATAAAACGAAATACACGTGACAGGATTAGTAAGTAATGTTTGTTGTAGTTATTTAACGTAAGCAAACATTATTAAAAAACAAAACCGATCCTTCAACTGCCCAATTGTGTGATTCATCGTAGGATGAATAAAGGAACAATGAGATTAATTTGAGGGTAGTTACCCTATAAGAGTTTAATCTGCTTGTGTTTTTTTTCTTTATTTATTAGTTTGTGTTTCTTTTGTTCCGACTTCTGAGGAGTCTCATCGTCGCCCAAGGGTAACCACAACCGCCGATCACAAAAGGGAGCCCAGACCATGCCGCACATCGTTAAAGTGCTGGCGACAACTATCTGATGAGACTACAGCATCCCATTTCCAACTTATTCTGTCCAATCCATCCCAAAAAAAAATCATCCCTTTTAACCTCGGGTAAACCGCGAGTAAACGGCCCAAGTCATACTAATGCTAGTATTAAGTCATCCATTATATAAAAAAAAGAATTATCGGCTCCGTAAATGAACTAGTTAAAAAAATGAATATGTGCACTTTTTTGCGATTATGGGTAAACTGAGCTTAGAGTGTCTGTTATTTTGACAGAATATTTGAGGGGTTATTCATCGAGACTCGTGAATTATGATTTTAGGGGTGTTTCATAGAGCTTTTACTCATTTTCTTCTGGTCTATTCAGCCCCTGGTAGCATATCAGAAGAAAATTAATAAAAAAATGGCATAATTGAAACAATGGACGCTTATGACTCGATCGTGCCTTTTTAGATATTCGAGATTCTCACATCGATCAGTTGTAATTTTTTGCGACTATCAATTCTCATTTCAAATAATTAATGCACAATCTTATACACAATCTTACTGATTTTTGAAATAAAATTTTCCTGAACTTTTCTTCTAAAATTATGTTTGAAAAATCTTGAAAGCCTTATTTTATCAAAACTAATCCTACCATTTGGGTCCTCCCTTGGCTCAGTCGGTAAAGGCCGGCTACACCATGCTGGAGGTGGCTGGGTTCGATTCCTGGTCTGGTCTATGAAGTTTTCGTTAAGTAAAATTGCTCGACTCCGTGGGCATAGCGTATGATTATACTTGCCACACAATCATACTAATGCAAAAATGATTCCTGGTATCGAAAGCTCTTAATTGATAACTGTGGAAGTGCATTTAGAACGCTATATTGAGAGCAAGCGATAAGCTAATTACGAAAGCAATGAGCTTGAACCGCTAAGAAAGAAAGAAGAAGAATCCTACCATTTACCGGAAACGAAATTTCCCCGGTAACCAATTTTCCAATTAAACCATCATCAACTGTCAATCGCACTCTCGAGCTTTTATAATCCCCTTCAGACAAAAACCAACAACCAGCCAGACTCTGACCATAACCCTTTCAACGAACCCATTTGCATATTTGAACAAAGGATCCAGAAACCCATTTTCCGGAAAATCATGGAAAAAATCATATTTTTAGCAGTCCTTCCATTTCCTCCCGCTTTCTTCGATAAGATAAATAACACGATTCAGCGAACAATATTCCAAACCGATGATGATTTCTTACCTTTTTTTTTTTCTTTGCGAGCCTCCGAATTGATTTCACGCTCCGTTCTCAACCGCTAATGGATTTCCCGATTCTGCGGGGCCGCCAGGTCACTTTCCTCGCTGCTGTAAGTTAGACAATTTCGTAATTAAACGTCAATTTTATGATCACGGTAGCCCAGGTGAGCATAAAACGTCCAATTTAAAAGAATAGGGCTTCAATATGTCTCTGATGCTGCGTTTTCCGGTGATTCGTCTAACAGAGAAAAAACGCTTGAATCGAAAAAAAAACTACGATGACATTAGACTGCCTCGAGGAGGAAACCCAAGCAGGCAGCGGAAACCAATCTCGATGGGTTTCATGTTTTGTTCCAGTGTAGCGTGGTATGTTATGCTTTGATCTCTATGCACGCTACTGTGCCATAAAGGATGATGACATGCTTTTTTTTACGTGTCGTTGCTTCCAGAGGTGGAAATGTGGAAACGAACGCAAATAGGGATGCTCAACAACAACAAAAGACTTCCTAACCGTTACATACTACTTTGCCATTTCGTTGAGTTCCATGTGGGGAGCAATTGTCGAATGCGACGTATCCATTGTGAGGATTGGTTTGAAACATCCCTACTTTGACATTAATTTGTTTGAATTAACGGCAATTAACTGCTCCTGGAAATAGGACGTCCCAGGTGTTACTTCCCTGCGCACCAAGGTCAAGCTCTATTTTTGGCTCGATTCTTTCGCACTTCAATTTGCATAATCATCCACATTTTCATCAACGTTTCTTCTACCGTACCACGTGCATACGCATCCACTCTCACAAACAAAACAAAAAAATTCCGCCTCAAACTCTCCTTCGGCGCATACAATCTAGTAAGCAGAGCACATCAATTTGCATAAATTCAGGTCCCTAACCTCGCAGTCTCGTTTATTTTTTTATATAAACTTCGCTTCTCTCTTTGTTATCCTCTGCTGGCAAAGCACAGGCAGACGGACCCAGAAATCAAGGACGAGCCTCCCAGAATGAGGAAAACGACATTTGCTGCCATTTTCCACCATCCCTCTCCACCCGTAATCGAATCTGGTCGGCTGCACCTGTTGCTTCTATCGCAGAAACCGCGCACTAACTGACGGCGCGAAGGAGTAGAAATAGTAATCACTTTTAGCACTAACTAACTAGACCTTGCTCACCGTTTGCGTGGCCTACCGTGATGGAGCACGGCGCAAGGAATGGTTCTTTTCTCCGAACAAAGCAACACGTACCTTTTTAGCTCCAAGCTGTTCCGCCTCGGATCGGAGGACGTCACTTTCACAACCGTATCGAATTGCTGCCCGATTGCAACTGAACTGATAAGACGTTCATAACGGCGGTCGTAAATTCAATCCACGAACAAGGCAGGCACGCTTCTACACACTTCGGCTCGGGTCCGCTTGCTTCCCGTCTCGTTCGCACACTCTCTTGCCTTTGCTTCACCGTGGCGAGAGGGTGGTGGAAATGGCTTTTACTACCTCGGGCTCGGGGGGTGGGTGGTTAACTGGCAAGCGTTTCCGGAGGATGAGTTTGAAGCTCGCCAGCTGAGAACGTTGGCGTTGGTGTGTTACGCTGAGCTTATGGTGAGTTGAAGTAATAGAAGCTTTCGGGGCTTCGCATAAAGAATTTTTAAAACAGGGATGCCAGGAGTGTTTTGAGAAAATCTTCACCGAAATCGACGAAGTGTTGTAAAATGTATTCACTACAACTATTCGAGGGATTTGACCGAAATTTTTTGTTTTTTTTTTCCAATGATTTAGAATAATAAAACAGAGCCTTCTCAGACGTTTGTGAAAGTTGATTCGGGAAGCGTGTTCGGAGCGCTTATCGAAACTGATTTTTATAAAAATTGTTGAATTTAGGTACACCAAGGTTATTGCGCAGAGAAAGTGAGTGAGTGATTTTTGTCAACGAAGGTGAAATATTGAAAAAAAAAACCCTGAAAATCTGCCTGTAAATCATGGTAAGTTAAGTTAAATTAACAAAAATGCTTCAGATTATAAAAAGATGAGTGAGAAATGGTCGAGAATGTAAAAAGAAGACTGTTTCTCTTTGCTTATTGTTACTTTTAATTGATTTTTTTTTTACAGATGTCTACAACGAAACGAGGAAAAAACTTTTCTGCGGCTGAGGACCGACAACTGTGCTTGTCGTGGGCAGCTGTCTCGGAAGACCCTATAAAAGGGACAGACCAAGTCTATCTGTCTTCTGAGGTTCTGTAAAGGAGCATGGCAGGTTTGAATCGCGTCAAATCAATGGATTACGTCAACGATGGGGCATAATAAGCCGGGCAGTTGCTAAAGTTGTTGGTTGTTACCACGGAATATGTCTGCTGAATCAAAGTGGTACAACCCCAGAGGACAAGTTGGACAAAGCGCTGACCGTATATAAACATGAGCAAAAGGAGGACTTCAAATTTTTGGAGTGCTGGCACATTTTGAAAACTAATCCAAAGTTTTCAACCAGCACCACTAGCGGCAGCAGTCAGAAAGGTATCTGTTCATTTTCTGATGAAAAGGAACCACTCCCTGAGCTATACTTTATCCACACTGCAGAAAAAAAAGACGGAAATCGAAATGACTATCTTTGGGGATTAATTATATGCGCCGCAATATTGCGCATTGCGGTTTCTTTGCGTTTTAAGCAATCATTAAAACTAAAATTTCTTTCTCTTTCTCTTTCAGCTTCAACGCCATCTCAAGATCCGGAGACACCGTCTAGCACACGACCAATTGGTCGTAATTCAGCTAAAGCTACGGTCAATAACAGCCAACTGGAAACAAGACGAATAGAAATTTTGGAAAGGATTGCTGCAGCTGCCGAAGAAAAGGTCAGATTGTTTAAGGATTACACTGAAGCACTACTTCAATCCGGAATAGTGACGGTTGTTGGTGGTAGCGAAAAGTTAGAAGTGGGATAGTGATGTAGTGTGAACGGCTAAGTAGAAAGAAAGAGAGGAAAAAAACACCAGTAGTTGAGGTTAATGAAACTGAATAAAATAGCGAAGACATGAAAGTGTGAGTGATTAGGTCTTTGTAGATAGAGAGGTTTAGAGAACAGAGCAAAGGTGCGCGGAGGTAATTAGCCGAAGAAAGGTTAAAAGTGGAAGTCGGAACTGAAATCCTCAATTCTCGAGTACTTTTTCAATCAGACGTGTCTGATTTTGTGGGCAGGGAGGGGAGGTGGGATTCAGGCGTTAGATTCTTGAAACCCTTGGCACTTTCATGCAAACTAGGGCCACCAACACAAGGAATAACATTTCCCTAACATGGTGGTGATGTAACTTTCCGTGAGGGGGCTGAGAGTCTTCGGGAGTTTACGTTTGAGTCTTGCTTCCCTTCTTTGTTTGCGGAATCAGGTGCGTCTGTTTGAAGAAGTAGTCGAGAATTGTTCGGATTTTGACATTCTAGGTTCATATAACTATGGGTCCATGGGATCAGTAGTAGATCAATAATATACCATGTTTCATGTATAATTTACTTATTGTATTCCATTGAAATAAACCACCCACACATGTAAGTGGCCCCAGCAGCATCCTTCCTGTTGGTTTAAACCGGTCCTCAAACTCGATGTTTTTAACGTATACTTGTATTCCATTGAAATAAACCATCCACACTTGTGAGCGGCCCCAACAGCGTCCGTACTGTTGGTTTGAATCGGTCCTCAAATTGGATATTTCAACATGTTCTTCTATTCCATTGAAATAAACCATCCACACTTGTGAGTGGCCCCAGCGGCATCCGTACTGTTGGTTTGAATCGGCCCTCAAATAGGTATCTCAACATATTCTTGTATTCCATTGAAATAAACCACCCACACTTGTGAGTGGCCCCAACAGCATCCTAACTGTTGGTTTAAATCGGTCCTCAAACCCCGTGTTTAAATGTATTCTTGTATTCCATTGAAATAAACCACCCACACTTGTGAGTGGCCCCAACAGCATCCCTACTGTTGGTTTAAATCGGTGCCAAAATTTGAATAGTTTTAATGAGCATCTCTATACAGAGAATTAATCGGGAACATAGTTCAATATCTTATTCGCTGCCGACGTCAGTTGAATTAAGCACACCGTTTACCAAAACGGATCCCGCTGCCAACCCAACCATTTTATCCAACATCCCAGTGATTTCTCGTGGAAGTGCAGAGGTGTTCTCGGCTTCCAATAAAGCGAGTATCATGTCAACATATTCCTACCCATTCCCTACTTGACCTGCATTCGGGCGAGGCCGGCGCCGGTATTGCCTTAGTTTGGGATCACCTGTTTTTACACATTGAGGATGTATGTTGGTCCTAAGCATCATCTTTTGGTTCTCTGTGTAATAACAGCTGATCTGGCAATAACGGAGTAGCAACCTCGGGCGGTCAATCATGCTCATGCTCATGCTACACTGAAGCACTACTTCAATCCAATCTCATCCGAATTGCTACACAGCCATTAGAGGGGTTAGATTCTGTGTCCATCGAGCTGCTCACTCTACAAAAGCAGCAGTTATTGGATAAAATGCGCTCAAACATTGCAAATGAATTACCGATTCGATCTACATACGAACCAAGAAGTATTGAGCCAGATGATATTATTGAGTATGATTCAGAATATGTGGAAGAAGAGATATAGCACAGTATGTAACATAAATTCATAAAAATAAACGATTTGAACCTTGCATCCTATTAAACTGAAGTAATGGATTTAATTATATATCCGCATCTCAATCTCCGGACTTGTATAAGTGAGACCCTATTTCAATCATGGGGTTAACATTTACTCACAGCGCTCCTTTTTTGCGGGACTATGCTTCCGAGGTTGTTTGATTCAACTAAACGGTCCAGTCTTGAAAGGATCATTTTTTCTAACAATTTCCTTTAACATTATAGCATAGTGATTGGACGGAAGAAGAATTATGGTATGACACTTCTTGTATCTTCATTGATCTTTTTCTCTTTATTATTTTCTGTAGTGGTATTTGGCTGGAGTGGCTCTAAAAAGGGTCGTTTTAACATTTACTTCCAAAATGCTCCCACACATGATCAATGAGATCATTGCGCAGGGCAGCTGATTCCTGCGAATTTTTTATTTTTGCTCGTTTGCTACAATACTCCCCGAACAGATCTTCTACGTTCACACTTCTCAATACCGATTGATCCTCAGCGGTACTTCCTGCTTCCACCTCAACGCTTTCGGTGTATTTTATATTCGACTCGCATGTTATGCAGTATGATGCACGCCTGCATAACATCTTTTAAGACGTTCAGGTCGAATAACCGGGCCGGATAGGCCAAAATGTGGAAGCATTTCATTATTATCCCGAACGCTCGCTCCACATCTTTCCGGTAAGCTTCCTGCATTTTCGAGAAAAGCTCCTCCTTGACATTTGACGGATTGGAAATGGTCTTTACAAACACGTTCCAATCTGGATAAATCCCATCAGCTAACTTTTAAAACTTCCCCTTTACTAGAGGATTCTTTGTAATTAAACTTATCCGACTTTTCAACGTATTCCGAGGTGGAGCGCGCGGCGAACTACACTGCCAAGACACCGTGATATAAGCACTATCAATAAAACTGTTATTCAGTTCAGAGTCTAGAAGAAAACTGATGTTCCTGTTTATTCAGACCGGTCAGGAAACCGACGCTAATATTCAGATCGCCCGAAGGCGCACGAACGTTTGACGTTCGCTTTGTTCGAATGCGCAGGGGTACGCATGCCATCACAATTCTTCCCCCTTTCGAAAAAACGGTTAGAATTTGGCCATGGCCAACTTGGATTTAATTAAAATAATGTTAAGTTCAAATTCAGCATCTCTTAAATATGAAAATCCGAACGTTCGATAAAGACCAAAAAAAAATCAGAACTGGTAGTAATACTCCTTATCTCGCTTTTCTTTCCGCTTTCGTTTGGATCGTCGGGGTTCGTCGGGTTGTCCAGTCTCGGGAATAGGTAACTTCCTTTTACTACCGCGGGCACCTCCCTTTGGAGTCGATTCCGCCAGTCTGGGGTCATCGCCTGGCTGTATCTCGTCAACATTCGTTTCTCTCTCCGGTTCGTGGCCGTGGACCTCGTCGATTCGCAGCTTCCTCACCAGCACGTTGGGCAAAGACCACCCGAGACTATCATTGCAAAATTTAAGTTGATTGCGATGAGCCATTACGGCCACGTTTCCAACATGTATCTGGAAGATATTTTGAGAATACTTTTTACTAAAAATTGCCTTGACCCATCTGGCCTGACTGGAGGGATTGTTGGTCCTATACCACACTTCATCACCCACCATCAGGTTATCAAGTGCATCATTTGGATGCCTCAGGATTTTCCCGCCCAACTCATGTTTGATGGTTACATCCTCTGGCTGTGGTACTGCAAGATGTTTTTTGTAATGATTCTTTGGGTTTACTAAACCCAGAAGCGTCTTTGGTACATAAGAAAATATTCTTTCAGATGGGAAATGCCCATCACTCGTTAAGTTGTTATTTCTAAAATTGATCAAAAACAAGTTTATCTGGTCTTCCAAGTCTAACTCCGCAATTTCGGGTCCCAGCAAGAATCTTTTTAACACCTCTTTCACGGTTCTGACCAGCCTTTCTGCTTGTCCGTTGCTTGATGGATTGTAGGGCGGACTTTTCATCACCTTAATACCTTGCCTCTTAAGAAAACTTACAAATCCATATGAGCTAACTGGAGGACCATTGTCTGACACCAAAACATCTGGCAAACCAAATCTGGCAAAAAAAGCAACTAATCTTTTTAAAACTTTATTGCAATCTGTTCCTTGCTTCATCCAATCTATCTCAATCCATTTGGAGAAACTGTCAACTATCAGCAGGTAAGTACGATGCTCAAAAAAGAAAAAATCTATATGAATCCTACTGAATGGTCTAGTTGTCGGTGTCCATTTAGACGTCTCCGCAGATTTATGAGGGATTGCCATACTGTTGCAGGCAACGCAGCCCTCTACGTATTTTTCTATATCTTTGTTGATTCCGAACCAGTAGACCATAAGTCTCGCAAGCTGCTTCATTTTCGCTATACCCGCATGATTTCCATGTAAAAGCTCTAGTATCTGTTTTTGATGTAACATCGGTATTACTACTCTGTCTTTACAGAGTAGACAGTCGTCAATAACTTCCAACTCATGCTGGTTCGCAAAGACGTCAGAAAAACGGCTTTCTACCCTTTTGAGCCAGCTTTTATGCATAAATCCTTTGATTTTCTGCAAGAATTCATCACTTTTGGTTGCTTCTGCGATCATCTCTGCATCAATTGACAAGTGCTTACTAAAATTTATACTTTTTATTACTTCGGCATCCAATTCCTCAGGAACCCCCTGGTGAAGTGGGAATCTGGAACAAAAATCAGCGTTCCCCAATTTATTTGACGGTCTATACACTATTTCAAAATCGTAAATTGACAAATCCAAAATGAATCGCTGAAGTCTAGTGACATAAATAGAGTTTTTACCCTCTTTGCCAAAAATCCCAACCAATGGTTTATGGTCAGTATAAACTGTAAAATGTTGGCCATACAGATATTTATGGAATTTTTTTATGGTGCATACTATTTTAAAACTTCCCCTTTACTAGAGGATTCTTTGTAATTAAACTTATCCGACTTTTCAACGTATTCCGAGGTGGAGCGCGCGGCGAACTACACTGCCAAGACACCGTGATATAAGCACTATCAATAAAACTGTTATTCAGTTCAGAGTCTAGAAGAAAACTGATGTTCCTGTTTATTCAGACCGGTCAGGAAACCGACGCTAATATTCAGATCGCCCGAAGGCGCACGAACGTTTGACGTTCGCTTTGTTCGAATGCGCAGGGGTACGCATGACATCACAATTCTTCCCCCTTTCGAAAAAATGGTTAGAATTTGGCCATGGCCAACTTGGATTTAATTAAAATAATGTTAAGTTCAAATTCAGCATCTCTTAAATATGAAAATCCGAACGTTCGATAAAGACCAAAAAAAAAAAATCAGAACTGGTAGTAATACTCCTTATCTCGCTTTTCTTTCCGCTTTCGTTTGGATCGTCGGGGTCCGTCGGGTTGTCCAGTCTCGGGAATAGGTAACTTCCTTTTACTACCGCGGGCACCTCCCTTTGGAGTCGATTCCGCCAGTCTGGGGTCATCGCCTGGCTGTATCTCGTCAACATTCGTTTCTCTCTCCGGTTCGTGGCCGTGGACCTCGTCGATTCGCAGCTTCCTCACCAGCACGTTGGGCAAAGACCACCCGAGACTATCATTGCAAAATTTAAGTTGATTGCGATGAGCCATTACGGCCACGTTTCCAACATGTATCTGGAAGATATTTTGAGAATACTTTTTACTAAAAATTGCCTTGACCCATCTGGCCTGACTGGAGGGATTGTTGGTCCTATACCACACTTCATCACCCACCATCAGGTTATCAGGTGCATCATTTGGATGCCTCGGGATTTTCCCGCCCAACTCATGTTGGATGGTTACATCCTCTGGCTGTGGTACTGCAAGATGTTTTTTGTAATGATTCTTTGGGTTTACTAAACCCAGAAGCGTCTTTGGTACATAAGAAAATATTCTTTCAGATGGGAAATGCCCATCACTCGTTAAGTTGTTATTTCTAAAATTGATCAAAAACAAGTTTATCTGGTCTTCCAAGTCTAACTCCGCAATTTCGGGTCCCAGCAAGAATCTTTTTAACACCTCTTTCACGGTTCTGACCAGCCTTTCTGCTTGTCCGTTGCTTGATGGATTGTAGGGCGGACTTTTCATCACCTTAATACCTTGCCTCTTAAGAAAACTTACAAATCCATATGAGCTAACTGGAGGACCATTGTCTGACACCAAAACATCTGGCAAACCAAATCTGGCAAAAAAAGCAACTAATCTTTTTAAAACTTTATTGCAATCTGTTCCTTGCTTCATCCAATCTATCTCAATCCATTTGGAGAAACTGTCAACTATCAGCAGGTAAGTACGATGCTCAAAAAAGAAAAAATCTATATGAATCCTACTGAATGGTCTAGTTGTCGGTGTCCATTTAGACGTCTCCGCAGATTTATGAGGGATTGCCATACTGTTGCAGGCAACGCAGCCCTCTACGTATTTTTCTATATCTTTGTTGATTCCGAACCAGTAGACCATAAGTCTCGCAAGCTGCTTCATTTTCGCTATACCCGCATGATTTCCATGTAAAAGCTCTAGTATCTGTTTTTGATGTAACATCGGTATTACTACTCTGTCTTTATAGAGTAGACAGTCGTCAATAACTTCCAACTCATGCTGGTTCGCAAAGACGTCAGAAAAACGGCTTTCTACCCTTTTGAGCCAGCTTTTATGCATAAATCCTTTGATTTTCTGCAAGAATTCATCACTTTTGGTTGCTTCTGCGATCATCTCTGCATCAATTGACAAGTGCTTACTAAAATTTATACTTTTTATTACTTCGGCATCCAATTCCTCAGGAACCCCCTGGTGAAGTGGGAATCTGGAACAAAAATCAGCGTTCCCCAATTTATTTGACGGTCTATACACTATTTCAAAATCGTAAATTGACAAATCCAAAATGAATCGCTGAAGTCTAGTGACATAAATAGAGTTTTTACCCTCTTTGCCAAAAATCCCAACCAATGGTTTATGGTCAGTATAAACTGTAAAATGTTGGCCATACAGATATTTATGGAATTTTTTTATGGTGCATACTAGTGCCAGAGCCTCTAAGTGTAAAATTGGGTATTTTTTTGCGCTTCATTCAGAGAAAATGAAGTGAAACTAATTGGTTTCTCCATTCCATCTACCACATGTGCGATTAAACCTCCTAATCCTTAGCTAGACGCGTCTGAAATAACCACTATTGCCTTCCGGGGATCGTAAAATTCCAAAAACTGGGTATTAATCAATAAAGTTTTACTCTTTTCAAATGCTTTTTGGCAGTTGTCATCCCAAACAAATTTTACATTGTTCTTAAGTAAATTATACAAATGATACAACTTTGCAGACAAATGAGGTATAAATTTATGGTAATAGTTTAACAGTCCCAGAAAGGATCTAAGTTGCGACTCGTTTCTAGGAGCTTTCGCCTTTTCAATTGTTAAAATTTTATCGGGAACGGGCATTAGTCCATTTTTACTAATAACGTGACCAAGATGAACAAGGTCCGATACCAAAAATTTACATTTTTCAAAATTAACCTTAATGTTAGCCTTTGCCAACCTGTCCAATACCGTCAAAAGTTTGTTTTTGCAATCCTCTAGGTTTTTCCCGGCAATCAAAACGTCATCTAGGTAACATGAAATATTTTCTATTCCCTGCAAAATCTTGTCCATTACCTGTTGGAATATAGACGCACTTGAAGAAGCGCCTTGCGGGAGCCTGTTATAAACATATAATCCTTTCATGGTATTAATTACTACAAATTTCCTGGACCTTTCCGTCAATTCCAATTGCGTATATGCTCCTTCCAAGTCAAGAGCACAAAAGACGCTACATCCAGATAAACTCGCAAAAACGTCCTGTGCCGTTGGTAATGGGTAGGTATTAGATACAATTGATTTGTTAATTGATACCTTGCAATCAATAGCCAATCGAAAATCATTATTTTTCTTCATAACTATGATGATAGGAGATGCCCATTCACTTGTATCGATTGGTGTGATTCCATTTTCCTTCTCTAGCTTATCCAAATAATCGGCAACTTTATCTCTCAACCTGTATGGAACTTCATAAGCCTTTTTAAAAATCGGTGTCTCGTCTTTCAAAACTAATTCTGCTTTAAACCCATTGATGGGCTGGCCAAAATCTTTTTCAAAAACTTTGCTATAATGTTTCCTTATGTACTCCACAGCATCATTACTGGATGAATCTCTTACATTATTTACCGCCAAGGAGTCTGAAAAAAAATTCCTCCAATTTGGATAAAACACATGAAGCCAGGTTTGACCAAATAAAGGATAAAAATCATTTTCGCAATCAAGAACCAACAATTGCAATAACTCCTCTTTGCCTTTGCATTTCACTGAGACCGTTGCCTCTCCCTCAATTTTGAGCTTTGCCCCATTCACCACAATCAATTTTTTTATATACTTGCGTAAAGGGTTGTCAAATTTAGACAAATATCTGCTTTTACTAATTACCGAAACAGAGGAGCCACAATCTATCTCCATTTCAAGGTTTTTACCTTCCACAATCACATTTATCAAACACGGATTACTAATTTTGTTAATAGACGACACCAACATGCATTGTAGATTACCTGCATCACTTTCTTCTCCCTCCGAATCGTCTGCTCTCATCCGTTCCATTAGCTCGCTGATGTGCCTGTCAGCCGAGGGACCTGGCCTGTAAGACTCAACAAGATTAACGGCATCTCTCTCAAGGTTTTTGAGCTTGAAGCACTTTTTCTTAATGTGCCCCTTCATTCCGCAGAAATTACAAATCATCTGGGTATAGTCCGGCCTCTGCTTCCTGAAATTTCCCCCGTCCAGCCGAAAACGATTGATATTCGAGCCATAATGTCTTTGCCCTCGCTGGCCGTCGTATGGCCTCATCCCCAAACGGTTTTTCACAGGGCCCCGGTAAATAGCAGCTCCCCTATGATTGTCTTCCTCTTGGTATCTCCTAGCTAGATCTATAGTCTGTTTCAACTTTCCAAAGTTAGAACCAAAATGTCCCCCTGCTCCATTTTGAATAGCCGCAACTTGTCCTGAGCCTCCATTTTGTCGCTCATCAGCTGCCCCAGCGTTAGCCCTAGCTACTTCCCAAGTTGCGATAATCTTTTCGGCATTTGCTAGCGATAGCTTCTCCTCCCCTAGGAGACGTTGCCTTAAATGTTTGTCCTTCATGCCCGCAATAAGACGGTCTAGAACAGCAATTTCCTTAAAATTATTAAATCCACAAAATTCGGCTTGTAGTTTGAGCGCCAATACAAAATCCTCTGTGGTTTCATCCGGATTTTGCACCCTAGTGCTAAATTTATACCGCTGCACTAGGTCGGGCTCAATTTTGTCCAAGCGACTTTTGAGCTTAGAAATCAAGTCGTCAAATGCATGTTCTTCAAAATTGCCGGCCGGATAGAGTAGTTTAATTTCGTCGAACATGACTGGTCCGCTTAGAGTGATAAAATAGGCCATCTTGTCTTCTTCCTTAACGTTATTCACTCGGAAGAAGTACTTCAACCGTGTGAACCAGTCGTTGAAGGAAGCGCCACGCCTGTAAGGCTCAATAGTAATGGCCATATTTGCACTCATCTTTGGGACTCTTTTTATACAATCAAAATTGTCAATAACAGAATATGATATCAGTAGCGCGAGATGATCAGAACAATTGTTCAATGGAATCTATCCAAAATGGCAAAATACAACAATTAATCAAACGAAATTGCAACAAAAGATAAAAACAAAAGAAACAATAGCACAATTAGAAAACTGGGAATTGAACTAAATGGTAAAAATGTCCGCACTCTTCCTAAACCCGTAAGGTAAACAAAAATGGATGACTCACCGGACCAAATCCTGCCTTTGCGATCGATTTTCAGATGACCTTGACGACGACTCGCAGCTCAACGACTTCTTCACAACCGAGGCTTCGACGATTCGGGGTCTAAGGTGCCGCCTTTTGTTCTTCCGTTGCGGCCAACTCCAGACCAATCGGTTAACCGGTCCTCGAAGAATCCAACAGGTCAACTATCGTACCTCGCTCCGTTGGTCGGAAATGCAGCGAGTGATAAAACCACTACTCAATTTCCAAGACCCGGTTCCGCTAACTATTAAAGCACCTTTCGGTTCTAATTGGAAAATTATAGATAAAGAACTTGTTAATATCTAATTATATTAGCGAAACAAAAACCAAACCATATATATATATTTTTTTTTTTTTTTTAAAGGAATCACTATTTCTCACGAGCGCAAACTGGTCACCCTGTCGAAATCAATTCAGTTTGATCAAACGATCAACAAAAAAAAACTGTTTCACCGTTTTCTGTCTCTCTCCCCGAAAGCAATAACAATGGAGAAAAAACGACGCCAGCCAACCGCAAAGATGGCTGTTTCGAACTTATAAAATTGCGCCTTTGCACCCTTTTTGCAGTTTATACTTGCGGTTTTTCCACTTTACCTGATACCGCTTACTGTCATTTTCCGTATCGTGTGGAAACAACCCAAATGATGGCCTCGCCGCTGCTGCAAATTAATGTCGGCTGTTTATCAGCTGCAGGAAAGGTTCACCGTGAAACACAGTCAGACACAATAAAATGTACGCCTTAGTTTTTTTTTTCTCGTCGCCACTTTTAAAACTTCCCCTTTACTAGAGGATTCTTTGTAATTAAACTTATCCGACTTTTCAACGTATTCCGAGGTGGAGCGCGCGGCGAACTACACTGCCAAGACACCGTGATATAAGCACTATCAATAAAACTGTTATTCAGTTCAGAGTCTAGAAGAAAACTGATGTTCCTGTTTATTCAGACCGGTCAGGAAACCGACGCTAATATTCAGATCGCCCGAAGGCGCACGAATGTTTGACGTTCACTTTGTTCGAATGCGCAGGGGTACGCATGACATCACACCAACAAATATGCACCATCTTTTCCATTAAGCCAATACGTAGCATTCAGCATGCCTCCCTAGAAAAATCGAAACTTATAAAATACAACCAAACAACATGTTATTGCACAAATAACTAACATTGATAATGTTGTGGACAAGAGGTGACCTATCAAGGATGTTGATGTCATTTAAGCTTCCGGGAGATCCGAAAAAGCTGTGCCAAATGTGCGTGTCTTGGGAAGCAATTGCCTCCAGCACAATGGTGGCCTTGCCTTCCTTGCCGGTGAACTGACCTAATTGTAAAAAAAACTCATTAGACAAAAAGAAACTGTTCCTCCGCCTAAAAACATTCGAGTTTTTTGTTATTTGGAATTATTTATAGTGAATTTCAGCCTCTTCAGGTTTTTCAGGTGCGATTTACAATATTACTTACCTTTGTAATTTGTCCCACTGCCAATGCCAGCAGTCAATACTTCCTACCATCCCCGGGAATCCTCTTTCTTCGCCCTCACGCAAAAGCCGCTGAATGTCTGCAGCGTTTGGTGAGCGTAGGTAATGCTCACCAAACACTTCGATTAGCGACGAGCAAAACTGCTTCAAACAAAGCATCGCCGTGGAATCACCAATTTGGACGGATTCGTCTACTGAATCCGAGGAGGATCCATATGCCAGCATTCTGACCGCTGACCGCGCTTTCTGAGCAGTAGAAAGTCCGCGTTTTCCAACAGCATCAACTCTTTGCTTAAAAAAGTCACTATGCTGCTTCAAGCCATTGGAACTGCACCAGAACATCTCCTTCGTCATCCGGAATCTCCTCGGGAACTTTCCATCATTGTACCGAGGGTTTTCGGAAAAGTAATCATCGAACAGTCGCTTTTCCGCTTCCACGAAATCGCGCCGAACATAGGCGCGCGATGATGCCACCCTTTGCCCGACTAGTGGAGCGTGCTGTTCCATCTCGGAAAGCAGCACTTGAGATCCAGTTTCGACTTGAGATCCAGTTTCCATATTCCGGAGACACGAGGAAAGGGTGAAATCCATGTTGTTCAGGAGAGATGTAGTGCCTGCAGCTAGCAAACAACAAGTCGTTGACGATGATCTCGAAGACTTTTGAGCAGGCACAGAGCGATGTGATTCCTCGATAATTTTCGGCATTTTGTTTATCTACTTTCTTGAAAATCGGGAACATGAACGAAGATTTCCAACGTGTTGGACATTTTCCCAGGCGTAAAGAGATATTGAAAATCTTCAAAAGAGGAATCGTAAACACTGCAGTGCAATTCTTTAGTACACATGAAGGAATTCCGTCTGGTCCAGCCACGTTTGAGAGTTTCAGCTTCCGGATTGCTGATTCAACGAGGTCCAATGTAATCGCAGGAATATTGAAGTCGAACGCGTCTCTGGGAGTATCTCAGAGTGCTTCGCTGACTTGCTACAATGCTGGCATGGTGTTATTGAATACACTTTTGAAGTGCTCAGAAAGGAGATCACATTTGTCCACTGGTGTGCTGGCGATTCTGTCGCCGAGATGAATTTCAACCGGTAGCCCATTAACATTCCTTTTTGTGTTCACAAATGACCAGAACAACTTTGGGTTGCGCCGAAGGTTAGATTGGATTCGTTTTGAATAATTCTTGTAAAGAAGACGATTGTACATTCGGTAATGGGTACTAGCTGTCGAGAAAATTCGCTTGGTGAATTGATTTCGGGTTTTGCAGTACTTGCGAAGAGCCTTCGATCTCACACGTTTTAGGTACCGTAAATGAGCATTAGACCAAGGAGGTTTACGAGCAGGTCTCCCCAGCGGAACAAAATCTGATATAGCCCGGGACACAACCTCGTCAAAAAAATCTACCGCTTGATCGATAGTGGAACACGAGTCAAGGAACTGCCAATTGACTTGGGACATAGATTGGCTCATAGCAGCGAAATCAGTTCTACGGGATTCAGGCCATGTGGATCAACGATGTTATCGAAGGTTATCGAAGGTTCAAATAGCTCGGCACATTTATCGCACATCCAAAATAAGTTTTTGCGATGCGGCGTGAAATAGCCTAAAAGTGCCTGTGACCAGTGCTGAGCTCCATCACGGTACTGACAGCGTTAAAATTGACAAATGAGATTCTTGCGAATAACAATCAAAGCAACAGAAGAGCCTCTCTCTATCTCGAACTTCTCATCAACACGAAATAACAACCGAGAGATATTTTTCTCTCGCGATTCTCACCCATTTTTTATATCTTGTACAAATGTTGTGTGTTACGATCATATCGCCAAGAATAAATAAACCGTCCTGGAAATTGACCATCATTTTACTTCTCTAGTACACAGACGGTCATGATGGTCATCGCTAGTACCGATGTTTCCACCGTCAAAACCGGCAGACATCACCCCGTCAGTGGCGATGTGTCCGCAGCTTGAACTTCACGATTTAGTTAATTGAATGTTCAGTTCTTATGTTAAACCTTTTTTAATATCGATACTGTGATAATAATAATGTTTATTAACCTTCTTAAGATATTGGGGTCAATTCTGACCCATGGCGCAACTTCAATGTACGCGATCTTTTTTTATTTTTAAACCAATCGGGCTGAAATTTTCAGACCTTTAATATTTTGGGGAATTCTTCATTTTTGCATAAACATATTTTTTTAATCAGTTTAACCCTTATGTGTTCGACAAAAAAAAACACTTTTAAGTGATCGACAGGGTACCTGGGTTCCGACCAAATTCAAATGATAACTCTGGCTATTAATGACCGATTTTAATTCTTTTGGCAACTTTAGATTCAAAAACTCATTCGCTTTAGGGACATTATCAGAAATTACCATTTGAATTCATCTGGTTCCCGTAAATCCGGATTTTCAGGGCTATGGTTCGGTACGGAGACACTATTTGGAAACATCTATTGAATTTCAGGGAATGGATGTCAAAATCTTTGGAATAATTTTGAGAAACTATTTCTATTCCATTGTGGGCCATATGCCGACTTGTTCCTGCAACGGCCATTCTGTAACAGGTTCCCGTGGGGCCTAGGGTGGCCATGAACATATTTAGAAGGAAACCCTGGCAATATGGGTATCAAAATTCATGAAATTTCGCCTGTAGGCTATTTCTCAACGTTTAGTGGCCATTTTATGATTTTTCCTCGAACCTGTCATTCTGCAACAGGTTCCCGTGGGGCCTCGAGTGGCCATGAATATTTTTAGCAGAAAACCCTTGCAGTATGGGTATCAAAATTCATGAAATTTCACTAGTAGGATATTTCTCAACGTTTTGTGGCTATCTCATGATTTGTCCTCGGACCTGTCTTTCCGGAACAGGTTCCCGTGGGGCCTCGAATGGCCATGAACAATTTCAGTAGAAAACCCTGGTTTGTTTTTCTCTGCACTTGTTTCATATACCGGCTACCCAAATTAACTTTTACACACGTTTTTCATTCTTTGTGGCAACTCTGTGGAGCTTCATTTGGCAAAGATTAACGGCAGCGCCATCTCTGCGGCAAAATCTGATAACAGGATAATGACAAAAGACGACATATTACATACCGAAAAACTATGCCTGAGACGGCAACTCTATCAAGCTTCATTTGACAAACATAGACTACAGCTTCATCTCTGCTGAAAGATCTGGAACTAATATGATGTTATCAAAAGACGACAAATGACATTCAAAGAAACCTTGCAGAAAATAGAAATTCTATAGAGCGTCATTTAAATGTAAGATAGACTGGGGTGCCATCTCTGCGGAAAGATCATGAGCTAATATAATAATCTCACAAGACGACAAATGGCATACTGAAAATTTTTGCCGAAGACGACAACTCTGTAGAGCTTCATCTGGCTAATATATACCGTAGCGCCATCTTTGTGGAAATATCTGGAACTAATATGATAATGTCAACAGACGAAAAAAAGGCATACTGAGAAACTTTGCCCAAGACGACAACTCTCTACACAGAAGAAAAAAAGTACCCATTTGAGCAGTTGCGTGTGGGAAGCCAATTTTGGGTATAGTTGTGTTAACGTACCCGTTGTGTATAAATAACTTACTTTTGGGTGAAATTCTACCCAAAAGTAAGTTATATATACCCAACGGGTCGGTTAACATAACTATACCCAAAATTGGCTTCCCACACGCAACTGCTCAAATGGGTACTTTTTTTCTTCCGTGTAGAGACTAGAGACTAGAGACTGCAGCGCCATCTCTGTGTAGATCATGACACTAATATGATTATTTCAAAAGACGACAAATGACATACTGAGAAACTTTGCCCAAAATGGCAAGCCTGGAATGGTTTGTATGCAATTTGGTTCACACATCTAAATCAAAACCTCCTTCCCTTTGTAGCAGATTCTCGGTGGCCAATGTACACTGATAGGCAAAATAAAGTGCCCACTGTCGTAAACGGGGGTCTTGCTCGCCATCCTGATGAATGTTAGAAATTGTCACTCGGGAAGTAGTCGGCAGCGTGGGTTGTGTCTCCGTTGAAGCGACTGCTACCACAGTAGAGCGGCGCTGTAGCGAGAGAAAATTCTTCAAAACTCTCACTACTGCGGCCGATGGGTGGCTGGTTGTAGGCTGGGTGGTTTCTCTCAGCGCTTGGTTGGCTCCAGTCGTTGCGGGTGGCGGTTGTTGCTTCTCGTCGGTGAGCGGGCGGCTGCACGGCTTACGTGAGATGTTGCGGCTGCTACCAGTGTGGAACGGCACTGCAGTAAGAGACAACTCTTAAAAACTCTTACTGCGGCCGATGGGTGCTGCTTGGTTCTGCTGTCGATGTATGCGGCTGCTCTGCTGTAGAATGATGCGCGTCTACTATTTTGGCTTCCTTCCTTCAGTGCGATCGTTTTTTGAATGACGAATCCGCGAAACTACTCGCGCTTTTATTTGCGCGCTTCGCGCGCGATTTTCTCCCCACGCCTGTTGCGCGTTTCTGATTGGTTCGCGGGTTTCGCGCGGCACATAGTTATGACTTCCCACGGTTTTTCACTATTCTTTCTTGGGCTCTTCTGATTGGTTCACGTGTCACTAAGTTTGGGTATTTTCACTTTCGCTCGTTTTGAAGAATGTAAATGTTAAAGCGTGCTTTAAATCTGAGTTTATTCTTTTATGCGGTCAATAAGGCGCATAAGGTCTATTTTATTTACTACTTATTTTTTTATTCAGAGCATATTTTAAGAAAGCTACAACGCTAAATTCCCCCCGCCCCCCCCCCCCCCACAAAAAAAATTTTTTCTTTTTTTTTTTTCATTCCGGATCCACCCCACCCCCAAACAAAATAACCAAAAAAACAATTCCGATTTCTGTGCTTTTAACGAACTACAACACGAATAAGTTTTCATTTATTTCATTTTTATTGATTTCATCGCATTTCTACTCTACACCCAACTCTTCGTTTTTTAAATTTCTCTCATTTACTTGGTTCAAATTAAAGTAAACACACTGTATTTTTTTTATTATCTTATTTTTTATATTCTTTTTAAGTTTCACTTATGGAATACTGGAAAAAAGGAGTTTTACTTAAAGAAAAAAAAAATCAATTTGTGTTGAAAAAAAACAGTGACAAAATAAAGTGCCCACTTCAAAAATCGATATGTTTTCCATAAGTTTCCATTGGAAGCCCCCCTCGATTGTTTATGTTTTGATATTTTGACTTGTTTTGAAGCAAACGGCTCAACCTGGTGCATTTGTATACGTGATCGCATTTGATTCAATTGAAAAAAATGGAGAACGCAGTGCTTTCGAAAGCAATTCCCTTGTGTATCCGAAAGTTGGTCGTTCGTGATGTGCAAAACGGTGAATCGCACCGGGCTGTCGCTAAGAAGTACAGTATCAGTAAGGCAGCGGTTGGCAAAATTCTTCTGAAGCTTAAAACGTTTGGATCAGTGGTGGATCGCCCTGGCAGAGGCATGAAGCGGAAAACGGATGCGAGAACGGACACCAAGATCATGCGCGAAGTCAAGAAGAACCCGAAGGTAACTGTCCGCGAAATCCAGGAAACCCTTCAGTTATCAGTTTCCGGTCCAACTGTTCGTCGCCGTCTCGTAGCACAGGGGTTGAATAGCAAACTTGCCCGGAAGCGCCCATTTATCAGCAAGGCAAACAAAGCCAAACGGCTTAAGTTTGCTAAGGAGCATGCTGATAAGCCCCTAGAGTTCTGGAAAACGGTTCTCTGGACGGACGAATCAAAAGTCGAGCTGTTTAACCGGAAGCGGCGGGTTCGTGTTTGGTAAAGATCGGGAGAGGAGCTTCAGGAGCGCCACATCCAAGGCACGATGAAGTATGGAGGAGGAAATGTGATGGTCTGGGGGTGTTTTTCGTGGTGTGGAGTTGGAAGCATTGTGAAAATCGACGGGATAATGACGGCAGATTCTTACATCAACATCCTGCGAGAAAATCTGGAGGTTTCGCTGATCCAGACGGGCCTTGAAGAGAAGTTCGTATTCCAGCAGGACAACGACCCGAAGCATACTGCCAAGAAGACTCTCAGCAGAGCAAAACCAAACCACGAGCTTTACTTTCGAGTGCAAAAGAACTAATAATAATATTTATTTGACGTTTCTCTTTACATGATAAATCAAGGTGTGTATTCAAAGGTGCACCAAATATATGTCACACTGTTAAAACAAAGTAGTCGAATTGTCTGCATTACACATCCAACAAAGACCAAGTCTTTCTTCCGGTCTTGTCGGATCAAACCACTGGAATGGCCTCCACAAAGCCCGGACCTCAATCCCATCGAGAATTTGTGGGCGATTCTCGATGCCAGGGTTGACAAAACTGGGGTTACCAATAAAAATAACTATTTTGAAGCCCTGGAGTGCGCCTGGGAAGAGCTAGATCCACAGCACCTAAAGAACCTGGTCGAGAGCATGTCGGAGCGCCTGCAGGAGGTCGTGAAGGCCAAAAGAGGACACATCAATTATTTAACTTTAATTTGTGTTTTCTGTAGCCTAAATGAAGTGGGCACTTTATTTTATCACTGTTTTTTTTCAACACAAATTGATTTTTCTTTTTTCTTTAAGTAAAACTCCTTTTTTTCAGTATTCCATAAGTGAAACTTAAAAAGAATATAAAAAATAAGATAATAAAAAAAATACAGTGTGTTTACTTTAATTTGAACCAAGTAAATGAGAGAAATTGAAAAAACGATTAGGTGGGCACTTTATTTTGCCTATCAGTGTAACTGGAGCCAAATTTTTTCACCACCAATGCATTTTTTAGACCTGAACTTTTCAAATGGTATACAAACATTGTGTCTAGGTTGAAGTTTCATAATTTTGGAACGGGTTGAAATCCGCGTCAATATTGACGCTAAAGTCTTATGTGTCAGTTTTAATACCCGAGGAAGGTTAATCAAATGAAAATAGTGGATAAGGTTAATAAAATGACAACATAAAATAAAGTATTTTTTAATATACACAGAGGTTAACACCTATTATGCTGAAAATAGTTTGTCGTGCATATCGTTCTCACAGATAATTAGTGAGTGATTGATTTTCTTTACTCTCTTCATATCACATTCTCGGGCAGTCATGAAGGCTTTTGTCACAAATGGTCGAATGATATCAACCTGTTTTTGAGTGACATAGTATTTGACCATCATTCGTGAGTTGTAATGATCATGAGAAGATGATGGTCATAGTCTTATAACCGTCATGAAAATGTACAGCACTGGTATCAAATTTTTTTATTTCGTTGAATTATTTTTTTTTTTTTTTATTTTTTTTTATTTTTTATTTTTTACTTGTTATTATTATGAGTATTTTTTTTAATAATAATTATTTTTTTTTTTATTATATATATTATTATTATTCGTATAATAAAGTGGGGGGGTGGTTTATAATAATTTTTTTTTTTTTTTTTTATTTTTTTTTTTTTTTTTTATTTTTTTTTTTTGGGGGGGGGTTTTTTTTTTTTTTATTTTTTTTTTTTTGTTTTTTTTTTTTTTTTTTTTTTTTTTTTTTTTTTTTTGTTTTTTCAAAATTCCCTCCCGCTCGGTTTTTTCCCCCGGGGTTACTTCGTTTTGCCGCGTCTGGAGGTTCTTTTTTCCGAATTTTTGTCAAATAGAGTTCGGGGGGTTTCATTTTCCCCTGCAATCGGTATCAAAAAGGACTCATTTTCATTGTCAATTATAAAATTGGCTGCCCTCTGGGTAAAATCACCGTAAATGTGAACATTTGTTTCGGGTTCAAAGTTTGAAATGATATTACCGGCAATACTAAAAAATAGTTCAAAAGAAACTTTTCTCGCATATTCTGGAGGAAAATATACTGCTACAAAGATATGAACTTGTTCTCCAATAAGTCATTTGACCCAAACATGATCAAATTCTTTACATTTGCAAGATTCAATTTGTTCGCAATCATAATCAACACTAACTGCTATAGGAACACCTGCACCACATTTTTTGTTAGATTAAAAGATTAGATTATGGCGGTCATACGATAAATTTTCTCAGTGTACAATTCTACTCACTCACTGAATAGAATGAAACGGGGGTGTAACTCGTGTAACTCCAACCAAAACCGCGAACTGTTTTAAATCGGCGGGCCCCTCTTTTGTCAACCTCACACAGAGATAAGGACCGCCTCGAAAGTGAAACGTCAGGAAGGAAAAAGCCAAAAATTTCTACGCGAAGGCGTATATCGTATCGGCAAACAGTGAACGGAAAAAGCTAATTTTTCCTGTGAAAATTTATCTCTCCAATCCCAGGCGTGGTACTCAAGTGCACATCGAATCGCATTTGTTTCCCGGATTTGAAAATCCGCACGCAAGTAAGTATTTTTTCGAGCGTAAATCCGCTTCAATAATTTAGCTTGTACTAACCTAGCTTTTGCATCTGCGTTTTTTTTTTCTATTCGTTTTACATTAGGAGGATGGGTAAATCCAAAAAGAAGTACGAAAGCAGTAGCAGTTCCAGCTCGTCGGATGCGTCCGACTCGAGCGAAAGTACAAGCTCCGAAGACTTGGAGCTTAAGAGGAGAAGCAAAAAGAAGAAGAGCAGCAGCGGCCGGAAACACAAGAAGTCTTCGACGAAGACGCATGCCAGCTCCGGTACGGAGGCTGATTCCGCCAGTGAACAATCGAGCGATGATGCAGCAGCCAAAGCTGCGGCTGCCGCCGCTGCTGCCAAAAAGAAACACAAAAAGAACAAAAAACAGAAGAAATCCAAGAAGCACAAGAAACACAAGGTACGTGCTGAATCGGAAGACGAAAAGCGGGTGCATGTCGAAGAAGAGGAAGAGGAGGTAATTGAGGAAGTTGTCCCGGAAAGAAGACACCGAACTGCTTCGGCGGATGACTACAGGAAAGATCGGGATGCTTATGGCAGAAGAGGAGCCGTTCGGGAGGAACGGGAACGGTCTTCGGTAGATAGAGATCGAAATCGAGGCCGAGACCGTTCCGGTGGAAGCAATCAACAAAAACATCCCTCCTCTAAATGGGACAGCCCGGCAGACGGCGGAGAGTACCGCCGAAAGCGTTCACATTCCCCTCGGGAACCGTCGGGTGGAAATTACGGTAGATCTGGTCACCAGCAGCGCGGTAATTACGATGATTATCGTAAAGCTCCGCGTTCGCCTCCACCAAGGGAGTCTCCCCCACCGCCTCCTCCCACTTCTCATGGCCGTGGGGAGTTCGATCGTGGTGGTAGAGGTATAGGAGGGCGTGGAGGACGAGGCGGAGGTCGTTACGATGATCGTCATCATACCTCTCCACCACCACCGCCACCGCATCAGCAGGATAGACGCTGGGGTGGCAACGATCGATACGAAGACGACCGTAGCCGTGGAGGGGAAGATTTTAGGAAACCTTCTCCAAGGAGAAGGTTCGATGGAGAAGAACGTCGTTTCGATGGCGGGCGACGAGGTTCGCATCAATACAATCCGCAATCGGGACCACCACGAGAACGATATGACGATTACGGAAGGTAAGGATGGTTGGTTGTTGATTTGCTTTCGGGTGATTTAATGTTTGGAAATCTTTTCAGTCGCGACCGAAATCCGCGCGATCGCTTCCAACGAAGGGATGACTTTGAGGACCGTGGTCCGCGTCGTCGTAATTCATCGCCGATGGGAGGCGGTCCGCCGCATCGGGGTGGGCGTGATCGCAGTCCCATGCAGCATCCTGATTTCGGAGGCCGAGGTGACTTTGGTCGCGGAGGCGGTGGCTATCGCGATCGTTTCGATGGTCCTCCGGAGCGCGGTCGTTTCGGCCGCGGCGGACGCGGTGGTGGTCCATATGATCGTGGTGGTCGCGGTGGACGTGGTCGTCGGGGGTTTTCCCACGCCGAGGGCGGGGGATTTCACTCGGATCGAGATATGAGCGGAGACCATCGTAAACCACAGACACAGGGAGGCTGGGGCCGCAGATCGCCTCCGCCCTCTCCGAGGGGATCTCCGTCGCGTTCGAGATCCCGTGATCGTAATGGCGGTGCTGCCGGTCGTGGCCGTGGCGGAAAGCGGGTCAGTTCGCCACCGCCGATTAAGATGGAACGGGGATCGCATTCCAACAGTCGAAGCCGGAGCCCGGCCCGACAAGTGCCTCCAATGCCACAGCGTCAGAGGAAGATTCCCAAGAAGGAGGAACGGGAAGAGGACGACGGAGAGTATGACTGGGGCGGTAAGCGGAAGCAACCCAAGCGGGAAGCGGGTAAGTTCAGTTTGTTGGATTAGAGGGGGGGTTAGGGTTTAGATTGGGTATGTGCTGCGTATTTAAATCTCATTCTGGTTCGTTAAATCGATAAATTATAATTCTTAACCAAAATTGTAGTCAGTATCGTTCTGTAAAATTAAGCTTATGAAACAAGTTAGAGGTAAATGGATGTTCATCCTTGGTTGCCAATTCTATTCATTTCCTGAATTCAGGCTTCATTTTTAATCATTTTTTCCTGTAAAATTTCTCATGATCTTTTCGGGAGCTGTTTCTGATATTCAAAGAATATTCCTCCCGGTCATCTAGCAGAGCTTCCATTTGTCTTATACTAGATCGCTCTATAGAGTTTATCCAGAGTAAGTGAGACTCCTTGAGAAAGAATGTTCGACTGGTTTATTGTCCGAGAATTCTTCAGATGGATGCTAGCGACTGAGAGGTCAATATCGGAGAAAACCTAGATCGTGCTCCTGAGCATTGTGACGGGAGAAACGTACAAGATATCGTGAAAATCATGTTGGTGCTGAAGGACAATGGTTTGGAGAAGATGCATAAAGCCACATTCCAGATCAATAGCAAGGAAATATAGGAGAAAAATCGTCGAATTTTGTTCGCGAGCTTGATAACAATGTTGAGATTGACTCCAGAGCTGAATAGTGATTCTCGGAAGAAGCATATAAAGCACATTCGATTTATTTGACCTGGAAATGAAGACAAAGGTTCACGGAGAGCTACGAAATCTGCAAGAAGCGTTATCATGTCCAGAGAGGCTAAATCAGATGAAGTGATGGCGAATGAGTCCATTGACCCTTGATGGGTTAAACTAAACCCAGGAATTGGTCGACCAGAAAGCTGTGGAGTTGGCTGCAAGTGGGTCTACAGGTAGAAGTGAGATTCAAATGAGGCCAAGTTGGATTTATGGTACACCACTGTGTAGAATAACCGTTACGTTATTCGTTAAGAGGGAGACTGAGGGCCTTATTACGAGTGTCACTTCACGGGTGAAAAAACTCCCGTGTAAATCAATCACTGTCCTTATTACGGGTGTCACGGGGAAAGTGAGAAGCGTAATAAGCCCCCAAGAATACTTCCTTGTTGTATACCGTAAGAAGGAGTTCACATTCACCTTACGCATTCTTATCACAGTGTGAGTCTGACAAAAGTTGTGCGTAACAGCGCCTCATCCAAGGCCATGTCATTCTTTTGTGGAGCGTACGTAGTTAATCGTTGTTTTGAAATGGCAGAAAAACGGTCAGTGAGTTGGGAGTTTTTTTTTTTTGTCGAAATTGAAATTGGACGAAGAACAAAATGTGTATAATGTAACGCTACACTTTCAGCTACCGTGAAAAAGAAAACAAACGAAAAGCCTCCAAAGCAACGCAGGATGCTTCTCAACCTTCAGAGGTCACAAAACTTGTCGCGGAAATGATTGTTTAGGATCTTCAACCTCTATCAATGGTTGACAACGAGGGATTCCGACGCCAAATGTCGAAGATGCAACCAAAATACAAGGTAGTATTAATTGCGTTGTAGTGTAATAAAATCGATTTACAACTTTTCATACTTCCACATTCCTAGTAGGAAATATTTCACAACGGTGGTGATCCCAGATATGTACAGGAAATGCAAAACGTCTATTTAAAATGCGTTACCTCTGGACGATGGATACATGTCTTTCACGACGGACATTTGGTCTTCCCCGAAGTGATAAGTTTGACCGGTCATTGGTTTGACGAAAAATGCAGCACCATGAAACACGCTATCTTGAATACAAGCGAATTTCCCGGATCTCACACAGGAGAAAGAATCGGACTAAAAATCCATGATATGCTTGCTAACTGGAAAATACCGGTCTCCAAAGTACACTTGATCTCGCGGGACAATGCAGCAAACATGTTGAAGGGACTAAACGACGCCGAACTTCCAAACGTTGGATGTTTCATCCACAGTCTTCAGCTTGTGATTCTCGACGCTCTGGAGTGTCAAAGAGTGGTCAAAGATGTTATTTCAAAATCAAGAAACATTGTGACGCATTTCAATCACTCACCTTTGGCGTGTAACAAGTTGGCTGACATTCAAGGAAAGTATGATTTGCCCAAAAGAAAGCTTTTGCAGGACGTTCGTTCTCGTTGAAATTCCACGTTTTACATGTTACAACGTATGGTTGGCCAAAGGCAAGCCATAACATATTATGCAGGAGACGTACCCACGGTCAAGAATATGACAGAATACGAGTGGAATATTACCAGTCATCTTCTTGAGCTTTTTAGACCTTTCGAAGAAATCACAAGAATAATAAGTTCGGAAGATTCTTGCATTTCCGAGGTCATACCGTACGTTGCGAAACTGAGGCTATATTTGGATAATCCAAACAAAGACCACAAAGTAGTAGAGCTTACGAAACAAACCCTATTGAGTAGCAAAAATACCCGATTCAAACATATTGCTGATGAAAATGTTTTCATTTTTGCGACAGTATAGGACCCCAGGTTCAAGCTTAATTTTATTCCTGAGAACAATCACCATACGGTTATCGATCAAGTTGTTGCTGAAATTCTTAATAGCCCCGAAACGCAAATGCCAGATGATACAGAACCAGTACCTACTGAATCAGCAGATAATTCATCCGGATTTTGGAAGCGCTTTGATGAAATTGGGGCGAACCAACCAAGGAGGAATCATCCATCAGGCTGTATAATCAAGAACGAATTGGAACAGTATATATCTGAAAAAAAATGTCGAACGGCAACAGAATCCTTACTCTTGGTGGACTGCAAACAGATACAAATACCCACATATCTGTTGCGGTCGTGTTGCGGTATCTGTCGGCTCCTGCGAGCACCGTTGTAAGCGAAAGGTTGTTTTCCACCGAAGGCCTCGTTTATGAGCAGCATCGTAACCGACTACTTCCAGAACATGGAGAAATGATTACTTGCCTGAAACGCAATTTCAAGTATTTCGAATCAAATTAACGAAACCCATGATAACATTTTTTTGAGTACCCTAAAATTGTATACATGCTTTTAATACAAGAAGTGAATTCCCGTCGTTTTAATTAAATAATCGTCAGAGCTATGTTGTATTTTATTTTGTATTTCATTATTCTTCGTATTCGGCCGAATAATTAAACCTATTATTCGGCCAGCCGAATATTTGGCCAAATCCAAAATATGCTGATATTCGGCCCAGATATTCGGTGCATATCTACTTATTGCTACGTTCACTAGAACAGCACCATTGGGAGTACTCATATTACTATTTCTTTATGTTCGTTGGGAGACCACTTAACGTCAAATGATTGTGAAAATCCATGACATTTCCCATTTTTGCGAAATACTCTGTGTATCTTGTTATTTCTTTGCGATGAATAGCACTCCTATTGCTACAGATGATCGTTCGTACTTGAGGTTTACAGAAGACGTCGCTAGACTGGGCTTGGTCAACTACTACTCAGAGGAATCGGCTAACACCACCACGAAGTTTACGACTGTTCAGGAGGCTGCGATCTCTCCTATAAAAACAATAGCCTCTCGTTTAGCTATCAGTCTGTGATCACTCCGAATGAGCAGCAGCAAGAAAAAGGAATCAATGTTTACCACGAATCCACGCATGTTCTGCTAGTTTTCACTTCCTGACATCCTGATTTGAGGTGGATACGTCCATAGACTGGAAACGGAGGGAAAATCAATTTTAGTTGAGTACTTAGCAGAATCGTGCTTGCCTGAATTCACGTTTTTGGAAGCCTTCGGATTTGTTGTGCTTCTCCACATCTTACGCAGGATCGGGAGGCTGCTGGTCACTGGCTGGCAAAAACAAAAGGCGGCGACTGCGGACTTTCTCGATTTCGTCCTGTGAATTTCCTCCTGATCATAGAATAGAATTTCCTCATGTTCATTTATAAGATCGTCTTAAAACTTTCTCCAGAGCTCCTTGAATATTCAGACCATTGAATAATTCTAACTAGTTCTTATGAATTATTTTGTAGATTTTCTCTAAATCCTTCTGATTACTTCTAACGTATTTTTTAGTGTATTTTGATGAGATTTTAGTAGATACTTGGCACAGATCTGCTTGTGGGCTGCTCAAACCTTTTCAAGAATTACTTTCTGCGAAATTGCTCTTCATCTTCTTGGGGCTTTTACTGATCTTCCATCCATTCCATGAAAATCGTCCATCCTGTCCTCGTTGGATCCGAATTACGAGATAGTTGCTAACGTCTCCTAGACAAGTTATCTTAAAGTGCATTTTCAAAATAGCCTCAATCTAGTTGTACTCCGCTCCGTCATGGCAAGCGATCAGCATATCGTCCACGTACAATAGTATGAACGACCTCCGACCATTATTAGTCCTCACAAATAAGCAAGGATCTGCTTCCGATGGTATGTACCCCAGACTCCGTAGAATCTCATTTCAATGGAGTTATCATCAATGAACCAAAACTTTCATTTGCCGATGATTTTGAAATCCATCTCAAATCCATCTCACAAGCCGATACCTTGCTTCTGCAAAGTCAGCCCAAAATCTTCGGCGTTAGCTTAAATCCAAATAATCAAAAAAAAAATCAGTAATTTATTTCTCGAGGTAATCTGATCATTTTCAACTTCGGAATTGAACTGTAACGTGTCAGCTATGTGAAGAATTAAGGTGTTACAGAATTTTACCACCATGTTTCAATCCTAGTTGATAAATTATTCAAGAACTGTTGGCTTCATGCAGATCGCTAAAACATGCCTAGAGGTTTGTTGCCTAAAAGCACTCTGATTCGGTAGACCTTGGAGTACTGTTCAACGGTATAGAGTCCACATGATCAAAACGGTGTAGGTAATATTAAGGCAGTGCAGCGCAGGTTTATCCGATATGCTTTTTGGCTTCCACCATGGCAATAAGCAATAAATTTACCTAGCTAGTATGCTGCACGGTAGACGACGGGAACGGACTATCCCAGATCATCTTCGTCGTCTATTACTTACTGACTTACTGACTTATGTCTCCTGTCTATCCCTAGGGTTGCATAGGGCCAACGTGAAAGACTTCCATCCTGGGCGGCTGCTCGCTTTAGCCTTGACCTGGGCCCAGGTCAGATTTCGATCGACTTCCTTTATTTACTTATTGAGGCTCCGACGCCACGAGCCCCTGGGTCTGCCTCTCCTGGATGTCCTGCTGGGTTCCAATCCAGCGCTTGTTTGCAGATTTCGTTTCCGCTCCTTCGTAGTGTGTGGCCGTCCCACTTCCACTTTCGTTCACGAATTTCCACTGATATCGGTTTCTGTTGGCATCGACGATGGAGCTCAGCATTTGAGATCCAATTGTGAGGCCACCAGACACGAATTACATACCGCAGGCATCGATTGATGAAGACCTGCAGCTTTTTAGTATTATCCGCTGATACGCACGACGTCTCGCTGGCGTATAACAGTACAGATTTCCGTTTGAGTTGAAAATTCGGGATTCTGGTGCGTTGACTTATCTGGTTTGACCTCCATATATTTCTTAAACCAGGGTGGCCACAGAACCGGGAATTAACCGGGAATTTTAAAAAACCGGGAGAAACCGGGAATTTATGTTCACATGATTATTCATAATTAAGATTTTGTGTGATTATCTATCTTAGCGTGTTCATCCATAACGATCTGTGAAATTTTAGAGTGTGTCAATTGATTTACCTTCTATAAATATCTTGGCTCATTCGCGTACACTGAACCCAAACATCATCCCAAATTGTCTGAAAAGTAATTCGATAGCGCCCTTTAACGAAAAGCATTCGGAAATCGGATGATTGTCTTATGGTTAGATCCGTATGACGATCATCCATGTTTCGTATGACAATCAAACAAATTTAATATGATGTTTGTTTCAAAACTGTGTAAATCATTAGCGGTTTATGAATAATTTGAAACACTTCCTCAACCGTTGAGCAGAGATTGCAACAAGAGCACAAAAATTGACGGAGTCAGGAAATATTTATCCGTGACTCCGTAGGAAGCAAGCGGTTTTTCGATCCTTTATTGGTGATGGTACCAGTTCTGATAGCGATTGATAGGTTTTTGCCGAATGATGTAAAATGGAATGTTTGTCATCCTCATTTCAAATTATTTGCGTTCCAATACAATACGCATTCCGCTTTGGGATGACGATTTTTCATACATCGTGCATTCGAATTTGAACGGGAGGTCAATTCACTTCGCGTATTATTAGTTGTTCAACATTAAAAGGATAATCATCTGGTTTCTAGAAAATCGTCCTCCGCCTGCGTCTATCATTCGAAAATGCGATTTCAATGTCTCGATATCAACCGACGGAGGATTCATTCGATAAAAGGAGGGTGTTTGAGTTCAGTGTAGTGTTCGGACGTCTAATTTCTTTTCTCTTTAAAGCGCATAGAAAGTATAGGACTTGCTGTCAGGCAAACGTTTCCCTATGAAAACAATATATATTCGTTCTATGCGTTTGAAAGAAAGGAGATTAAACATCAGAAAACCTAATAATTATTATTAATCTCTCTCGTTCACTTTTACGATTTGTTGATGATACTGAGCTCATATTCGTCGCCCAATTAAAACAATTTTATTTGCGAATTAACACTCATCGTATTTCGACAGCCTTTTTTTTTTCAATTTTAAGAAGCGATACCAGTGTAGCATTACCACAATAACCGAAAACGGCTTTAAACCAAATATTTAGCTATCTTGTTGGAATTCTCCTTGCTTGTTATTTGGTACAAGCAAGGATGTTTCGAAATCTCCTTATCCCGTTTTGTCGTTTTGGCTACGCGTTTCTTCTCTTTCTTTTTTTTTTGTTGGGCAAGAGGTCTATATTTTCTTTGTCCAATATTTCTTCCTGTGTTAGCTGTTCATACTGACTACCAAAACCATCAAATCTTCGAGCACATCAATATTGAAAAAAAAACTGTTTTGGAACTCGGCTCTCCTTTTGACATTTTTTTTTTTAACGTAGGACGTTTCTCTTTTCTATACCGGGTGTCATTTTAAAATTTTGAAAAATAAGAGCGTTACGCAAAAGTGAAAGGTTTTTGAACGCTAATAACTGTCGTTTGACTGAACAGAATGACCTCATTTATACACCATATGATCAGGAAAACTTTCAAATTTATCACTTAAAGATGACCTACTTTTGCTCCCATACAAATCTACACATGAACAGGTTGAAAATATAGTTTTCCCTCTCCGGATCGTCAAAAGCGGGTAACAAATTGTCTTCTTTTTATTTCATTTAGTTTTATTCCATGTTAAATACAGCACTAGCCATACCCCTCAGCTGTTAAATTATTTTGCTTTGTTGCCGGTGCCTGATTTTATAACTGAAACCTTTTGAATTTTGCTTCGTACTGCATTTTCGTGCCTCTCTTTTTTGGATCAACACCAGTATAAGGCACACGATTTGAACCAAAATCTCTAGAAACTTTTTTCAATAGGGCTAATCTAACAATGCGAGATTCTCTCTTCTCTCGCTCTCTTTCATTTATTACAGCGCCATTATAAAACTTTCGAGGGATTTTTTAGTACAGATCGAAACACAACAGTGCTGGCTAGCATATTTCACAAATAGTAGAATGAAAAACGTAAAGGTGATTGGAATATGAATGAAAGGGAAAGTAGTCAAAGAGTGTCTCTCAATGTTAGATTCGCCCTAATGAAAGATGTCCCTAGAAATGATTTCATTGGGATATTCAGGTTCGATTGACCTATGGTTGTGTTTTTCGCTCTCTTGTTACGAAGATTTGTTCTCGGTTTTTCTTTATCCCATCCGTTTTCTTGCGATTGCGCGTCTGTCTCCTAAATTATCGCCCATCTACTCAGGAGGAAGCGCTGCAAAGTTTTTCAAGTTTCCCTACTCGACCTATTGCCGTGGCTATGGGTCGTAAAAATCGATAATACGCGAGGGCGCCATCCGCTTCCGAAGCCTTACCGGAGCCGGGCACCTCCCAGCGCAAAACGATGTTTGTGACAACTAGATTAATAGAATCATCCCAACTATCTTGCCGTCGGCCATTCACAGCGACGAGGAGTTTAATAAACTACTATCCGGATTGAATACAGCACATTATGTTGTCATGCTGGCCAAATAAACAGAAAATAGAAATGAATTTCTTAGGCGTATCATAATCATCGTCCTTTTCAGGACGACCAATTTAATGTTGCAATAAAAGAGTTAGTGTTTAAGTGAAATGTTCGTGATTTATCCTGCATATTATCAAAACTAGTACATTTTGGATTGTTAGAGGCATTCAGTCGAGAGTGGTGAATTCGGCAGAGATTTTTCATCAAACCCGAACTGATTTTTTTTTCATTTAACTGAACCGAATTTCATAAGAAGGGACGGGTCAAGCAAAATAATAAAGACATTTTAATATTAACCAACTGTATGTATTATGATATGTATCAATAAGATGATACCATTATTACTATGCACCAACGCGGTCCTACGTGATCCTCGCGGTTATATCCCTGATATAACCCACCTTTATTTTATTTTTTTCTATTCGTATTCAAACTGTTTTGTTCCCGCCGAAGAAGTACTGTGTAGAGATGAATTTTATTTCAACTTCAAGAACTTTACACTTCAAGGAAACTGTAATTTTTGTGTAGACTTAATTCCCGCTACGGGAATTCAAATCCCGGACTCCTTTTATAACACACAAGCGCACAATTTTCGTGACGCTTTTCCCAACCTGTAAACCAGTATTAAACCGGGAAATTTTTAACATTTGGTCCGAGAAAACCGGGAAAGAACCGGGAATTTGAAAATAAAAATTGAGTGGCTACCCTGTATTTCTTAAACTCGCAAAAGCAGCCCTAGCCTTCTTAATTCGTGCACCTATGTCGCGCTTGGTTCCGCCTTCTGACGCTATCTAGCTCCCAAGATATGGGAAGCTATCGACTTTCTCCACTGCTTGTCCCGCTCGCCTAAAATTGGAAAGGTTGCCCGTGTTGACTTCCAACGATTTAGTCTTGTTGACGTTGATGGTGGGACCCGCCGCATAGGAGCCTTCGGCGAGGTCGTTGAGCTTGCTCTGCATATCAGAGCGCCGATGCGCTAACAAAGCAACGTCATCGAAGTCGTTGAGGTGCTCCATAGTGATAGGCTGTCAAAGCAGCCAACGGTTCGGTACACGGTCAATAGCATCTCCCATGATCTCGTCGATTACGATGAGTAAGGGTAGCGGTGATAATATACAACGAACGGTCATCATGGTTAACTGCGAATATCCGAATAAGCAGTCCCGGACAATCAGCGGAGGCTGATGTGGCGGGGACTGCGCAGTTATTGGACAATGTTGAGTTTCTTCCAAAAACCCACAAATATCCGAAAGTAGCCTTGTCAAAGCGAGTCACCCCGCTATAAGGGTAAAAATCCAAGGCTCCACCAACCGGAGCGCCTGTCCACCACGGAGGTGCGGCTCAAACAGCGTCTGTCTGGCATCCAGCGGCCGAATAAGAAATGCTGTTCCCCGCAAGCTACACCTAAGATGGTAGCCCCATCACGGGGATAGAAACCTTAGACCAACCACCTACTGTCTCCAAAGTTAAATTGTTCCAGAAACCAATAATGAAATCAGCAGAGATGCTCAAAGCTGGCCCCATGCTATCCGCACAAATGTCAATCAATTAGTCTGTAATATCTGGGACACCGCGACATTTCCGGCCGACTGGATGCGAGGCATCTTAGTAAAGGTCCCTAAGAAGGGGGATCTAACTGTGTTCTACAATTGGCGAGGCATCATGTTACTGTGTATTGTTCTCAAAGTCCTGTGAAAAGTTATTCTAAAGCGGATTCAGGAGAAGATCGGCGTGACTCTCCAGCGGCAGCAGGCTGGATTCCGTGCCGGAAGATCTTGTGTGGACCATTTTGTCACGCTCCGAATCATTCTGGAGCAGGTCAATGAATTCCAAGAGTCCCTCTATTTGGTATTCATTGACTACGAAAAAGCTTTCAACTCAACCACGAAAATTTTTGAGCCGCCCTGACGTACCGCAGTCGTAAGACCGCACAGATCTATGGAGAATTATTGACGAGAACGGCTTTCCCGGAAAGCTAACAAAACTTATAAAAGTTACGATGGACGGTGTGAAAACTACGTGAAGATTTCGGGAGAAGCACGTCGAGAACCACGACAAGCTGATAAACGTTCATGCTTGTTGTTTAACATTGCGCTGGAAAGTGTAATGCAAAGAACCGGGCTCAACAGCCGATGTAAGATTTTAAACACGCTTCAGCCGATTTTGTTTGTTTCGCGGATGATATGAATGTGTCGAAAACTAAGTGCCATCTATTACGAGCGACAGAGCCCGCCTAGGAAGCAGCGTTACTATAGACGGGGATACCTTCAAGGTGGTGGATGAATTCGTACACCTCGGATCCTTGCCGATCAACAAAGATTCACATCCGCACTAAATATACCATTTCCAACACGCTAATAAGACCGGTGGTTTTCTACGAGCATGAGACGTGGACAATGCTCGATGAGTCGCATGCTTAGGACCATCTTTGGTGGTTTGCATGAGAGCGATATGTTAGGGCGAAGGATGAACCTCGAGCATGCCCAACTCTTCGGCGAACGCAGCATCCAGAAAGTGGACGAAAACTGGAAGGATACGTTGGGCAGGGCATGTTGCAAGAATGCCGAACAACAATCGCGCAAAGATGGTCTTCGTCTACAATCCGGCCGGTACTAGAAGACATGGAACGCAGCGAGCAAGGTTGGCAGATCAGGCGTGGCAAGGTCTGGCGAGGGTGTAGAGAGCAGCCATGACCCGAGTACATTGGCGAAATGTTGTAGACGAGGTTTTGACCAATAAAATGAAAAATTAACCTAGGCGTAAGCGCAATGTCAGTAGTCCGAAAACCGTCACACGAGTGAGAGAGCGAATTCATGATAAGCCGGCCGGAATGACAAAAAACTGGAAATGTCAGAGTTTACAATCAGGAGTATTTTGGAATTTTATAATCTCCAATTGAATGCGTTCAGTAAACAACGGTTACAAGGCTTGACTGAAATGTAGATGATTGCTAGAGTCAAAAGATGTCGGAAGCTGCTCAAGTGGCACGGTGATTGTGAAATTCTGTTATCAAACGAAAAAATGTTCCTGTCTCAGGATCACCACAACCAGCAAAATGAGCGAGAATATGCAGTACAACATTCTGATATTGCTCGTGACAAACTGGTTGTTCAAATGTTCCAGAGTGCTTGAGGATGTTTCTCTAATACCTCGGAGGTGTCATTACTGTTCGTCGAACCTGATTTTCAAAATCAACAGCAAATATCAGATCGATAGTGTTTTCAAGAACCATTTGCTTCCCTTCGTCAAAGAATACTACAAAAATGCACCGTACATTTGTGAATTTTCCAGATTTTATTTCGTCGAAAGAGTGGCTTGTTGAAACGACTTGCTAGTCAATCGATCTTGGGATAATGTTTTATTTCAGTGTACTTCGACTTCGTTCTTAATATTCTATTGTTTTTCTAACCATTCTCACGATTTTCAATGTATTGTTCCGAGAAGCATTTGAAACCAACCTAACTTTTCTTATTGGTTATGAGATCTCCTAGTAACTTATTAAGATATTAAGGACTAAATTACCATTTACTCCACTGCACCCAAAATAAAGTTCACCAAACATTCAATTTTCCTAAATTCCCTGATGCAGCAAAACTAAATTGAAGCGACAATCTAACAACTATCCATCGTTTCAGGAAGCCGCGCCGGCAGCCACGACTCCGACGACAAAGCCCCGGAGGACAAGGAGAAGCCGAACTTTGCCCTGTCCGGTAAGCTTACAGAAGAAGCCAACACGGTCAACGGCATAGTCATCAAGTATGCCGAACCGCCGGAATCGCGTAAACCCAAGCGCCGCTGGCGTCTGTACCCGTTCAAGGGCGAGCAGGCCCTCCCGACGATGTACATCCACCGGCAGAGCTGCTATCTGATTGGTCGGGATAGGAAGGTGTGCGATTTGCCCATCGACCACCCATCGTGCTCGAAGCAACACGCCGCCCTGCAGTACCGATTGGTGCCGTACGAGCGGGAAGATGGAACCAGCGGCAAGCGGGTTCGGCCCTACATAATCGACTTGGAATCGGCGAACGGAACGTTCGTAAACAACAAAAAGGTGGACACCAAGAAGTACATTGAACTTCTTGAGAAGGACGTGCTCAAGTTCGGTTTCAGCTCCAGGGAATATGTGCTGTTGCATGAGAATAGTAAGGAAGACGAAGAGGATGATGACGTCGTGGACGACAAAGGAGCCGCTGGAGCAAGCAATGGAGGCAGCAATTCCCGAGCCAAGCGGGAACCGAGCGAGTAAACAAAGGTAAGTTTGTTGCGGAACTAACTTGACAAAAGACATCCACGCTCATTCCACTTTTTTTCGTTCCTTTTAGACCGATGAGATGGAATTTTACTCCAGATTTGAATTTTATTGTACGGAACTAATACCGGACGGAAGCAAGAAGCATTCAACTTATTCACACAAACACACAGCTAGCAAAATCTACAGTTTCTTATCAATGTTCATTCGTATAACACTGAATTGTTGCGCGGCCCAAAATGGAATTCAGTGGAATGGAACTTTGCCGCAGCACATCAGATGTATCTAGATCAAACAAACAACAATACATAAATAGTTCGTGTGTGTTTGTGTCTGTATTAGCTTACTCTAGAGAGGATTCAACAAATAAAGTATCTTAACCCCCCTCAAAAAAAAAAACACGACCACGTTCCATGACATCGGGCAATCAAACGGCTACCAGATACCTCAGGAAGCAAAACCGGAAGAGCAGAATGAATGTGTAGGTGTGTGTAAGTTGCTGTTAGCAATCAAAGCATGACAAATCAATATCTGTGATATGCGGGCATTTAATTTTTTGAAGAAGAATAAACGAGCGGAAACGTTGGACAGGACCAGGTGGATGGCAGCGACGGGAGAAATGGAAATCGTACAGAATTTCACCGAGAGTTAAACCTAAGATGGTGCCGAACAGACTTTAAAAGGATTCATATTGATATTCCGACATGGAAGCAGTGGCTAGATAGTCAGCACGAAGCACAGCAATAGAACAGAATTTTCGGAAATCAAGCCTAAGTCCTTGGTATCAGATCAGCTGTGAAAAGGGGTGCAATGCATTCACCCATTGTCGCCTATTATGTTAATTCTAGTCGGGTGACAGATGGGAATACTGACCACTATACTATCGAGGCTTTTGTTGGAAACAAGTGGGAGAGTAGTAAATTTTAGTTTTCGTTTTCTCCATTCAGTGGATATCGTTGCTAGCGGTATAAGGTGGTCGTAGATTCCAGCGTTCAATCATAACATAACATATTGTTCATTGCATGAAAGTAGCCATCGTCATGAACTGTCTTCTGTAGCGGAAATGAAGAAATAATCAACTGTCGAATCATGTCATCGTGAAACTGTTTTAGATAGGCACAAATGAATCGCGGAACCAGTTAAGCAGTACATCAATGCTAAACCGTATAGGTTTTCAAGAAAGCAAGGAATGTCGATCAATCAAAATGACACAGGAATTGAATTAAAATATTGCTGAAAAATTCAAAAAAAACCGGACCGCTGCGGACAGATTAAAATTAACAAAACAATTACAGGCTTTGCGAACGCAAATCAATTTTTAGTTGGCCTAAGGGACCAAAGCACGTGTGACATAACTCGTTGAATTAGACGAATCGTACAAGAATACAAATGGTTACAAATGGAGGCAATCCGCTGACAGCTAAACGGTCAGGAAAATAAGAACAACTCATTAGCTGTTCCTCCGATCCTGTTCTTAAAAAACCCAGTTCTGGATGGTCAACAGTTTCTCACAGTGACGAATGAGATCGCAGCAGCAGAAATATTCTTCAAACGCGAAAGTTACATTCCCGGAGCGGTCAACAACTCATTCGGATTGGAGAATTTCCCAAACAATCTGTTGCACGAATTAATCATTTCCAATGACCGAAGATGGTTAGTCGGAAAAGCAAACACAACAGTAGAATGTCATTCGGCTCCGTGAAGTAGACAGCATTATGTAGATACAAATTAACACATTGGATGAAATTAAATGAGCACCGAATGACGGAACATGATAACCGAATCGCCAAAGGCAATCGAAAGCAACGCAGGAAAATGGAAACAGTATCGGGAGTTCAGGAGCTGAAAATACGAGACGGAAAACGAGTTGTAACTGGAATTAGAAGAACATAAGGAGAATAATATAGTAAAAATATGGCAGACGAGAATTCATAATGCAGTTTTTAATATTAAGCATGTTATGGAATAGCAGGATATATAGCTATGGTTCAGGGACGAATGACCCGAAGGTTTAAAGTCCCTCTCAAAAACAATAGAAGAAGAAGAAGCTAAGGATCATAACCAATCTAGGTTGAACGTAGTTTTCGCCGATCTTCCAGAAGGCGGTCGAAATGGATCTATCAAAAGCGACACATGTGTGAATTTTGTTCGAAATTATCTCATCACCATGGAAAATAATCAAGCCAGAGAAACTATCTCACCATCATGGAAATTAAATCCGCTTCGAGGTTGCAGTAACAACAGTAAAATGTAACAATACTTCCAAATCAAGATAACAGCAATTGAAACCCGGAAATTAACAGGAAATATTCGGAGGCACTAATCTTCATGAAACAGTAACTGATACAGCAGTACAATAAATCGAGAGAGGACTGTCCAGCCTTCAGCGACATGGATAGTAGTTTTATCTAAGTATGAGGTTTAGGACTTTCTCATTCTTTTGGTGATAAGACTCCCTAAGGACGTGTTCAGTTGAAATCATCCCGAAAACGAAAGATCAAACCAGTTTGTCTACGACTTGCATTGCAACATGCCGGAAACCACAAATATGAATCAGCATTTTCTTGCACACATAGAGTGAAAATTTTTAAACAAAAACGGAGCTACTGTTCGAAATGTAGCCATGTCTCAGAATTATGCTTCATAATGAATTACAACATAGTTAGAATGTTCACATCATAAGCCGATGGAATTGGAGTCACTTTGGCAAAATTTAAAACAGTAAGAGTCCCGGACAAGTTACGAAAATGCCCGAAAAGAGGTGTTTGCGTGAATACGATGGGAGATGAACCAGCCCGAGGCTGAAAATCTCGATAATCAAGAAACAAACAAAAACTGTAAGAGCAGCAAACCAAGCAGAAAACAGAAGAACAGTTGCAGCAATACAAATCAAAACAAAAGTTACGAGGAAAATCATCAGCATTCGGATACAGATAAAAGCAAACAATGGTTCTATAATGTATCGGCAACCGATATTTGCTGGTGATCAGTTTAAATGTACGTGTAGGAATCAAAGGCAGACGGTGCGGCTTGCAGTTATATTCGTTGCAGCTTGGAGGCGGGTCCTGTTGAGCATGCTGTGAAGAACTCTATTTAAGTTGTAACACGGTGAAGACGATTTCAATTAACGTTTTTCAAAATGTAGCAATTCGCATAACCTTCCACATCATCTATGTTTTACTCCAAAGCGGGTGTGAATCTTCTGGTTCAGAACGACGTGCAATACACCGGAATTGAAGGTTGCATGAATAAATCATCGATTAATTAAGGTTTGAAGGTGACCAAGGAAAGCAAGCACACCATAAAAAAATTACATTTAGCTCTGTTAAATGAACATTGCACCCCAACAAACTAATACATTGGTAAATATGGACATCAAAGAGGCGTTGCTAGAAGTCCTAGCTGAATCTGAAGAGGCGTGTATTACTTCTTGTCAGAAGCTGACGTGCAAAGGAATACCCAGAACCAAAGTAAAACAAGAACCAGTATCAAAGTTCAATTAATGCATAAGCTGACTGTAGTGGCATACGCATTTAGAAAATTATAAGAGTTATTTCAATGGAAGTAATCACAATTGAAAATTTTCAAACTTGTTCAAACTACATCCAGGAAAAATGTTTCGATCATTGTCACTAAAATGAATTAAGATGAAAAGCATTTAAAACATGGGAACATCGCCTTCTGACCAGGAGGCACTACAATCTTAATTAAGGAAAGCACAAACGGGTGTCCTGAAGGGTCATATTGGCCAACCATGATGAAGTAGACAACGATGTACGGCCTTCGAACTAAATGAGCCTACAGAAATAAATACTGAACTTGCAGTTCCAGAAATGAACTCAAATAAGCCTCGGAGACAATGATCTTCAACAGAATCTAGCGATCAAACAACATCAACCAATCGCACTATATTTATCTGAAGAAAAACAAATGAATCATCAGGGATCATAATCAGCTTTAACGACAATAACTCAGCATACTTGTCGAGAAAAAGGCATAACTGTCATCATCAACTAGAAACACCAAAATCAACGTAAACTAATCAACTACTTACTGCGAATACTGCCGAAATCAATAGCAAAAAAAAACACTTCTACCGTTTAAGATTCTAAAATATCATCGTTTACAATAGCGGTTATCTATAGAAAGCAGCAACCAAATCTTGTGTACCTGAACGAACGAATCCAGCAACAATCGCCAGGGCAAATCCCATGACCGTGGCGATCCAAAATCGGCCAAGTCTCTTTGCGGTAACTTTCAATCATATTTCCTACCTCTGTGTGAGTAGTCATCCTGCATTACAGCGCAATCGTTACATGTCTGTTCAAGTGTTACTTCGTTACACCTCGCGTGACCTCATCTGTGCGCCAACTTTGATAAGTTTAACCGTAACTAATGTTTTTTCCTCTTTTTCCATGCAGTGGTCCAGACTTCCTAGAGTTGGTGCACAGGACAGATTGAGCTAAGAGCGGGGCCATCTGAAGAAAACTAGAAAACATTGCCCATATGATGACAATATCTTGATGACAGCCCTTGTTTTATGCGAAGGAATGTGTGCCAAACTACGTTTGGTTTGGTTCGGAACTAGCCGATGGCCTTAGTTCTAGCTTTTTTGAACCCAGTGGAAAACCCCAGTTTCAGTATAGAAAAAAAATCATTAATTCATCAAATTCTTAAAAACGACGAATTCATTCGCGAGACGAGTTAGACCAGCAGATGCGCAAAAAATATCTGGTTTCGTTTGTTCTATTATTAAAAATTATAGCGATAAATGGCTTTGTTTTTCAACAATCGAGCATAGGCGTAAAATCTCCATACATTTTCAGATTCAATGCTATTAAATCGATATATTTTGATGTTGGTCGCCTTCTACCTAACCTCTCAGTTGGCTTATTAGGAGATTAGCATTAGCATTGACCTTTGCCCACCTCGTGGATGGAGCTATGATGAGCATGAACATGATTGACCGTCCACGGATGCTACTCCGTTATTGCCAGATCAACTGTATTTACACAAAGAACCAGGAGATTATCTTTGGAACTAACATACATCCTCAATGTGTAAAAACTGGTGGCCCATTATGAAGCAATCCCGGCGCCGGCCGTGCCCGAATGCTGGTCAAGTAGGGAATGGGAAGGAACGTGTTGACGTGATACTCGCTTTGAAGGAAACCGAGAAATCCTCTGCACTTCCACGAGAAATCACTGGGATGTTGGATAGTTGCGAAAAGGTCAGCAGCAGGGTTCGTTTTGGTTAACGATACGCTGAAAGTATGTAACTAGCACTATCCGCCAAAACCATGGAACCGCTCCCCGAATAGAACGGCATGATCACCGTAAGCTCGTAAATAATGTTGATCGCTTTTACTGCCTGTGTAGGTAAAAGTTAGGCATGAGCAGCGTCGTGCCCTCTTTTCAGTGGATATCCTGCAAATAGAGATAAGACAAGTTGGGCCGCCCCTCCGAATGGTCGCCCATTATAGCATTAGTAACTGATATTGATTCTATTGATTCCTACGCTCATTAATTTGGTACCAACCGGGGAAGACTTGGTCCTATACCCAATGCTTTCCTTATTTCCAATCCTACTCGCATATATTTTGTGATACAGTGGGCGGAATATTACAATTTGAGATAATTCTAAGCAGTCGGTTTACCAAAATTTGGCAGATCGACAGGTAATCGGTGGGTGACTCGTGGATGAAGCTACGATGAGGTATAATTCGTTGAAGACTTTACATGCCACCATGAAACGAAACCAGTTACTGATACGTTTCTTCACGCAATAATCTCCACGAAGGTACTCCTCGATCGCTCACCTGGCCACGTCCATGCAACCGTTCGTGATAGGGAGGATTTGGTATGTACCTTAAGAAGATACGGGGAATCCACGTAGCCTTCAGTAGATATCAACGAAAAAAAGGAAATGAATAATCGGAGAGAATAGTTGAACAGAATGCCCTGTTTGGTGTACAGAACAATTTATTTAAAAATAGTCGTTGGGAGCATCTAGTCTAGGAAAGTTATGTGATGCTCCATTTCTCTTCAAACGGTTGGGACTTTAGCATTAACTATAGTCGTAGCTACGTTACTCGCTCTCTGAAAATATGAGAACGGATGGTGAAAGAGAACTTGTCAGATTGTTTGGATTGCTACAACAACATTGCGTTACTTTAATATTCATCTTTATAGCATAGAATAGCATTTTCCGATTGTGTACCATGGGTTGGCTGTTGTAGAGACGATGGAAGCTCCAAAAGAGCTGCCTTGGGTGTGACAGGCTCTTCATCCATCGATCTCTTTGCATAACACCTGGCCAGGTCCTTATGATCAGCAAGGGATGGGAGGGAAGTGTTGATTAGATGTCTACTTAAGAAGATGCTGAGAACTCATGATACCTTCATAGACATCTGGAGTTGGAAGTTGGATGGGATTGTGCGGGAGACTTTCCTTGGTAAGAAAGCATATGTATATAGGACGTTGGAAGTGACGAAGCTAAGAAAGGCAACTCACTAAGGCCTAACTGACGAACGTAAACAATGGCTGTTTCCGCGAATTTCTCGTCATTGAAAACTCACCTAATCAATCCACCACGGTCATTTAGAAGAGTTAGAGTTCACCTATCCGATAAAATTGGATGCTTACATGGGTAGCCTTTGCACCGACCAACCGACATGAATGACAATAGAAAATGTCTTAATATTTCTGTTCAAATCATATTACTGACATCTATTTTCGTGTTCGCTGAGATCGTTTATTGAAGCCACGAAAACGCTTGGGAACTTGATAAGAAGGTTCATGTCTGAGCAATTCTGGACACATTTATTTGATCTAGATAAAGTGATTCTACTCTGAGAAAAATTTCATCGTTGTACCGACAATTAAATCATAGTCAGGATGACTATCGCATATAATGGTTACAATAACCATGAAAATGGTCGAATTCACCCCGTTCATGGCATTTTTGACTATGATCATGGTAACAAGGACTATTACGACATTATGGCAAATGTTAGATCAACTATTTTTAATGGTCGTTTTGACCATGATCATAGTCGGTTCAAAATCACTATACTGCAATAGTAATCCTAACCCCCAATAATGGTAAAATTGACTATCAAATTCCTCTCTGTGTATAGGTTTTGACAGATGGGATCGCTGTACATTTGAATCGGTCGTTATGGATTCTTGATCAGTAGTGAAGATTTAGTTTCATGTCGGTTTGTCGGTGTCCTTTGTGCAACGAGAATTTTACGGAAGAAACCATTGTTCACGTTTGTCAATTAGGCACTATTAAAACATCTTTGTCGACTTATGAACGTCTTGGCTGTTGTTTGAGTATAAGGGGCTATTCATAAACCACGTAGACTTTTCTGGGGGAGGGGGGGAGGTGCTTGATCAAAGTCTACGCTCCATAGACAAATTTCAAAACAATGTATGGAGAAAAGTCTACGAGGGTCTAAGATTTTCAAAAATGAGTCTTCGTGGATTATAAACAGGCCCTAACATGAATAAGGTACATGTGTTTCAACTGCAAAAACTGCGCCTTGAGTTATTGTTTTGATTAAACTTGGTGGAAGTTGAATCATGATGGTGCTATTCCCTATAGCTACCTCATACACTTTCTTCAGATGTAGAAAACTGAAGTGCTTGAAGCAAATTAACCGCTGGAAACCATGAATTAGGTAAAGTCTATAAGATATAACGCTTGTATAAAAAAATAAAAACGCAAAGTTCACGGAGTTTTCATGCGATCATACTGCCACCTGGTGTTAATAAATAAAAGTAGGCTATATACAGAAAAAAAAATTAACAGCTGTATCAGTTCGTTTACGGCAGCCATGGCGAAAGCAGTGAAGCAATCAGGTTCGACGGTTCGCAAAAGATTGTCATCGTGCCGCAGTTTGTGTCGGCCGGCTACAGCCAAGCGGTCATATACAAGATCCTGGCGTTTCTGGAGAGAGGTGAGATCATCGAGCGGAAGCTGGGTTCCGGTCATCTGACGATTTTACGTGACCGGAAAGTGCATCAAGCGCTGAAGCGGATGACGGAAAGCAAGATGGCGAAATCCTTCCGCGCCTTGAGCCGGGAGGTCGGTACGACCGGCCATACGGTCAAAAAGTATTTGGCCAACATGGACATCGTCATGAGGAAGCAGAAATCGAGGCTGGCCGTGCCGGAAGCGCAAGCGGCCACCCAAAAGCAGCGGCTGAAGATGCTCGTCAAGGATGTCTTCCCCGCGAAGCGCAACGTGGATGTGATCCTGGACGACTAAGCCTACCTGACGCTCGACGGCAATTACTGACAGGGGACCAGCTATTTCACGACTTCCAGGAAGGAGGTGAGCAGCGACAAGAAGTACGTCTCGCACACGAAGCTCCCGAAGAAGATCCTCTTGTGGCTGACAATCAGTGAGAAGGAGATGTCAAAGCCGCTCTTCTTTTCTTCGGAACTTACGGTACAACGGGGAAGTGTACAGCACGAAAGTTGCGGCCTTCATTAGGAAATGCCACCCGAAGGTCGATATCGTGTTCTAGCCAGATTTGAACTCGGTACATTACGCGAAGCGGTCGCTGGGTGAGACTGAGCGTTTGAAGATCCCAGTCGTCCCTAAAAACATCAATTTTTACAATCCCGAGCGAGTCCGCTTTCTCATTGCCTGGGATTGAGCAATGTGAAGGGATCCATACAAAGGTGATCAAATATGATCTTTCGACCAGCATACTGATCTGTTCCCTTAGTTTTGAAAGGAAATAAGATGAGTGTCTACTAGGTTTCATCGACCGAAGAGCCTCAGTCGAACTGGGCTGTCCGAGAAGATGAAGTAATGGTCTGCGGGCATGTTGGAAATCATCCCCAATGCGAAGTTGATTGCTGCCAGCTCAGCGACATAAACAGAAAAAGATTTCTGAAGCTTGTGGAAGGCGCTAGAGTCACCGGAGCCAGTGGATCCATTGAGGCGAGACCCATCAGTGGAAAACCCTCATTCACGTTTTATTATAGAAGACAAGAAACATTTGACTTCGTGTTACGATTGGGAATATCAGGGCAATGATCCCCCATCGCATCTTCAAGTGATCATTACAAGCTGTCCATTTGGTTCAGGCATTTTTGAACATTGATGTGGTAGCCTATTCACACATGAAATCTACCGCGACCAAGCTGGCAGACCGCGCCCATACCCGTTTCTGAACCGAAGGGCAGGGAAACAGATCGTTCGGTAAAATTTTACAAAATTACGATAACATTACAAGCCAAACATTGCATTAGGTCCTATGTAACATTTGTGTCAAATCGAGAAAAATAGGATTGAAAATTGAAATTTGTTTTATAAATCGTAATTGCAACTTTCTCATGTATACTTTAATTTTGCATGGTTTTCAACGTAGAACGCCATCAAGATTACAAAGAAAATGTTGGTTTTGAAGTTTACGATGATTCTAGTTCTGTAATTGATACATTTGACACTTAGGACCTATTGCATTTGCATTTGCAGATTGGACCTGTGAGATTGGTCTTTTGCCTAATTAGAATGTACATAGGACTTGTTTTGATTGCGATAAGAACTAATAGAATAACGTTCACATTAGCTCCCTTTAAGCTTTATTTTTGTACTCTTGTACCGCCTCATCTTTGCAATTAGCAAACATTCAATTATAAAATAGTCTATTATATTAGAGAACCCCAACAACTGGCTACATATTTATTCAATCGGATTATGGTAACAGGTGCACTAGTTACGAGAAATACTTGTTGTTAAGCGTAAACGGCAAGACTATATAGAGTTAATGTACAAACTGTACGTCCCGATGCTAGTTTTAGACCAGCGTATATTAAAACTACTTTACATATCACGCAAATCATTTTTTTTTATACTTAATTTACTTAGTTAAGTATCTTGGGGGATCTCCTAGGAGTGTGTACATAACTATGGCAATTTGTAATTCACCCAGCAAATAGGTTTGAAAACAGGCATAAAAAATGTGTGAAATTTTCGTAAAAAAGGATGAAACTAGTTTACCATGCAATAACGGACCAACGTTTCTGATTTTATGTTATTTTTATGCCTGCTGCTACGCAGCAAAGCTAAAATAGGAAAATAATATGCATTGGTCCTTTATTGATTGAGATTTGTGCCAATTTGTGAGATTTCCGAATGAATAAATAAGTAGCCAGATGTTGGAGTTCCCAAATATGATGGGTTACTGTTTACTAATTGCAAGAATTAGAGGGCACAAGAGTACAAAAATAAAGCTAATAGAGAACTAATGCGAACATTATTTTACTAGCGCATACCGCAATCACAATAGTCCAATGTACATTCTAATTTGACAAAAGACCAATCTAACAGGTCCAATCTACAAATGCAAATGCAATATGTCCTAAGTAATAAATGTATCAATTACACGTTTATAATCACCATAAACACCAAGGGCAACATTTTCTTTTTAATCCTGACGACGTTTTACGTTGAAAACCATACAAAAATTTAAGATTACACGATTGAGTTGCAATTACAATTTGAGAAAAAGAATATTAAAATTTTCAATCATTTTTTTTCGATTTAACACAAATGTTGCTTGAAGTTGTTGAATATTATTCATCCGAACGAAGAACTTTTTGCTTGTTTTCATTCTTCGAACAATCAGAACAAGCGTTTTTAGAAGACAAAATGGAGGTCTTATGTACTTCTGTCAAAATTTTAGACAAACATTGTACATTGGACAAGCGGCTGACAAAAGTCCCATGTACAGAGCTGTGCGATATCAGACGGAAGGTACATTGGTCGTTTTGTTATTGGGTCGTATTTTCAATTTTTTTTTTATCTTAAAGCATAATTTCAAAATGATTCATAGAAAAGTAATGGATTTCTATCCAAATCGATATTCAACTCGATTTTGTTTATATTGTTACTTAGGACCTAATTCAGTGTTTGGTGTTTATTTATGTTTACCGAAAAATCGGTAATCTATATATATATACACGCAAAAAAAAACCGCAGTAGAAACTACCATTTGGAGGGTTAAATTAAGCGCAAACACCAACAATTTTCAGCTGACTATAAATGCGTTTAATTTTACCATGCCTGCGATTAGATCAACCATGGTGCGGTTGATATCAATATGAGGTCTGTCAAATATACCACAAATGATGAAAGTTTTACCATAAACGTAGTAAATTTGACTGAAATTTCATGGTAGTTCTAAAGATAGGCATAGTCGGGTATAATGGTAGTTTTCACTACAAGATTTTTTTCTGTGTATAGTTTTTTTTTTTTTTTCTCTTCTTCCCCCCCCCCCCCCCCCCCTCCCCTCCCCTTCTTCTTCTCCCTCTCCTCCCCCCCCCCCCCCCCCCCCCCCCCTTCTCTCCCTCCCCCCCCCAACAAGTTTTTTTTTTTTTTCCCCCTCTCTTCTTTCCAAAAAAAAAATTTTTTTTTTCTTCTTATTCTTCTTTTTTTTTCCATCTTCTCTCCGCTTTGCTCCCTTCCTCCCTTTCTTAAAATTTTTAGTAAAACACAAAAAAAGAAAATTTTTTGCCCCCCCCCACACCCCCCACCAAAAAAAGTCAACACGCGTTCTTTGACCATTTTGATTCGAGTGTGACTAATCGCAAAATGTTTTATTTTCTCTCTGGTGGAATTGCAGAATGCGTTACGTGGCTGCATACCTCCTGGCTGTCCTCGGCGGAAACGCCAGCCCCTCGAATGCCGATATCGAGAAGATCCTGAGCTCGGTCGGTGTGGAAGCCGATTCGACCCGCGTCACCAAGGTGGTCAACGAGCTGAAGGGCAAATCTGTTGAGGAACTGATTGCCTCTGGCCGCGAGAAGCTCTCGTCGATGCCAGCTGGTGGTGCCGCCCCAGCTGCTGCTGCCGTCGCCGGTGCTGCCGCTGCCGCTCCGGCTGAGGAGAAGAAGGGTAAGTTTGTTGTGTAGCTCATAACCTCTTTCTAGTCCGTTCTGGGCAGGAAACACGAGAAACTAACGTTTTCTCTCTTGTTTCATTGAATTACAGAGGAAAAGAAGGAAGAGTCGGAATCCGAGGACGACGACATGGGCTTCGGTCTCTTTGAATAAGGGGTAAGTTTCGATACATTCTGGAAGATATCCACTACGGAAGGAGCTGGTTTACATGATGAACAAACTACATCACCATCTTTCGACTGATCAAATCGTGAATGTTAAAATAGTTATCAAACTGATGCAATTGTTCAACATTTAAATTACTCATTGGAGAATCGTTCAAATTAGTAACGGAATCCGTTTCCTATTTTCAGATTCAACCACATCACACAGGATGTGTCGATGACCATTCGTCGGGAAGGTACAAATTATTTATTTCTGTGAAATAAATACCAAAAAAAGGCATTAAATAAAATCAAGGAGGACATCCCTTAAAAAGCCATCCATTTTGAGTTTCACAAAATAAGGAAATTTGAGAAAGTTCTAATGAATATGAAATCTTTATTGCGTAAAAGAAGCACTTTAAATTTGAATCACAAATTACCCATGATTCCACGACTTTCCGGAGCTCTATATTCCGGAAGGGTCAGGAATCGCCTCACCAGCCAATCGCAAACACTGGTCGGCGTAATCCGAAACAGGAAATGGTACATTCTGTACCGCCATGGTTCACACTTGTACTGGGGCTTCGGTTTGGCATCTAGTAAAGCGTCCTTGAAACATTTCATAACCGGATGGTTCTCTCCTAGACTTTGCAGCGGTTTCGGTCCCGAAATGAATTTCAAATAGGCATTGTACTCGTCGAAGTAGCTAGCGTAGAACTTCTCCTGTTCCTCGCTGAATCCCGCTCGCATCTGCTCGGTATAGCGCTCCTGGTTGGCACAGATGTTGCTCTGCATGACCAACGATCCGGGAATGAAGCTCACCACCGGTACCCCGTAGCTGGACATTTCCATCCGCAAGCCTTCGGTCCAGAAACGTAGAGCCGCTTTCGATGCGGAATAGACCGAAAGCCCCGGGAGAGCTTTCAGGGCGCAGTGGCTCGTAACGTTGATCAATCGACCACGATGCTGTCTCAGCAGCGGCAGAAAGGCCTTCGTCATGTTCATCGTCCCCAGCAGATTGACTTTGACCTGCTGTTCCAAGTGTTGCTCCAGTTGCCATTCGAACTCACCGAAGCACATCACTCCGGCGTTGTTGATCAGGGCGAAGAGTTCTATGAACAATTAAGGGTTTTGGTTTTAAATGGTAGTTGATAATATTTAGGAAGAACCTTACCACAGTTCGGGTTGGACGTTAGGAAATCTTTCACCTTCTTCCGGGCATGCATGATTCTCTCCTCGAGCGTTATGTCCAGCTCCTCCAGCAGAATCAGCTTTCCAGCTTTGCCATCCATTTCCTGCAACTGCATGGCTCCGTCCGAGTCGGCTCGTAAACATCCGGCAAAAACGACAAATCCCATTCGAAGGCACATTTCGGCAATGTTGAAGCTACGGAATGAAAGAAATTAAAAACAAAAAAGTTTCACCTGCCTCCTGTGAGAATCGAACTCACGACCGCTGGTTTACAAGACCAGCGCTCTGCCATCTGAGCTAAAGAGGCTGACGATGCATGTGGCCGCTCAAAGACGCATAAAAACTCAACGACACGTTCACAAATTACGTTCCACTTACCCCAATCCAGAGTCACACCCGGTGACAATGACCACTGACCGCCCGCTGTAGGTTCGTTTGCGCCGTCCGCGGTTCTCGAGTAGCAAAAGCAAAGCCCCGGCAGTGACCGTGGTCAGGCCAACATACTTGACCAGGTTGAAATCCCCTTGCTGAAGAATGTTCATGCTGAGAAGGGTCCGCTTCGATGGCAAACGATGGGATGAGGAATTCCGTTGCAGTCGCAGGCTTTACTACAGGGTAGCAGTTGCAGAACTTGGCGAGGCAGTTGACTCAACTGAACTAGAACGCTTCAATTAATAACATCAACAGATACCGAACCGGAAGTGGGAATTTGAATTGATTTGATTCGATTTGAATCAAGACACTGTTTTGAGATTCAAATTTGTTTCACGAGGACGACGACGACGACGCAGCAATTTTTCCAGGCGCAAGCAATGGCATGCTAAGATACAAACAAGAGTAAGATTTTGTTTGCTACCTGTCTGAGACGCCCAGCTTGTTGCTTCGTTTTACCTTTCTTGTGGCGGCACCGGAATGGAATGGAATTATCGCCAATGGAACATTTCTCGAGTAAAGCATGATTAGGGCCTAAATGCCAATTATAAACAATGACTTCTAATGTCTAATCTCAGTACGCTTTCGCGAATTGAATGTTGCATCTGGTAGATTATATGTTAGCTCTACCTTATGGTGTACTTGAATATCGTAGAAGTCCTGATGTGGTGATTCGTGAGAGATCAACATTTGAAATAATTGTTTACAAATGGTGTTTCTGCGCTAATCATGAATTACTCGAGATTGGGTATCAAAGAGTGCCTTCTGGAAATGTGGTATAGTTCATGATGGACGATGGACGAGGACGAAAACCACGAAAACATAACAAACCGCTGTCAAGAAGGTTAAAAATGGTAAGTCTAGGGACTTTTCTCATTAGGGCGAATCTAACATTGAGAGACTCTCTTTGATTACTTTCCCTTTCATTCATATTCCAATCACCTTTACGTTTTTCATTCTACTATTCGTAGAGTATGCTAGCCAGCACTGTTGTGTTTCTGTGTTCTGTACTAAAGAATCCCTCGAAAGTTTTATAATGGCGCTGTAATAAATGGAAGAGTGCGAGAGAGGAGAGAATCTCTCATTGTTAGATTCGCCCCATTGAAAAACATTTTTATTTTTTCCCACCCATTTTCCCCCCAAACAACCCCCCCCCCACCCACCCATTTTCCCCCAAAAAAAAAAAAAACCATCTTTCATTTTTTTTTTTTTTTTTCCACCACACTAACCCCATTTTTAAAAATATGTCGAGTACATTTTTTGTTTTTCCCCCCCTACATTTTTTTTTTCCCCCCCCCCCCAACCCACACCCCCCCCCCCCCCCCCCTTTTTTTTCCCCCCCCTCCCCCCACAACAAAAAACAAACAACCCACTTACAAACTTTCTTTCTTTTATTTTTTTTTTTTTTTTCCCCACACCATACCCCTTAAAAATATGTCGAGTACAATAAACTTAAACAATTAAACATAAATATCAAACCACAACACACTTGTTCATAAAGGTGTACATTTCAGAAAAATATGACGTGAAGCGTCTGCGCAGAGTTTGCCGAGGGACACGGTAGTCGAACTTTGTTGAGACTGTATTAAAAAAAAAGCTGCAGTCCTCCGATCACACCGTTCATGCCATAATTGTTTCGGCGAATTGGCATCCTCAGCATGAGCCTGTGCAGGCTATAAAAAATTTGACTTTTACTGTGAGCCATGTTTTAAAGCGTCCTGTGAGAGTGAGTGAGACAACACCAAAACACGGCTCACAGTAAAAGTCAAAAAGAAAAAAGATTTATAGCAGCGTGCACAGGCTCATTACGCTATTGCGCAATGCCCTTGGTTGAACGTTAATATTAATCTACTCCAGGATGGCGCTGCATTCGATTAAAATGTCAGCAACAAAGAGTGCCCTGGATGTGGCACGACGAAACCGAAGCGGTGCAAGATCGATCCATCGACAACGACTCTCGTAACTCGGCATATGAAACGGGAATGTGTTTGAAGTGTGTCGGATTGTGTTTTTGATGGTGTTATCACATGGTGGCCGAGTGACTTCCCCTGACTATAATAACAACAATAATAATGGCTGAATTTACTGGCACTGTAAGTCAAATGTCAAAATATCAACAATATTTGTTTTCGACATAACGATTGTATAGTTGAATCATCCATGTTTTACTGAAGTTGATTCAAGCAAACATTAGTCAAATCAATTTGAGATTGTTACAATCATTCACATGGTTTATCGAAAAATCAATGCAATATGATAGTTGATTTTAGATTTGTTTATTTGTAGTTATGCATCAACAGACCAAGTTCAGGTCCTAATAATGTTGGTTTAAAAAAAAGAACATTACATAGAAAAACGATTACACAATATCTTAGTCAAGTCACTTATCTTAACTCCGTGCGTCAATAGGGGGTTTTAATTTAAAAACAAACATGGTTTTTTCCATCCGTATCGATGATGGGCGTTCTTCCTAGCACAAACATATTTTTTTATGAATCTCAACTATTTTTTCTCGATTTTTAAACAAGAAAAATCTAATCATTTTTGTTTTCACAAACTGACATTTATACAAAGTTACAGCACTTAATTTTCAGTAATTGGGGCTCCCATTATGACATATATGTCAACTTATGTACACGGAGAAAATCGAAAATGCTGAAAAGCATATTATATATTCCTCTCTACGCTTTATTCCTTTTAAATCACTGCAATGCATAAAAAGTATGCATTGAATCAATATATTGTATGCATTTTTGTACATTTTAGATAATTATTATTTTCCGTGCATATTGCGTTACCGGCGACAAATTCTAACTTCAAGACTTCAATCTTATTAATGTTTTTGCAATAGTGTCAAAGTTCCGTAATCTCGAAATTATCGATTATCATTTTCATCAGTGCAGACAAACAGAAATTATTAGGTATTCGACTCATTCGACGCATATTTCATTATCAACCGATAGATAACTGGTTCCAACGAAATGTCTCCACCACCATCCTCGGGGCCACCACCGGTCCTGCAACATGGCGTAACCTCTGCCGCAAACTTTTTAGACAACTTCAAATACCTACTCGGACTGGGCATGCGTGACTTAACAGACATGACCAAAAACTACGGGTCAGCCTTTCCCTGTCAGCAGGACAGCCACGTAAAACCGGACGATATTAAGAAGCTGGTGATGGCTAGCGAACGGATTGAAATCATGCTCGAGAAGGTATGTGTACTGTAAGAAATTTTAGCAATAGATTGTCATTGTCGTTTTTACCTCAGGACTCAGGAGGCGATCCGCAGGAGAAAACGGAACTTGTGAACAGCGTCAAAGAAATAAATTTAAAAAACAAAAAATAATTTTAGATTGGACAAAAAATTATAACATTAATATGGAGTATGACCCCACCTCCGCACCCCCCCACCCCTCCCTCACTTCAATAAACAAAAAACATACCTTTCCGGTTTGTTTCTTAAAAACAAAAAAATTCTAACCAACAACCAACCCAGCAAAAGGAAAAAATCCACGAAAAAGACACAACCAACAACCCCCAAAGCCCTAACAACAAACCACCCACCAGAAAATTTTCCTTTCCCCCCCCAAACCCCTTTTTTCAATATAAAAAATTTTTTATTTTTTTTTTTTATTTCAAACAAAAAAAAAAAAAACAAACATACAAACCTCCCCTTTTTTTATATATATATATATATATATAAAAATAAAAAATTTAAATTTATATTTATATATATATATATATATATATATATATATATATATATATATATATATATATATATATATATATATATATATATATATATATATATATATATATATATATATATATATATATACCTTGTGATCAAAAAGTTCCGGTAATTTTCAATTTAAAAAGGCCGCCTTTATTTTTTCGGTAAAATCTTTTTAGTGTAAGATGGCAACACTAGTTCTGATATTCTGTCAAAGTGTGAGAGCAAATTATCCATTAGTTTTGTTTTGACAACTGCTTTTGTTAGTCGAAAAATAGACGCTCGGCGATTTTTACCATGGATAAAAAATTGGAACAACGCGTTTGTGTGAAATTTTGTGTTGCAAACGGATTTTCTGCAGCGGAAACGCTCAGAATGTTGCAAAAAGCCTTTGGTGAGGACTCTATGTCACAAAATCGTACATTTGTTTGGCACAAAGACTTTAAAGAAGGCCGTGAAAGCGTGAGTGACATGCCGCGTTCTGGACGACCATCGACCTCAACTACCGATGAAAACATCGCTTCCGTGAAGAATTTAGTTATGGAAAACCGCTCAATTAGCATTCGGGAGATAGCTGCACTCCTTGATATCTCATTTGGATCGACCGAACACATGTTGACGGAAATTCTGGGCATGAAACGCATTGAAGCACGACTTGTTCCAAAAGAGCTGAATTTTTTGCAAAAACAGCATCGAGTTGAGGTCGCTAAACAGATGATTGCGAACGCAGATAGCGATCCCACATTCATGAAACGCATCATAACTGGTGATGAAACGTGGGTATATGAATTTGATATGCTCACAAGTCAACAATCGTCCGAATGGCGCGCCGAAGATGAGCCGAAACCAAAAAAATCACGACAAAGTCGCTCCAAAATTAAAGTTTTACTGACCGTTTTCTTTGATTTTCGCGGTGTCGTCCATTCTGAATTCCTTCCAGAAGGTCGAACGGTTAACAAAGAGTATTATTTACAAGTTATGAGACGTTTGCGTGAGGCAATTCGAAAGAAGAGGCCAGAATTGTGGCGCAATAATTCGTGGATTTTACACCACGATAACGCTCCATCACACACCGCGCTCACTATTTGTGAATTTTGGCCAAGAACTCCACCAATACCATCAAACAAGCACCATATTCACCAGACCTTGCCCCGTGCGACTTCTTTCTCTTCCCAAAACTGAAAATTCCGCTCAGAGGTAGGCGTTTTGAATCGATTGATGCGATAAAAAAGAATTCGCTGGAAGAACTGAAAGCCATACATTCATCGGCCTATAAAAAATGTATGGATGATTGGATAAAGCGCTGGCATATGTGTGTTGCCTCTAATGGCGAGTACTTTGAAGGCGATAATAAAGATATCAATTAAAAATTGAAATAAATGCGTTTTTTTTTCAAATTACCGGAACTTTTTGATCACAAGGTATATATATATATATATATATATAATATATATATATATAAAAAAAAAAAAAAAAAAAAAAAAAAAAAAAAAAAAAAAAAAAAAAAAAAAAAAAAAAAAAAATATATATATATATATATATATATATAATATATATATATATATATATAGAAATACGCATTCCAATTCATAAATCAAATTTATGCATTGTACAGCAAATAGTTGTATAAATGTATGCATTGCAATACATACATTTGATTTATGGATTACAATGCATATATTTATACAAATGTGCATTGCAATGCATAAATTTGACTTATTCTTAGCAATGTATAAACTTGGTTTATTCATTCCAATGACTGGATAGATCGAATATGGTTTTAGCATAGATTTTATGCTTTCAAGTATATTTGTTTTTCTCCGTGTATGCTAGAAATCAATGGTTGGTTGGTTTAGGTAGTCTGTTTTTTGTTGCGTGTTTCATGGTGGAATAGGATGGTGTTGCCTTGCAATCATTATTTTTTGAAATTGTTTTTTTTTCAATAGTTTCGCTTGTCAAAATTAAAACATAAATTAAATGCCGGTACATTATTATATTTATTATCGAACAATGTTATAATCCACATACCCCTATAATACCCTATTGCTCCAAAAACGGTGGAAAATCTCCGACGAAGTACATGCCGCGTCAGATGGAAGTCAAAAACTGACGCCACTTTATTGAACATTCGCTGCAACCCGTGGATAGTGGGTGCAGCGGAAAGGAAGCCTCAGCATTAAGTTGTTGCGCATTGGCCTTGGTTGAACATTGATGTTGATTTGTTTCAAGATTGTTTCGCAGTCAGCACAAGTAACCACAAGTCTTATATTATTGCACTTATTCAACCCAAAATCAACATCGGTAATGCGGGATTGCATCAATTCAACAGACGTCAAGTAATGAAGCGTTAGATTAGCTTAAGAATGTAGTGATGCATTACCAATGCAATAATGCTACTTTAGCTATGTCTTATGGCATTACAAAAGATATAGCATTATTTCGATCTTAGTGGGGCCCTTTTCAGCTTTAATCCAACTTCAATGATGCCTTAGACGTAATACATATGCCCTATATATCCATGCTATTACCATAGACTAACTCTAAGAACAGTAGGTCCCGAACAAATACGATTTTTTTCTTGGCTCAGTCAGTACTAGCACATCGGTCCCAAGCTCGGTCCCAAGTTTAATAATACGCCCCTAATAATGAACTCACACGAACACCCAAGCAACACACTAGTATTATAACGGTTGAAAATACTTGTATATGACTAGATTTGGTTATATAGAAGTTTACTCAACAAAAAACCATGAAAATGTGTTACTCGGGCACACTCTCAAATATTCTGTCAAAATAACACAGCAAATCAAAACAAAGGCGCAAATATGTATAGTTAGGTGCTGGCTTCAAGGTGTATTTCGGACCAAGGGGTTCGACAACAGTGAACCAATTTCAAATCGCTAGTTGCATATTGATTGTTGCTATTACAGCCTCGTGGTTACTTGGGAGTTCTTTCTTGTAGAGTATCTTCGAAAGTTAAGGCTCTGCAAACGTCTCTACGGATACGCAGAGGCTCCCTGTTCACTAATCGACAGCGACTTTCGTAGCTGGAAGACGAAATAGGTTTCTCCAAGGTAGTCTACGAAGCGCGAATCATAGAAAACGACGTTGAATAGATTCGATTCGCTCGGCGCCATTATTATAGTTCGGGCTCCAAACTGCTGAACAGTACTCCAGTGTAGAAAATTCAGTGACTTCCGCTGGCAAACCAAGTACCTAAACCACCACACGGTAAACTTCACTTTGCTTCTCCATTTTGCAGTTTTTTTCTTCTTCTAGAACGATAAAGCAGCTCATTGTTTTTTGCGCACGGTTTTTTATTTCGTTTTAAGTACGAAGATGGATAGAATAGGGCAAAGTGAAAACACCCTTGAATGACATTTCTCGCTCCATTGAAAATTATGTGCGGACCATATCAGTCTCATTGGAAACGAACCTGTGTATTAAGTGAGGTTGTTAAAAATTATGTGCGGCAAATGAAAATCATACTGGCTCACATGATTTCGATTCGAAGCAAAAATTGACCGATTTAAGTGCCAATTTTAATAATAAAAATTATTGATTTATTTGCAGTGTAGGTCTTTAACGCACTGCATTCGTTCGATGGTCGTGCCGAGAAGATTGTAGTTGAAAACATTGGTTGTTTCTGCCGTGAAAAGGTCATGACTGAGCACTTAGTCGATTTAGAGTACACCAATCAGCAAAGGCATCAATCTGTTCTTGGAGGAAACGGCAGTTGGCTATTGAGCAGATAAGCAGACAAATTTTCAGGTCGTCGGCAAACGATAGTCGTGGTTCTCCGATAACAAGATGTACGTCGTTGAAGTGGAGTAGAACTATCAACGGTCCCAGATGGCTGCCCTGCGGTATCCCGGACGTGGCGCAGTAACTTGTTGATCGAATGTCGCCTAAAGCAACTGTCAGTTGACGCCCCGTAAGATATGAACGAAACAATCTTAAGAGATTATCGCCAACTCCTAGCCTGTCAAGTTTAGCGATCGCAATATCGTGGTTCAGCTAGTCGAATGCTGCCGTTAAATCTGTGTAGGTCACGTCCGTTTGGCATCGAGCAATCATACGATCATACTATCAGTGATGTATGACTGAAATATTATTGATTGAATTATACTTTTTTCTCCGTGTAAGAGATCGTGGCTGGCACACTGTTCTAAGCGACTTACCCTTGTAGCCAGCACTGCTGTATTTCGATCTGTACTAAAGAACCCCTTGAAAGTTTTATAATGTCCCAACGCTATTCTACTTTGTATGGGCTGTAAACTAATTACAACTAGAACTGAAACAAGCCCTTTCCAATAATGTGTTGCAGTTGTACTTTTCGAGCAAATTTTTGCAACAGATTTACAACTGCTCGACAGCTTTGTTTTATTTTCACCGCGATTTGAAACACGGATGCAACATTGTTTTAAATTGGTTTTCTTTGTAGTTGTGCTAGCTGTTATGACTGATGATTGTCAAATTAGCGTTTTTTGGTTTGTTTTACAATTAAATGAGAGAGAGAGAGAGAGAGAGAAGAGAATCTCTCATTGTTAGATTCGCCCTACACGGCGGGACAATTTAACTCAATTTTGAATCGTTTTTGACTCACTTTCGTCAAAAGTGGAGTCACTCATATATGAGTAAATGTAACTGAGATTGACAAGTCGACATATCTTAAACATCGATCTGATTTAAGTCGGTGTCTTATGCCTGGGACAGACATACAACGTACAGCGTTGTACTCCTTTAGTCTAGTACGTGTTTTTTGGTACTGGATTAAAGTATTTGACAGTTCGTACAACGGTCTGCGTTGTATGTCTGTCATAAGTATTAGATATGTTGACTTGTCAATCCCAGTCACATTTACTCATAAATGAGTGAATCCACTTTTGACGAAAGTGAGTCAAAAACGATTCAAAATTGAGTTAAATTGTACCGCCGTGTTTTGAAAAAAGTCCCTAGATATGATTATCCTGTTTTGGATGATATTGTGAAAGGTTCCTAAAGACTCGAAGGTGGATTGATTGGAGGTTTCATTTTGATTTTCGTCTCTTACCTCACCCACTGTATGGAAATATGAGGTAGAATAAATTATTTATAGTTCATGCGCATGCGCAGTGCGTCGATAAAGAAGATGCTCATCTTATTTTGTCATGTTTTACATACATCTAGGCGCTTTCAAGACCAATTATTTCAGAGACGATCATTTTCGTTATGTTACAGCCTCTGGGTTTTCAAGTAAAGTTTGATCAACTTTGTTGAAATAAAACACCAAAAGCTTATTTCACAGGCTAACTCTTTGGTTATCATCTATTTCTCACGATAAAACCTTAATTCAGTTCAATAACATAATTCACTTAAAAATATAATACTTCTCCCCCTCTACCCCTGACTTGCCCGTTCCTGCAGCATACGAATTTGATCCTTGATCTGTGCCAATTGTCCCTCGAGCACGGCTCCCACCCTACCACTGGACTCCACCTCCGATTCCGAGGCCGAATCCAGCGAGAACGCGGCCTCCAACTCGAGCCTCTTTCTCCGGTCCGGGCTCCGTTCGATCAGAATCCGCTCCACGTCCGGGGCCAGTTTGACGTTGGCCAAGCGGGACGCGGTCGACCGTTTCGGTACACCGGCATCTTTCCGACGGGCCGTTGGCTTGGTGGGTGCCTTCATGCGGGGAACGCTCCTGGCCGCGGATTCGTGCATCCGACAGTGCTGGTCCAGTTTCTGCTGGGTCGAAAGAGCACGGCCACAGTCCGCAACGGGGCAGACAAACTTCCGAGCACCTTCGTGCTTGGAACGGACGTGGGCTATTAGGTTGCGCTCGTAGTCGTAGAACTTGGGACATCCTTCGTAGGGACATTGGAAAACTTGCTTTTCGTCACCTTCCGCGGTCTTTTGGTGCACTTGAATGTGAGCTTTGAGGTTTTTCTTGGAGCGGAATTTGCTCTGGCAAATATCGCACTGATACATTGTTACATGCTGCAATTTACGGTGAGCAACCAAATCTGTCCAACGGGTGAATTCCGCCGAGCAGGAGTCGCACTTGTGTATGGCGTGTGTTGTCCGATGGTTGCGTAGAGATTTGAGGTTCATGAATCCCTTGTCACAGTGATCGCATCGGTGCGGATATTGACCCGTATGTCGGAAGGAGTGTTGTTTCAGTTGAAGTTTGCGCCAAAACCGTTCGTCACATTCCTGACAGGTCCATGATTTACCCAACACGTGCTTCAGATCGTAGTGCCGGCGCATGCTATGGTCTGAGGAGAAGGTTTTCACGCATGAGGCGTGCTTACAGCGGATGACGTTGGGAGTCGCTTCCGGCGGTTTGGATCTGTGGTTGGCCCTCATGTGACGATTGAGATGGGCTCGATTTGTGTACTCTTTTGCGCAGTTAGGTTCCGGGCAGAGGTATTCGCGCTGGAATAGAAGGCATTAGTTTTTCAATGGTGGAATTCAAGCAGCAAGGACAATAGGCAACTAACCACTCCGGTGTGGGCAAATCGATGCCGATCGAAATCATCCTGCTTGCGGAACGTTAATCCACATTCTGTACAATTGAATGACTGTTTCAGCTTGATATCCATTGCTGGATATGATTTTGCTGCAGTGCCATCGTTGGGGAATGCCTGGGACTCGGTTCCGGGTTCCGACGCTTGACTTGCAGGACATTGGTCGGTGTCGCTGGATTCCACTTCACTTACCATTTGCCCTTTTTTAGGATGGTTTTCTTATAGTTGTTTCAATGATAATGAAGAGATTAAAATGATTACAATATTTATGACTAGTTTTTTAGTGAAAACAATATGAAGAAAAAATGTTTTGTTTTCCATACGCCGCACGACGCGCGTATTAATTTACGGATGATCTTTGCACGGTTTTAGGTGCTGTCCTGCCTTATCGTATTGAATTTGAAGTTTACTGACGGGGATGTTTTCTAGATCTTACGTGAGAGCGAGCAGGATGCACGATAGCTTGTGATGATATATTTGTTACGCAAAGCACGCATGCGCTTGTTCAAAACAAAGCGAAGCAGATTCGAGCAGTTTGATAGAAGGGTATAAGCCTATTTGATAGAAAAGTTTGATCGACCAGCTTCGAATCAGATTGATATTTTTTTTCTCAGCAACTCAATTTAATCAACAAAAAACATTCAGCAAAGTCGGAAGACGTTTCTTCTTAACACGTACGTTCTCAACCCCTCTGAAATAGAAAAAATCAAATTTAAAATTGATGAAACCCCATCGTTAGCCATCGGATTTTGATGCGTTTTTTTGCAATAGATCACAAAATTATCTTAATTTATAGATCTGCACTGGTTATTCTGAATAGTTTCGGATTCCAAGGTGGGAGTACTGGGGTAAGTACCTGTCCAGGGATGGTGGACAAAATATTTTTAGATGCGAAACATGGCATGCGGCATATCAAACTTCATTATTTAGCAAAACTAGGTCATCAAAAGACATGTTGAAGATTTCTGGCCATACTGGCTACTAAAAAAAGCCCTGCAAGATCCGAATTCCTCCGGAAAAGTGGTCATATTCAAATCTTTTCCAAAACCTTGCTTGCAACGTATCAGTTCATTATTTTGCAAAATTTGGTCTTTGGAGGACATTCTGAGGGTGTCTGAATATACTGGCAACTTAGAGAGGCCCTGCGGAATCCGAGTTCGTCCGGGAAAGTGGCCATATTCAAAGCTTTTCCAAAACCTAGCTTGAGACATATCAAACTTCATGATTTTGCAAAACTTTATCTACGGAGGACATTTTGAGGATTCCTGATGTTGTGTTTCGGGATCAGCCGGAACAAGAGAAACACGTGTCTATTTAGGAAATTATTTGGAGCTTTTTATTCTACGTCTTTATTCTACAAAGTTCACGGCCTTAAAGAGGCCGACCATATTTTTGCAACGCGCAGGTTGCTGTGATCATCATACTTCGTTGCTATGACAACAAGATTCAAATTTTGTTCGGTGTGCTGCGATTGCACCTAATACCTGACTATACTGGTCACTTAGGAAGCTCTTGCGGGATCCGAGTTCCTCCGGGAAAGAGGCCATTTTCAAATCGTTACCGAAACCTGGCTTGCGACATATCAAACTTCATGATTTTGCAAAACTTTGTCTTCGGAGGACATTCTGAAGGTTTCTGACCATACTGGCCACATAAGAAGCTCTTGCGAGATCGGAGTTCCTCCGGGAAAGAGGCCATATTCAAATCTTTTCCACAACTTGGCATGCGACATGCCAAACTTTATGATTTTGCAACACTTGCACCTTGGAGGACATTCTGAGGGTTTCTGACTATACTGGCCACTTAGGGAGGCCCTTTGGGTTCTTCCGAAAGAGTGACCATATTCAAATCTTATCCAAAACCTGGCTTGCGACATATCAAACTTCATGATTTTGCAAAACTTTTTCTTCGGAGGACAGTCTTTGAATTTCGTACTATATATCTAGCCAAATCATTTTCCAGGAAACTTTATCGTCACGCTTATGCTCGTAGGATAGATTGAACAAAGTAGACCTCGCCTTACTTTTGTAATTCGGCCGTCTTCGTACTGTTTTTCTGATTTCATTACGCTCACAAAAATGTGTGAGAAAAAAACACACGACAATCTCTTTAAAAAAAAAATAATATACAGCATGTATCCCCCCCCGCCACAAACACAATAATAAGAAAATATAACACAACAAAAATAATGGTGTTGTGGGGGTAAAGGGAGTTTTTTTTTTTTTTTTTTTTTTTTTTTTATTGTGTGTAATTTTTTTTTAAAAAAATTTTGGAACCCGGGGCCCCCATTATATGAACACCGCGCACCAGATCACCCCCGGGGGGAAAAAGAATATTTTCCAATATAAAAAAAAAAAAAAATTTTGAAAAACTCAAAATTTGATACGTCGCAAGCCTGGTTTTTGAAACGATTCGAATTTGGATACTTTTCCGGAGGAACTAGGGGTGCGACTCTCATCCATTCATAGTGGATAAGTTTGATTTATCCATGATTCTTTTCATTTTTCACAACAACTCTCAATAATTCAAATATGGTAAAATAATTTCTGCTACTTTCGATTACTCTCGATTTCATCCGATTCGATCGGATTTTATCCGATTCGATCGGATTTCATCCGATAAGGGCGTTAGAGTCACGATTTTGATCAATTTTACTTGATCGTGTACGTTCATTATGGCAGCTCCCTACGAAAACAAACAGATTTGTTGGTTGATTCTTCCAACGCTTATGGTTTGTATCAAACAAAATTTAGTTTGATTTAGACTGAATTGACACAAACAAACGAAAACTTTTGAAACAACAAACATTTACAATCACCTACATATTTCTTGAAATATGAAGAATATGTTATCGTTGCAGTTCAAAACCGGAAAAAATCACTCGTGCTTATAAATTTAACTGCTTTTCCATATGGCAGCGAAGTGTCGCATCTAGTGGAGCTGTGGCGAAAATCAGATGCGCTGTACAGCGTTCTAGATGCACCACAATGCATGCATAGGGAACCAGAGTAAAATCGTTTGGCGCTAGTGGATTATTCCGGTTTTCAGTCTGCAGTAGCGGGTTATAAGAATATAAAAAAAAACATTACCAAGGCCAGGCGCCCATTGATGTGATGGAGGTGTGGCATCTGCTAGCATGTCAAAACATCTTGTGGAAGTTCGCATCACGCCACAAGACTTTGACTCGATAGTTTGACATGGTATGTGATACCGTTGATACCACACCTCTGCCAATCGCTGCGCTTTTCGCTCCTATTTTCATATTGGCCAAACTGACAGCCAATGTTGCCAATGGACACTCTAAACAAAATATACTTAAATAGGCTAAAGGCACAATAATCGATGAAACTTTGCCAAAATCGACTATATCGAAATATCGGATGAAATCGTGAAAATCGTCGATTATCTTTCATAGCGATGACCTCAAAACTGGTCGATTGGAAAGAGATGCGAATCGTTTATTACGATTTCGTTCGATAAAATCCGATAATTTGGTTGAATCGGATTTTTTTTGAATTTTTTAAATTTCATCCGATTTGGATAAGATATTTTGATTAAACATAATTTCTTTTCTAAATCTGAGATAATCCGAAAGAGTCGCGCCCCTAGCCCCCCCAAATCCACAAATATTTTCTCACCTCCCCCTCCCCCCAACCAAAACATTTAACACCCACTATAAATTAAATATTTTTCTTAAAAAACCCATCAAAATCCGATCTACATGAGTTTCATCAATTTTAAATTTGATTTTTTCTATTTCAGAGGGGTTGAGAACGGACGTGTTAATTGATGCGGAATATCGGCTCTTTCACCATTTGTGTAGCTGCTGCCCCACCAAATTTCGAACATCGTCGATTTCTACACCTTCCAACTCACTGTTGAATTTCTTGGTATCCAACTTGAAAATAAGATAAATCATCGGGTGGTGTTATTTTTGACATCTAGAAAACAATGGGACCAACATTCGTAAATCCTGTTATTCTCCTGATAATTCAGTAATTGTATAATTTATTAAGTTTTGAACATTGTCCATCAAATCGAGCATGTTATAATCAACAGTACTCAACACTCAGCGAAATAAACTTTTGACATTCATAAGATTGCAATATGATTATTTGCTATGAGAAATCAGTATGAATTTCATAAATTTTCCTTATGAAATATAATCACAGAGAACAGACATCCAGGCTCAGAGTCTAGGTTTCACCAAACTAAAATTGACAGACTATACAATCTCAAGGCACGCAGGTGGCACCATCAACAAACGACTCGCCAAAACTAACGGAAACAAGTTGTTGTTTTAAAATGGCAGTTACAGAAATTTACTCACGGAGGGCACTCGAGCTTGGATGTCTGTTCTTTGTGATATAGGCCAGTATCGACTTAAAAAGTAGTAAGGCTACGGAATTTTGTTCAATATTACCAAGCGAAATTTTGACAATTGATCTACATGGAACGAAATGTCACCTTCACTTACGGAATAATCGAGCGGAAAATTTTTCCGAAAGTAAAAGTGACAGCTCCCATTAGTTTGCGTGGAAACTTTACAAATTCCATTTTTATTTTTCATTCCTTTCAGGTGGATACTCCTGCATACACTTCTTTTCGATTCTTTATTTTTCCGTTTCAGTAAACGGAATTTAACATGGGTTTGGGATAGAAAAAGAAATTTCTTTCGAACACGATACCGACCTTATAATGATGTTGAGAAAATTAAAAATATGGAGCAACCTGGATTCGAACCTTAAACGTTGAGGTCCAGTGACATGCCCTCTAGTATATATCAACACTTGTAATCAGGAAAGCTCGAAGGCGTACGAGAACAACTTCGTGTGAAACAAAATCCATTCATAAATCAGCCTTATGAAATTCCAAAGCATCATTCATAAGTTGAACCTAATGAAATTCTTTAGATTATTTGCCTGAGTGTATAGTCGGAACCCAGGAATTAGAAGAACATTTTAAAAACAAAAATATTCCATGGCAAAATTCGAGTGGACGTCATTTTGAACTGCTCCAATGATATGATCAATTGATTGGCCTAAAATCTTATTCTAAAATCTGTGGTATAAGAGCATCTGTATCGGGCGCAACTATCTGTGGTAAATTATTCTTTTCATGCCTACCGAAGGATTCTTCAGGTGAAATCAAAAAGAAAGAGCTGCCGCATGACGTGGTTTGGTGCAAAAACACAAATGTCTCCTCCTACAGGTTCCCCCGGGGCACCTCAGAGGTTCCAAGAGAGGCCAATGTGGCTAATGGTTCTTTTCAGGCCTACCGAAAGTCTCATGAAGAAGAAAAAACATGAAGAAAAAACCCTCGCACCACGTGGTTTGGCGCAAAACATCTTCTTAAGGTTCCCCCCGGGACACCCCAAAGGTTGCCAGAGCGGCCATTGTGGCTAATGGTTCTCTTTCATGCCAACCAAAAATCACTCTAGGAGAAACCATGAAAAAGCCATGGCACGACCCTATTGATAAAATTCTTATTATTAAACCAAATTGAATTAATGTTGATAAAGCAATAATTTTCTTTAAATCAAATTCAAAATTTGCCCCTTTCCTGATTGCGTGAACAAAAATAAACAACAAACCAATCGGAGATTTTTAACAATTGGTAGTCGAATAGCAACCCTCTCTCGCGCCACTACCCTAATAAATTTCGTATGGTTATTTTTCTTAACGACCTATTTGGGGTATCATCCAAACCATTAAAGAAATTGTTGGATGATTTGTAATATCGTTCGTTTAAGGTAATTTTTTATCAGGGTATCGCGTTGCTAAATTTGAGCGCCTGATGCTTTCCGATAGTCGCGCCACAATTTTGCTAGCGCTTTTAGTTGCGTCCGATACGGTTTGAAGTGGTGGTGAGGGCGATCAAATATAGTTTACTCGCGCACCGGTACGGGTGCTCTAAAGTGACAAAAAAAAACATCTTGGTAAGTTGCTCTATTCTGTGCATCAGTAGTAAATGTTTATACCAAACAGATTGAACCCGCGAAAGAATCACACATCCCAACTCGAGCAGTATCTCCATCACAAAGCCTCTACTGTTGCTGCTCGACCGTCCATCTGTCAAATTTCTTCGCCATCCAAGTTTTTATTTACGTTTCGCTTCGGCTGGTGAAAAATTCCCAAACTTAATCGCAAATTCAGAGGAAACCCGTGGAAATTCATCACCCGTAACCATGGCCGGCGGTTCATCGCGGATTCCCATCTCGATGCTGCTGCAGGACAAATCCACTGCGCCAGAAGATGACGAGGAACCGAAGAAGAAATCCCGCGAGGATTGGCGCAAGGCCAAGGAGCTCGAGGAGGCCCGTAAAGCGGGAACAGCTCCGGCCGCAGTGGACGAAGAAGGTAGGGACATCAATCCGCACATTCCGCAATACATTAGCTCGGCACCGTGGTACTACAATACGGCCGGGCCAACGTTGAAGCATCAACGGCCGCAAGACGAGAGCAAACAGGAATTTTCCGGAATAGATGAGTGGTACAAACGCGGAGTGGACACCAGCAAGGTAGTGACTAAATTCCGGAAAGGTGCCTGCGAAAACTGTGGAGCCGTGACTCACAAGAAGCGCGATTGCATGGAGCGGCCACGAAAGGTGGGGGCCAAGTTCAATGGGGCAAAGATTGCACACGATGAGTTCGTTCAGCCGAAAATCGTGTCGGATTATGACGGGAAGCGGGATCGCTGGGCCGGATACGATCCGGCAAATCACCGCGAAATAGTGGAGGAATATCAGAAGATTGAGCAGGCCAAGAGGGAACTGCGGGCACAGAAGTTGAAGGAGAATCCGGATATGGCCGATGAGGAAGGGGAAGACGATGAGGACAAGTACGTGGATGAAGTTGACATGCCCGGAACGAAGGTAGGTCGGTTAGTGGTGGTTGGACGATGGGATGCTGATCGTGTTTTAATTTGTTATAGGTGGACTCGAAGCAGCGGATTACGGTTAGGAATCTTCGAATTCGTGAGGACACGGCAAAGTATTTGCGTAACTTGGATCCTAACTCGGCATACTACGATCCGAAGACTCGTTCTATGCGTGATAATCCGAACCCGAATCTAAAACCGGAGGATACGGATTTTGCTGGGGAAAACTTTGTTCGCTATTCGGGTGACATCCAGAAGCAGAAAAGGAGTTGATGTCCATGTCCTGGCCGAGCCGACCAAGTTGGAACTGCTGCAGAAGGAATACGAAAAGAAGAAGGATCAGTTCAAGGACGAGGTTAAGAATACCGTGCTGGACAGATACGGCGGGGAGGAACATTTGCAAGCTCCGCCGAAGGCTTTGCTACTGGCCCAGACGGAAAATTACGTCGAGTACAATCGGTTCGGAAAGGTCGTGAAGGGTGAGGACAAACCGATTATTCGTTCGCAGTATGAAGAGGACGTCTTCATAAACAACCACACGAGCGTTTGGGGCTCGCACTGGAAGGACGGAGTTTGGGGCTACAAGTGTTGCGAATCTACGATCAAGAACTCGTACTGCGTTGGAGATAACGGGAAGTCATCCGGCATGGCACGGACTCCCTTGGACACAGAGCCGATTGCCGGTCCATCGCGGGTTGGTGCAGTCGAGTTTCAGAAGGAACAGGAATTCAAGAGGCAGCAGGAAAACAAGAAAGCGGATGATGAGGCCGAGGATGACAGTAGTGGTAGTAGCAGCAGTTCTAGTAGTAGCAGTAGTAGCAGTAGTGAGTCGTCGTCGTCAGACTCGGACTCGGAATCGGACGAGAAGGAACGTAAGAAGTCGAAAAAGTCCAAGAAGAAGCGCAGGAAGGAGAAGCGCCGGTTGAAGCGGGAGGAGAAGAAACGCCAGAAGCGAGAGGAGAAGAATAAAGTCAAGGACAAGCTGCAGCTGGCGCTGATGGCCGAGGAGATGCACCTGCGTCGGGCGAACGAGCTGCTGAAGATGGACGAAAGAAAGCGGCCCTACAACAGCATGTTCGAGGCGAAGGTTCCGACCGAGGAGGAAATGGAAGCGTACCAGATGAAGCGCCGGCGGGACGAGGATCCAATGTCTCAGTTCGCTGATAAGTAGACTGGGTGTGAAGTTTATTAATTTGGATTAAGTGTGTAGTAATAGATGTTCTTCTCTGTGAAAGTGATGAGTGTCTGGTGTCTTAGATATCACCATTCCTGGATGGGAGGGATTTGTGTATTTAAAGAAGATGGATTTAATTGTTGCTTCTTAGATATTTTCAGATCTTTCGATAAATTTGCAGAGCCGTTTCCAGAACATTCTAGATGGTTTCATAACATTCTTGGAATTCTGGAATTGTTTAGAAGATCAAAGAGAATCTTACAAATCACAGTGTCGTCTACTCTTCAATACATTTATTGAATTTTGTCAGTAGGGGCAGGCTTGCATAAATTGGGAAGTCTACGTCATTTCCCTGTAATTAAAATCAAACGTATTCAAATTGAATTTGCAGGCATAAATCAGCCAGCAAGAGGTTAGCTTAGAAAATGTCCACATCCAGACCCACAGAAGAAGGAAGAAAGCATGAGCAGCTTCGTTGCCGTGGCAATGGGTCGAAAAAATCAACATGTGGTGACACCCGCACCAGCGACATCAGCTCCTGAAAACCGAGCCATCAGCGACATCAGCTCCTAAAACCGAGCAGCTGCAAGCGAATGCGGCATGACGACACCGGTCCATCGGACCCCAACGTCCGGCTACTAGAGAGCAATCGATTTGCTGCACTCCCGGTACAGGAGAAACCAAAAAAAGGTGAAGATCCCGCCACCATTCACCACGACAAGAGATATCGCTGCATTTAGGACAGCGCTTGCAGCCATTATAGTTAATCCGCTATACAAGCTGTGCAGTACGGGCACAAAAATCATGTGCTCATCGGAAACCGTGCTGTTAGCGATCACCTAGTCGCAAAGCGATACGAGTTTTATACGCACGATGCACCCGGAAGTTGAGCTGCAAGCTTTAAAACCAGTGAAGGTGTTTCCAATCAGACGACAACAACAGGGAAATCATCGGGACCAACTCTATCTGGTCCACCTGGAGAAGGGTTCCGTCACGATGGCGAACCTGTTGAAAACACGGTCCCTCTTCAACGTCATTGTCGAGTGGGACCTGCACCGCCCGAGGCAACACGACGTGACGCAGTGCGGCAACTGCCTTGTGTTTGGCCATGAAACACGAAACTGCCACATGAAACCGCGGTGTGGTAAATCTCACATTAAATCGCCGCCATGCCAACCGCCCGCCTGCCTCGGTACAGCATCGATTCGCGACAGCCGCCGCCGCCCCCACAACGGCTCGTCTTCCAGGCGGGTGCAATCAACGCAACATCCCGTCGATGGACAGCCCTATGACTCGGAGCAAATGGTGGAGTTCATCTAAGAGCTTTACCGTCAACTACGTTCCTGCCGCTCGAATGAAGATCAGCTCAGCCGCCTCATCCATGACGATGAGGTTCCTGTGCAATCATGGACCGTAAACGCACCATCAGCATCCTAAATTGGAATGCTTGAATCATCGAGCTCGGTGACTTCCTCAATAGGAACGGCATCGTCGTCGCTATCATCACGAAGACGCACCTCAAGCTGGAATTTAGTGTATCCATCCCAGGCTACCGGTTTGTGCGACTTAATAGTTGCTGCTCCAACTGCCACATGCTTCCGAGCTTCCGGCATCAGTTTATCGAAGCCATCAGAGTTGAGGTCGAATCTGCCGTCGGCCCTATCACCATTATCGCGGCCTATTGTCCCAAGCAAGCCAGCACCGTCAACGGAACAACAACGGTCCTACAAAACGACATCCGCAAGCTAACTCGGAGGCAGAGGCAGTTTATCATCGCCGGGGACCTGAATGCAAAACACGAAAACTGGGGGAGCAACCGAAATGGCATCATTCTACAGGAGGACCTGGAAGAGGGCCATTACACCATCCTGGATGCGGATACCTGGGTGCAGATTTGAGGCCCACTCAACAATCGACATCTTCCTCACCAACACGAGGAAACAACATCGCCCAGTCGGTCGTGCACCAAGAGCTCGGCTCGGACCACTATCCGGTGGTGGCCGAAGTTGGCTCCTCGGTCAACCGGCATCGGATCACCAGACGGAACTACCATCGCGCCAGATGGGAGAGGTTCCGACAACATCGATTTTGACATGCACCTCGGAGTCGGTTGATGACATCAAACGGCAGCTGCAGAGCAAGCGATATCCCAAGCCCGGGAGCCAAGTCCCAGATCAGGTGAGCAACTCTGTATCCATTGATAGACCCACTAAAGAACTGATTCGATTGCGCAACGCCACCCGAAGTCAATACCAGCAAACTAAACCAAGGCCCATTCCACCGTTGATCCCCCTAAGCAGCAATGGCTCCAAGGATCGCTTGATAACTCCTGCAGAGAAGGGTGGTGAGATTCGTCAGCTCCCACAATCTCGGACAAAACATCGTCAGTCCGCACGAAGGTGACGTTAGCGAGCTTGTAAACAACATTCATGTAAGTCCCAACGACTTTTTGGAAGAGTTGGAGATCTCAGCTGACGAATTGGTGACCTATATCAAAACGTCTTCAGGTTTCGATAACAACGTGAACCTGGAGCTTAAGCAATTGAGCCCCCAGTTCTACTATCATCTGGCGTTGATTTTCAACCAATGCATACGACTTGGCTACTTCCCCTCGTGTTGGAAGTCAGCTAAAGTCATCCCCATCCAGAAACCTGGGAAAGATCCTTCCTCTTCCAATAGCTATAGACCAATCAGCCTTCTATCAGGATTATCAAAGCTGTTTGAGAAAGCGATCTACCGGCGGCTTCTCTCATCTGTCGACGAGCTCAACATCTTGCTCAACAATTCACCAACTTAATCGCGTCATTAACATCCTCACACGGAACTAGTCTGTTTCTATATCATCTGCCATGGCACTTCTCGACTGCTAGAAAGCCTTTGATAACGTGTGGCATGATGTCCTGGTGTACAAGCTAAAACGATACGATAGTTTCCGATGCGCAAGAGATCTCCGTCGGCGTTCCACAGGGAAGTATACTAGGCCAACTTCTGTTCAACTTTTTCACCTCGGACATACCCACGCTCCTTGAAAATGGATCTCTGTCGTTGCTTGCCGATGATACCGCAGTCGTCCACAGTGGTAGGGTAACAAGAGCGTTTACCGCGAAACTGCAACGAAGCCTGAATGTCCTGTCAGAATACTTCACTGAATGAAAGATCTGTATCAACGCAGGAAAGACCCAGGTCATCCTATTCCCACACTCAAATTCTCCTAGACTTGTTCCGCCTGAGGATTGTAAAATAAGTCTGAACAACACAACGGTGGAATAAACAAATTCAGCTGTCTACCTTGGTGTTTCCCTAGACAGCAAGATGATTTTCAGGGAGCAGGTCGACAAAACTGTCACAAAGTGTAACGTTCTGTTGAAGCTACTGTACCCATTTATAATAATTATAATCCCTGAAGAACAAGCTTGCAGTCTACAAGCAAATCATACTCCCGGTCATCGAATACAGCATGCCAATCAGAGAGAGTTGCGTAAAACACATCACCTGAAACTTCAGCGTGTTCAGAATAAGTTCCTCAGGATGATCCTTAACACCCCTCCGAGGACTAGAACAACTAAGGTCCACTGTCTGGCCGAGATAAAGTTACTCGAAGAGCGATTCAGTGAGTTTATCAATCGGTACAGAGCACGCTGGCTGACATCGAATCACCAGATCATCTTGAATCTGGTTCAAGACCCCTAGGAATTCCAAAATTGTGGTTATAGTTGTAGGTTAAGTAGTGCTGATCAAAATAAATTAAATCATGAAAAACATTAAACACATAAACAAAGCTGAAGAGCCCATTGAGCTAAAACACTTAAAATGTAAATTAGTATATAAGACAAAGAATGAAAAACAAAAAAAACAAAACAAAAACATTCTCATCCCTTTTGCCAATAAACCATTGCTACGACAACACCTTTCATTGGGTTATGGCCCCAGACACGCGGTTCCATAGCAACGTGCTCTGTTTGGCGTAGTCACGCGAAGGGAAATGACACGCGCAAGGTGAAACATTAAGTACCGTTGTTCGGTCCGAAGTAAGTATCGGTTACCGTAGCAGCTTGTTGCCTTCGAAAAGAATGTTCGCGATCTGGAATCTGCTGGAGTCAAGTTCGACGAGAAGAAACCCGTATTAAATTTGCTGCAGTCAATGCCTAAATCCTACGAACAGTTGATTACGGTATTGGAAACTTTCCCAGCGGAGCAATGCTCGTTGGAATTCGTCAAGACGAGGTTGCTGAGCGAAGGTGTGAAACGGCAGCTTGGCGAAGTTCGATCGGAATGGCATTTGCTGGAAAAGGTGTAAAGTTTACGTTCACGTGCCATGCATGTGGTAAACCTGGCCATTTCTTGAAACGTGAAGAAGCAGCCTGAGGGATGAAGAAACCTGTTAACACAGATATTAGATGAGATGGTCATCCAGATCAATCAAGAATATAAACATAGAATCAACTTACTTACGTTTGTCTCAGATTTAATTACTCCCTTTGATAAAAAAACACGGAATTCAAAAACATTAAACCTACACCCAACTCCCCTCTTCCACAACCTCTCCGTCTAGCCATGTTTAGTTTTGCGCCACAGGAACACGCACCCGAGAATGTGAAAACCGAAGTAGATCACCACCATGGCCCAGATGTTCCTCCAGAGATGCTCCTCGCTGAAGCTATAGTGCGTCAGCACCTCCGTCCCACTTCTCATGCACGGCAAATTCGGATCCTCCACGGAGCACGCTGTGAAACATAAAACAAACCCAACTTAACTCCTCCCCTTTCAAATCTCAAACGCCCGTCAAACTACTCACTAATGTTCCCAACGCCCTCCCACTGAGCGATGGACATCGCCTCGTTGGCGTACATCATCCACGAAATGTACGGCGTCCAGGAGATGGCCTTCGGCATCGAGCTCAGCTGGATGAACACGCCGGAGGTGATCATGAGGATGTAATCGAACGGCACCAGATAGGCCATGGCCAGCGGGAGCGAATTGAAGGCAGCGGAGAAGAAGCACCCGCAGGCGGTCGAAACGTTCATGACCAATGTGGAAGCAATCACGGTGACCATGAAGGCCTCGAAACTGGGTCGAAGTCCCGCCAGCCAGTAGGCGATGATCACGAAAACCAGCGGCTCGAAGATCAATCCCGGGAGCATCGCCAGTGCGTTCGCAACGTAGTACTGGGAGGTGCGATACAGTCCGGACTTGGTTTCCCGCATGAACAGGGGGAACGTATCCGGGAAGATGGACAGAACGGAGTACATCGGGGAGAACGTGTTCTCCGAAACGAAGATGAACAGAATTCCCTGTATCGCTTGAACGCCTAGTTGATCGAGAGTGATAGCACCGGAGAAGCACAGTCCCGCCATAAGGGCGATGGCCTAGAAGAGAGAAAAAAAATCGTTAGCTGGTATGCGAAGGCCTAGGCTCTCGGGGCATTCTTACAATCTTCTGTAGCAGTCGGAGGTATTGTACGGCTGGATCACGCACGACGGTGAGAAAAGCCCGGTAGGTCAACCAGTAGGTCGTGTGGATCCAGTTGGGTTTGCGTGAGAGGTGTGATTTTTCTGTTATCTTGAAATCTCCCGTTTCGGCCATGTGCATTTCCAGGTTGATCAGGACGTCTCGCTGTCCGGCAGCTTCACTGACGGCAAACAGATCGCATAACCGCTGAGAAGAACGTTGTGAAGCCTTCTCGTAACCCGGAGCCGATGCGAGCACTCCAATAAGGAATTCAGCTGGGTTGTAGTTCGGCGGACAGCTGTATCCATGCTGTTCGAAGAAAATCAGAGCGTCGTTGGGCTTGCCGGCGTAGGCCACGCGTCCATCGGCCATCAGCATGACCTGATCGAACATGGAAAACAGCTGGCTCGATGGCTGATGAATGGTGCAGATGATGGCTGTTCCTCGCTTGGCCAGTAGCTGTAGCGTTGAGACGAGATTTTGAGCACTAAACGAATCCAATCCAGTTGTTGGTTCGTCACAGAACATAATCGTTGGTTTGGTCAGCAGTTCCGTTGCGAAGGCCAAGCGCTTTTTCTCACCACCGGACAACATTTTCCCCTCACCAACCTCGCCAATTCGCGTACTAGCGCACTTGGTCAGACCGGTTCGTTCCAGGAGCTCTTCGATCAAACGATCGATCTTACTCTTACTCACACCTCGTTCCAACTTGAGCTTCGCCATAAAATACATGTGCTCCGTCACCGTCAACGAACCCACGAATAGATCATCCTGGTGCACAAACCCGCTCAATCGGTACATGTACGGCCCAATCGGTTGACCATTCACGAGAATGTCCCCCTGCACGACGGTTCCAGCTAAAAGACACACAATGAAAAATCATTTGCCCCCTGTATAAAGACATTTGTACGGTTTCTTACGCTGCATTCGATAGGCCAGCGCCGACATGAGCGTACTTTTTCCCGCTCCACTTGACCCCATCAGGGCTATTAGCGTCCCCGGAGTGACGGCACCGCTCACATTGTTGATAATCCGTTTGATCGGTCCTCGATCTCCGGATCCACCGTACTTCCCGGTCGCATAGACGCACAAATCCCGCCAAACCAGCGTGGCACCCTGTTCCGTCGGTGACCATTTGTTGTAGCTGCGCAGGGTCGATTGGTAGCACCGGGAACCGCCCATCGGATGGTGAGTGGTCGCAATGGTGCCACCTACCGGCGAAAGGAACGAAACCGGTGGCGGAATGGCAGCAACAATCTGTTGGCACTCGAAGCTCTCGGTGGTACTGTTCAGGGAACCGGACTTACTCCGTTTTCCGCTACCTTTCACCATACTTGCGGCCAGGCTAATGCAAGCCACGGACATTGTTAGAACCTGAAAAAAACTAAACGAACTGCACCGCTTGCCGAACCGAACCAGACTGATGCGGGAAGCCTAGCCGAGCTCGTCGGAAAGCACTCTACTCTCCCTCTCCGTAGAATGGGGATGTAATCGATATTCCTGCGTCCGCCCTCCGTCGGTGCGTGAGTGGGGAATCAATAGACCTCACATTCATGGGCGAGTGGCACTGGGATGTTTGCGGTTGCGGAACTGTCGTCATCCAGTCGATTATCATTCGTTGACGAACTCAAATCGGAGTTAATAAGAGGTTTGTTGCGAAAGTTTGACTGCACTACCAGCAGCAGCAGCAGCAGCATAATATTGTCAGAGTCATCGTCCAAAGGCAGGTAATCTGATATCCGGTAAGCATAATTTTTCAAGCGTCTCCTTTGCGTACGCGGCGCTCGCCTTCAAGAATGTGGATACGGTGCATAGAAGGCGATTCGGGGTAAGAACGAATCGAGGGAATCCTTACAAAAGTCATGCATTCGGTTTATATGTTTCACATATGCTGCAGGCTGAACTTATGCAGTAGTAGAATGAAGTGGGTATCTCAGAGAAGAACGGAAGAACGCAATGTGTGATGTAATTTGCAACGAAGATCGCAATGCGGAAATTCATATACACATGGAACGGAAATTAGACTGAATTCAATTCGGGTGGATCGAAAGAATCACTTTCGGAGTTTGATTGGAGGTATAACCGGCTTTTATAGATGAATCCAAGTAGAAAAAAAGAAGAAGACACCGAGTGGTGATAAATCTGACAGCTCCCATGTTAAAGTATAGGAAGAAAATCTTAAAATGCGTCTAAAAAATTCTAATTATATATTAATTAAAAGCGGTTTGTTGTATGTTGGAAGAAAAATCCAATACTGCACAATAGGGGCATTATTTTACATTTATTTTTATTTAGCTGTCTTAATTGAGTAGTTGTGGATTTTTCTTACATCATACACTCAACCGCTTTTAATTAGAATTTCATTTGAATTTTTTAGAAGCATTTTAAAATGTTCTTCCTATACCTTAACATGGGAGCTGTCAAATTTATCACCACTCGGTGTCTTCTTCTTTTTTCAACCTGCACAGAGACAAATTTGATTGTCAATTTTACCATTATTGAGGGTTAGGATGACTATTACAGTATAGTGATTTTGAACCGACTATGATCATGGTCAAAACGACCATTAAAAATAGTTGATCCAACATTTGCCATACTGTCGGAATAGTCCTTGTTACCATGATCATAGTCAAGAATGCCATGAACGTAGTGAATTCGACCGTTTTCATGGTAATTGTAATTATTATATGCGATAGTCATACTGACCATGATTTAATAGTCGGTATAACGATAGAATTTTTCTCAGAGTGGATACGTAAGATTACCGAAAATAAGGTTTTAATTTTACCGAAAATTAGGTTTTGGTAGCAAAAACTAAAGTATCGATAGAATTTACCGAAAGAAAACGTTTGATTTTACTTATATTTTGAGTTAAGTGGATTTACAAATTTTATCGTTATATTTTACCTAAATTTGGTTTAAATTGCTCTCATTGGGCTGCAAGCAATTTCGGTAAAAATAACCGGAAAAATAAGTAATTATTAACGTTCTTCCCTTCTTTCCAACAATACCGAAATTTCGGTAATCCATGTTTACCGATAATTTCAGTATGTGCACTTTTGTGCTGCGGTTTTCGGTATTTTTTACCGACTTTCCCATATTCTTGTCTTGGGCTGTGAACCATTTGGCGAAATTTTTAAACTTTTGGTTAAAATTTGACAGTTCGTTGGTTATTTCCCCTCAAATAGATAAAATTTAACTATGAATACGAATAGTTATTTGGAATTCGACATGGAGTTTTCATAGGGGCCAATGTCGCAAACGTGAACAATGGTTTCTTCCACAAATTTCTTGAAAATGCTAGCTCATTCAAGTAAACTACCACTTCTATTGTAACGGGGAACTCCTCTTCTGTACCATCATCGTGATACTACACGCAGAGAAAATTGACCTCTTTGATTTAAAAAATAAAATTATTGAACTGTTTTGTAACTTCAAATATTTTTATTTTTAAATTCAATACTTTATTTTTGTTGCTTCAACAATTCTGATTGTTGTTTCAAAACCAAATGCTAAGAATAAAAATTTAGTTTCAACAAGCTATATTTTTGTGCTCAAAAATAATTTCAATCAATTTAAAAACAAAAAAAATTGCAGATTTAAAAACCAACAACTCCCTAACAATTACTGTTTTACAGTTGTCAATGTATGTGTAGGTTTTCAATATTTCCGAATGCGCGAGTTTCGTAGCCTCAATTTCTACGCTTTAATTAAAAAAGCAAAGCGGACTCGCCGGAGGAAATATTATTTGAAGAGGTCGAGGAAGTTAACGTCGCGCTTGTCGATTTATGGCTTGGTTTTGGACTTTCTTAGCAATCTGTGAGTTGCTTTCCTAGTAAGAAATTGAAAATTTGTAATGAAATGCGAATTTTAATGTCTATTTTCTATATGCAGAAAATCAGTACATCATTGAAATATTTAAGGTTGTCGAACGGAACGAAAAAGAAATGCATGTACGGATTAAATTCTTGGGGAGAACGATAGGTATTAACCTAGAAAAATCTATGTTTTTTAGATTAATGCTCTTTCATTCAAAATTAAAGGGATATCCATTGTTATCGCCAACAGAATCATTGGACAAGCTCAACTTATCCGCAGCTGGACTGTTTGTCAATTCATTCTTATGTTGAATAAAAATTAAACCAAATCAAAATCATTTGCATTATTTCGAAACAAAACACAATCTGGTTAAATTGACAAGTACAATATTTAAAACAAAAATAAAATTCTTCAGGTATAAAATATCAATTATAGCCGCAACATTATTTTTTTTAGTTTCAAAGAAATAAATTGTTGGCAGCAACTGTTTTGTTTTTTGTTTCAAAAAGATTCTGTATTTGAAAAAAATTAAATGTGATTTAAATTTGAATTACCTTATTCTATTAGCACACCTCATGAAATGTGATTAAACCCAGGTTAAAATCCATTGCATGTCAATAAATTTATTCACAATTGTAAAAACATCTGATGTTTTCATCTTTACATTTTGGTACACACGTCCTTTTAACATGTTCGACTAGAAATAGAGCACGCTGTCAAATCACTTTGGGATCTACAAATAACTATCGAGCTGTCAAAATTAACCATGCTCCAGAGCTGGGTTATTTTCAACCGGAGGGGAAATTACTATCGAACTGTCAAATTTTAACCAAAAGTTAAAAAATTTCGCCAAATAGTTCACAGCCTTAACAAAAAAAATAATATTTTATATAAAAAAGAAAAAAAAAAAAAAAAAAAAAACAAAGAAAGAAGATAAAACCCACCCCCCCACATTACAACCCCCCCCCCTCTTTTTTTTTTTTCATTTTTAAAAAAAATTATATCCCCACCCCACAAAAAAAAAAAAATTGCAAAAAAAAAAAAAAATAATTTAAAAAAAAAAAATAATTATATTTTTTTTTTTTTTTTTTTAATAATTAATTTATTTTTTTTTCCACACACCACCCCCACAAATAAAAATTATTATTATATATTATATTTTCATTTAAAGGTTTTTTTTTGTCTCCACCCCGGCTCGATTATATACCCACTTTTTGAAAAAAAGTACAGCAAAAAATTTGTTCGTGAAAGTTGGCATTTTTTTATGGTAACCTAACTTAACCGCCTGTTCAGCATTTTGTTATTTGGCCTTTTACTATCTGACATATTGTTAAAACTTTATAGGAGATTGTTAGTTTATAGTTGTCAACTACAAGGGTTAACGTCGTAACAATAATGGAAAAGGTCATCATCAATAATGATTATGCGGGATCTCTTTTTCTCTCACGCAAATGTTACTCAATTTTCGTAAAAAGTGGATCTACTCATAAATTGAATAGTAGTAGTTGATTTATCATGTCTTCTTCTTTGTTCAACCTGCATTTGTCCATATAGCAGGGATGCCAGATATACAGACATGTCTGTATTTATACAGACATTTCATCATGCATACAGACATCATACAGATTACAGACATTATACAGACATTTGGAAAATGTTACAGACATATACACCCAAGTAACCACGAGGCTATAATAGCTTGCATATATAGGACATATGCATTACGTCTAGTGCATCATTGAAGTTGGATTAAAGCGGAAAAGGGCCCCACTAAGATCGAACTACCCAAGTAACCACGAGGCTATAATAGCTTGCATATATAGGACATATGCATTACGTCTAGTGCATCATTGAAGTTGGAATAATGCTGAAAAGGGCCCCACTAAGATCGAACTAATGCTTTATCTTTTTTTTATGCCATAAGACATTGCTAAAGTAGCATTATTGCATTGGTAATGCATCACTACATTCTTAAATCTAATCTAACGCTTCATTACTTGAAAACTGTTGAATTAATGCGATCCCGCATTGATGATGTCGAATAAATGCGATCCCGCATTAATGATGTTGATTTTGTGATGAATAAGTGCAATAATATAATGCTTGTGGTTACTTGGGTAATGCTATATCTTTTGTAATGCCATAAGGCATTGCTAAAGTAGCATTATTGCATTGGTAATGTATCATTGCACTGGTAATGCATCGTTATATTCTTAAATCTAATCTAACGCTTCATAACTTGACAACTGTTGAATTGATGCGATCCCGCATTAATGATGTTGATTTTGTGTTGAATAAGAGCAATAATATAATGCTTGTGGTTACTTGGGCAGAGATTCATTTTTGTGAATTTCTAGATTTAAAAAAAAAACAGGGCGATAGGAAAAGTCACATACGTCACAGTAAGCAAATTATTGACAGTCAGAAGTTGGACCATTTTGTTGGCGAAAAAAAAAAACAGTGAGGGATGTAGAATTAAAAGTTTATGTGCCTCGCTGTTTTATAAGGTTGTTTCCTCTGATTTGACCCTTGTCTAAGACGTAGCACTGAAATGAACTGAAAATACGGCCATCGTAACGAATTTTCTTGGTGAATCGCATCACCAAGAATTGGTGGCAATGATGCGGTCCAAATAATTTAGTCTTATAATCGATGAGTCAGTTGGTCTGAGTAGTGAGGACTTTCTATTGGAATAGCAATGAACTGACAATTCGAGATTCTTTTTATCGCTTACTCGAGCTTGCTGAAGCGAATGCTACTACGGTATACAGTGCCATTGTTACTAAGTTTAATTAAGACTTTAATTTTGTACAAAAAGAAGTTAACAGGTTTCGGTGTAGATGGAGCGAGTGTTAAGCACGGTGGAAAGCATTGTTAGTGTACTATTTAAAAACGACTGTCCGAATTTATTCGTACTGAAATGCATTTGCCATTCATTTGAATTTTGTGCATCATATTCTTGTAAGAATATTCCATCTTCAACAAAAGTCCTTTAAAAAGAGTTGTCCTTTAAAGTTCAACGAACTGCAGCCCCTAATAGAGCAGAAACCTTTAAACATGTTACATCCGTCCGCGACCCGATGGCTTTCTTTGGACCAAGTTGTTAAGCGTGTTCTTGAAGCTGGAAGTCTTAAAAGTATATTTTTGTTTTCACGATACATCAGCAGGATGGAAAAAATAAGAAAGTTTACGAGCGTCTCAGCGATCCATCAAACCACCTGTACTTGATCGCAATTAACCACATCTTACCGAAAATCAACCGGTTGAATCAACTTTTTTAAATCTGAAAAGCCAATGGTGTACAAGCTGACAACAGAAACTTACAAATTAATATTCTTGATATTGGATTGTTTCTTGAAACCAGGATATTTAAAAGAATTGAGGAACCCTGGCTTTGTGAACCTGATCCCCAATAACTTCTGCGAGTTGGAATAACTGTACGGAGGTGTCGAAGTGCAGGCCTTGATCAACGAATACACTAGAAGTGACAATTTAAGCATGGAGAATTTGCATCAATTTCGAATGGGCATGATTAATTTCTACAAATGCTGCTGTAATAAAAATTGACCTCACCGACGATACCCTAAAAAAAAAAGAATTAACCTTACCGACAATACTCTCAACGATTTAGTTAATTGATCCGGACAATATCAGAGCAAAAGCCCATCCAACATTTTTTCAACTTATCAAACAATTTGATAACATTATTGATGATGCATCAGTTCAACCAACAACGACGGGTTCCGGGAATTAAGCTTTTCAGTGGCGGACTGAACTTTCCCGAGTCTACGACAGTTCATTCTAGCTCTATTGGCTATACCATATTCGACGGTTACTGTCGAGCAAATTATTTTAATTTGCAATATCAATAAAACCAATGCTCACAATTGCACTGCCACATAAACCACGAAAGGCTTTTTAAAGGGTGATACGATCAAAATTTGGTCAAGGGAAAACGCGTGTAAATCGGTGAAATCGTTTATTTAAAAATTCAAATTAAATTTCTTTTTCAAGTTCAATTAGTATAAAATTCAGGAAAAATATTCAGTTAGGCTTTCGCTTTTCCAAATCCGAATTGCCGGGCCTTACGCTTGACCCCTGCCATCAGATTTTGTACAGCCACCTTGTCCACCTTCTTCGCCGCAGAAAGCCAGTTTGCCTTGAACTGCTGCTCGTCCTTAGCAGTTTTTTTGGTCTTTTTTAGGTTCCGCTTGACAATAGCCCAGTATTTCTCAATTGGGCGGAGCTCTGGCGTGTTGGGAGGGTTCTTGTCCTTGGGAACCACCTGCACGTTGTTGGCGGCGTACCACTCCATGGCCTTTTTACCGTAATGGCAAGATGCCAAATCCGGCCAAAACAGTACGGAACAACCGTGTTTCTCCAGGAAAGGCAGCAGACGTTTATTCAAACACTCTTTCACGTAAATTTCTTGGTTGACAGTCCCGGAAGCTATGAAAATGCTGCTTTTTAAGCCACAGGTACAGATGGCTTACCAAACCAGATATTTCTTTGCGAACTTTGACAGTTTCGTGTGCTTGAAAATATCTGCTACCTTTCCCCTTCCTTTTGCCGTATAAAACTCCTGTCCCGGAAGCTGCTTGTAGTCGGCTTTGACGTAGGTTTCGTCGTCCATTACCACGCAGTCAAACTTCGTCAGCATCGTCGTGTACAGCCTCCGGGATCGCGCTTTGGCCATCGTATTTTGTTTATCATCGCGATTTGGAGTCACTACCTTCTTGTAAGTCGATAGTCCGGCTCGCTTTTTCGCTCGATGCACGGTTTTAGACGATACACCCAGCTTATTTGCGGCATCTCGGAGAGATAGGTTAGGGTTTCGCTTGAAACTACCGGCAACTCTCTTTGTCGTCTCAGCGGCTTCCGGTTTTCGATTTCCCCCCGATCCAGACTTCCTGGCTGTCGACAAACGTTCCCCAAACACTTTCATTACATTTGTAACGGTTGATTTGGCAACTTTTAGCGATTTTGCCAACTTTGCGTGCGAGTAGCTCGGATTTTCGCGATGCGCGAGCAAAATTTTGATACGCTGCTCTTCTTGCTTGGACGGCATTTTGACAACTGAAGAGTGAATTCCAAAATCAAAATAGGAGCAACATTCTACACACACACACCTTCAAAATGAGGGGTGTTCAGGTTTTTTAAATGCAAAATTGAAAGAAATACGTCAAGTTGATATTGACCAAATTTTGACCGTATCGCCCTTTATCGGCCAAAGAGTACAATAGATCGCACAAAAAGCAAAACGGAGTGGTTGAAATTTCATCTAATTTGAAATGTCTGTTGACAAGCGATATGTACAGCAAAATTTATTTTGATCAAGACTTTGGAATTAATGAATTTTGTAGTAGTGAAGTGAAGGTGAAGGTGTTTCTTTAAATTTATGAATGATGATAATAAACGATTTGCCTAGAATTTTTCAAAACATCATATGTAAAAGATCAAAATATTTTGCTTTGTTCATATTTAGTAATTGAAAAATGACAATGATTTAATCATATGTACGAAAGTGATTTGTTTATGCGATGTTTACAAAACATAATCTCACCTCTACTCGTTTGTCAGCATCGTTAAATAGCGATTTTCAACATGTTTTCCCATTGAAGCACCTTAAAAACAAAACCATAACTCTGATAAAAATACAGACATTTCAACGAGATTGATACACTTTTGAAAAAAGTATCTGGCATCCCTGCCATATAGGCTTATACACTGAGACGAATTTGATAGTCAATTTTACCATTATTGGGGGTTATGACTGGGGGTGCGACACATCTAAATCCAGATTCAAGATGATCGAAAAATCTCACGCTAGCGAATCGATCTCTGAAAAATCTTGTTTTAGCTTGTGAATCTTAATCCATCAACTTGCATCGTGCTCCATCTTTTTGCAGTAAATCTTTAAAATCTTCATCAATCTTTTTTCAATCTCCTAAGCGTGCGCACATCGCACAAAAGCAAAACAAAAATAACCTGCATCTGGGATAGAGTCGCACCCCCTGGGTTATGATGACTATTGCAGTATAGTGATTTTGAACCGACTATGATCATGGTCAAAACGATCATTAAAAATAGTTGATCCAACATTTGGCATAGTGTCGGAATAGTCCTTGTTACCATGATCATAGTCAAAAATGCCATGTCGGTATAACGATGAAATTTTTCTCAGAGTAACATTGAATAAAATAATTGTCTGAAATATCAATACGGGAAGATATCTGATGATTCATTCAACGAAGAGTATCTGGAGGATGAACAGAATCACAGTAAGTCTATTCTATTTACCAATATTACAAATATGCTAACTATACGCTATTTTCTTTCTTTTCAGGTGAGGATAATGCAAATGGAAATCAGAATCCAACGGGCAGCGAAACTACTGGCAAAAAAAAGTACAATCGCTATGAACTTAGTAAGTTCTAGGAAAAATTTTCAAATTGGCCTTTCGGTTGTAATGTAAATTTAAACAACGTTGTGATTGTTGTGCTGTAAATCAAACAATGCAAATAAATCGTTTCCACAAAAATATGTATTTGTTACTTGGAATCCCGATCCCTAAAAAACACTTCATCCTTTGTATATTTGATAATGTTCCTCCTCGGGTTTCAAAACCATCTTCCAAAACTGTTTGTGCTACAAAGTTCACATTTTCTAAAAAAAAAAACGCCGGTATAGTTGCTTGAAGTTATCATCGTCTACTTCTCGTCGTGTTTTATAAACTTTCACTGAACGATCAAAACTTTGATTAACAGTGTTTACGTCAACTACCATTGGAAATGATAAATTTACAAAATCTCCCACGTACATTTTATGTTGTTCCTTCCACGCAACTCACGATTCTGTTAGTTCGATTTCAACTGAGTATGCTTTACAGGTGACTCAAAATTTTGTGAGCATTTACTCAGATTTTTCATTTTATTCATATGGATTTGGATGTTCGAAAAGTAAATACTCAAATTCTTGCTTTAGTCATATCGACGTGAGTAAATGCTCAAGTAAATGGTTTGACGTACGCATTTGAGCAAAGTAAAAGCTTTTACTCACTTTTTATGACCTATTGTTACACAGAGAGGAATTTGATAGTCAATTTTACCATTATTGGGGGTTAGGATGACTATTGCAGTATAGTGATTTTTAACCGACTATGATCATGGTCAAAACAACCATTAAAAATAGTTGATGCAACATTGTCCATAATGTCGGAATAGTCCTTGTTACCATGATCATAGTCAAAAATGCCATGAACGTGGTGAATTCGACCATTTTCATGGTTATTGAAACCATTATATGCGATAGTCATCCTGACCATGATTTAATTGTCGGTACAACGATGAAATTTTTCTCAGAGTATAACTGCTCAGTCTGGTCAGTGTTTTTAGCCCGGCTTTCTTTATACGAGAACTCGAACGTCACGTATTTCCCGATCTCAACTGCTCGAATCACCACATTCCTCCAACGCCAGGGCCGCACTCATTCATAGCAAACGTCAAAACCAAAATAAATCCACTTGGAGGTATTTGTTTCTTCCAGTCGCAACACCACTACCAACACTGGCCAACGTTCCGCGAAGCTCGACTCCGCGAGTCCGCCGCAGTCAGTCAGTCGCTTCTCTCGTTCGTGTCTGTTCAGTCAGCAACCAGCAACCAGCAGGGAAACCGCCGCGACTACGATCGACGACGACAACGACCTCCGACGAAAGGGAATAAAAAGAACAATCTGAAAAGCTACTGTTTTCGAAACGCTGAAACGGACAGCCGCGGAAAAAACACAAGGTGATTTTGGTGTGAAGAAAGGATTCCGGTTCGCGTGTGGATAATTCGGGAAAACTGTTCCGGATCGTGTGGTGTGGAAAATAGTGCGTGTGTATTTCTTTTCCTCGCTTGGCAGTTCAGTAGTTGGTTTTCTTCATTCGGCGTGCATTGTTCCGTTCGTTCCACCGTGATCGTCCAAGAAGAGTGTGGAGTGCATTTGTGTGAGTTCCGTTTCGACGTTGGATTGAATGCGTCTCGAGCTGGACTCAGGAATCGAGTGGTTCGATCGAACTGCTGCTGCTGTGGGGCAGTTTTTCCCTTCGAATTTTTGATAACAGTGCAGTGTGCCGGGAAAACCGCGTCGACGGCGTCCCGCCGTAGTGTTTGCGTGCGTCGTGTCGTGAAGAGTGCGTTCGGGCGAGGAACCGAATTTCAGTGTGTGTGAGTGCGACGACGGCGGTGGGAAAATTGTTTTCCTTTTTCGGATTCTGTCACTTGACCCCGACTAAAAAGTGCTGACAGTTGATCAGTGTCTGGATGATCCCGAGTAGAAATAAGTGACATCAATTGTTTGGCGATATTTTTTGGGGAAATATTCTGGTGTTGACAGTGAGAGGAATAATCATCCTGTTGAAACACGGTCGGAGAAAAAAAAGAAGCGAAGGTGTTGTAAGTGTTAGTGGCCAGTCATGAGGAAAGCGTGAATGCGCTGCAGCTGTGGTGAAGTAGAATAACACACGGCGAAAAGGTTGAAAGAAAGGCCACTGCTTCTCAAAATTATTCTCAAAAGTCGAAAACGTCAAGTTCCACTAGTTTGTGCGAGTGCTATTTTTGGTTTCAAGGGAAGAAACGTGAAAATTTTCGTTCCGTGCAATTTTTTTTTCTCGAGGAAGGTGGTGTCCGTCGCGTGAAGGAAGTAAACTCCTCCGGTGCAAAGAGAACCAACCAAACCATAACAAAACAAAGAAGAAATCGACGACCTCTTCGTCTGCTGCTGCTGCTGCTTCTACTGAAGAGAGTGTGTTGTGTTGTGTACACACAAATACACGGTGGTCAGATAGGGCAGCGTAGGGAAGAAAAGCGAAACGCGTTCAAGTCGCTTCCAGAAGCAGCGAGCCGAAGAAGAGTTGGGAAATAACAATTTAATTGTTCTCAACTCGAATTCCCCGGACGAAAATGACGTAGGTTTCGGTTCGATGGGATTGGGGATTGAGATTGATAGCTGAGTTGAGTACAAACAGAAAGTCTCGTCAGCGAAGCAGCTGTGCGTTTGCGGCTTAGAACCAGAGACTTTGGAATTCGGCCACCGACCAGATCGAATCGATTGCGGGGATTTCGAAGGCGGTGGAACTCCGGTGCCGGACGACATTCTAGATATAAGGTAAATTGGATGTTCAGTATGATCAGTGTTTGAATGATTTCCTGTCTCTAGCTTGTATATTCTGATTCTGAATAGCTACGGAATCAAACTCATAAGAAAACTAGGATGTTCTCTTTTCAGTATCCCGAGGTCGAAGTTGATTCCAATGAACTCAAATCGCGTCTGTTGATGTGTCGGGTGGAAGTTTTGATTGCCTCCTATCAACCCATTTCACGTCAATTCAATCACCAATTAGCGCACAATCGCAACATCATGACAATCGTTTAGCACCTAACCTGTTTGCAATGTGCCAGTAATGGTTAGTAATCGATCAAAATCCATTAAACATAAACGAGAGCCAATCTAGTCAGTCCCAGCAAATGCATTCTAATGTCAACCGGTTTTTTTTTCTCAACCACGACCGGAGTGGCAATTAGCACTGACCGAGCGCCGCACCTTTTCAAGTTCAAAATCACAGGGGAAAGTCAATTCCCCCAAAAAAGAAAAAGCGAGCCGCCGCACTACCGGAGATAAACCCGCATAATTGCTCTTCCAGTCACCGACAGCCTCCAAAATGCGCGCGCGCTCACGTGGCCTAGATTTGTGGGTACCTTTGTTCTTTACACATTAGGGGCCTCTCTCTCTATATATCCAGAGGAGAAACGGAAGGATTAACCACTGACAGTGGCCCCCGAGGGACCGAAGCGAATAAAAAATCGTCCAATTACTGAAATTAGGCCTGAACTAAGAAACCAATCAACGGCCGCTTGCACTACTAGTAGGTCACTCTGAGGTTCGTCGTTTGACTCACTCACGATGCGCTGGTTCCCGCGTAATCGTTGGGGAGAATTGTAAAGCTTTTCGTTTCTTTTTTTTTTTCTAAATCGTTCCGTCAACTCATCCCTTAGGTTACAATTATCTTGCGGTCAAGCGAGTCGATGACCGCAAGGGAAAGGTGCTGGGAGAAAAATGGGTTTTTCGAGATGCGGTTTTGGTCGTCATCGTTTGTCTAGGTTTGTGATAGGGTCCAGGTTTTTTTTTGTGCGTGCCTTGGAGTTTCAGGTGAAGTTTAACTAAAATTTGGATAATTTGTAGGAAGTCACTATTGGGTTGAAAACATATTCACGCAAATCTCCTTTTAACATTCAGTTGGTGAACAATTTTTAACCATCTAAAGGCTAACTAAAAGTAGATTGGTACGCCCCTCGCGCGCCGCTAGCACGCCTCTAGTGTTGGAAACCGAAAATCTTTGACAGTGGTTGTTGGTCACACTTCAAGTTTGATCAAAGTAGTCGATCGCGTTCAGAAATAACGTCAAATGGAACTCGAAAGAGGGCAAAATATTGTGCAGTGATCCGTTTCCAAGTTGGCTAAAGAGCTGAAGATGCCGAAATCATCAGTTTGTCGAGTTCTCAAACCTACAATGAAACTATGAGTGTGGAAAGGAATCAGTGAACCTACGAGAAAACTGGAACCAAGCATCGTCAGCTGCGCAGCAAGGTGTTGAGGTACGTTAAAGCCAACCCCGGTTTTTCGTTCCGAGATGAGGCCAGAAGGTACAACGCCAACTTTCCAACGGTGCGGAACATCTTTGCCAGGGAAGGATATAAGTCGTACAAAGCCAGTAAACAGCCGAACCGGCACATGAAGCAGAATTCCGTGGCAAAAAAGCGTGCAAGGTTCTTGTACGACCGTGTTTTGATGAAACACAAGGGCTGCACTTTGATCGATGACGAAACATACGTCAAACTCGATTTTAAGCAGCTTCCATCGCGACTGGACGTCAGGGATGTGCCGGGAAGATTCAAGTTCGTGTTTTCCAACAAGTTCACGAAGAAGGCCGTGATTTGGCAAGCGATTTGCAGTTGTGGCCTGAAAACGGAACCATTCGTCACATCCTCGACAATGACATCCACTACTCCAAGGTGGTTCTGGAGTGGTATGCTGCCAACAAGATCGATTTTGTCCCCAAGCTAATGAATCCTCCGTATTTCCCGAAATTTCGACCAATCGAAAAATACTGGGCAATTTCAAAGTAGCGACTTCGATGAAGTGGCGGGGCAGTCATGAACATCCAGCAAATGCGGGCAAAATGGAAGAAATACCGTGTCCGTTTCCACTTTACGGGCGCTGATGGGCTCCATCAAGAGGAATGCTAATGCTATAACTTTGAAGTTTTAATAAAAGTACTGTAAAGCAACCATTGATGAAGTTTTTAAACTTATTGAATCACGAATTACGAATGAATTGTTCAATGCTATGTAAATATGTTTCTTTCAACAATGACTATATTTGATGAGTCATGATGGCTCAAATGACCAAAAGAATTCGACGGAGCCGAGGAACAGAGCCTTTCTTCGTTCTTTTGATGCTCCTGTATATTAGTTGGGCTGAAAAGTACCTGGCCTCACATATACTGCCGCTTTTCGCATATTAGTCCTATGTCAAAAATCATACAGTAGAGAAAAGTGCGATTGAAGTCTTGTACCTAAAGCATGTCCGCCTTGAAGTTGCTAAAGGTTAACTGCAGTGAAGAAGACAGGTCAGCTAAGGAATTTTTCGGGCTTAATACAGGTCCAGCTTCCGAACGGTTTTCGCTTACACGGTTTCGCTGGCTCGAGAAAAGTGTTGATAACCATCAGTCACATCTTCCGGATTTACCATTTCCACATCATCGGCAAAGCAGATAAATTGACTGGATTTGTTGAGAATCGAGTCCCGCATGTTGAATACCGCTCGTCTCATAACACCTTCAAGAGCAATGTTGAACAGCAGGCATGAGATTCCATCACCTTGACGAAACCCGCTCCGGGATTCGAATGAACCCGATAATCCACCAGATATCCTCACACAGAACTGGGTTCCATCCATCGTAGCCTTGATTAGTCTGGTCAGCTTTCCTGGAAAGCCGTTCTCGTTTATGATCTTCTCTGAAATTCAATTATTTTTCAACTGAAATTCAATGATGCTACGATGAATCCAACGAAATGTTGCTGAAATTTAGTGTAATGCAATAAAAAAAAATACAAATATTCAGTAGAAATGGAACCAAAATTTGAAGAATTTGAACTAAAATGCGGTGAAATTTGAAATTGTTTGAAACAAAAGTTCCTTAAATTTCACAAAATTTCAACTGAAATTCAATCGAAAAGTGCCAGGATAGTTTAAGATAAAATTAAGAAGAATATGAACTAGAGATCAGTAGTATCATAACAGAAATTTTCAAAAATTGTTCTAAAAATCGATGGAATTTTGTTTCTTCAATGATTTTTCAGGGATTTTTCGTCAGTGAAATTTCAACAGAAATTCGGTCGTACTCCCATCAAAATTAAGTGAATTGTTTCTAAAATTCCGCAGAATTTCAAATTAAATTCAGTGAAAACGCAAAAAAAAAAGATTTTAGATCAAAACGCAGTATCCAGAGAGTGCAACTGAAATTCGGAGACATTTTATCTGAAATTCAATTTCCATTTAACCCTATGTTCAGGGATGTTCATACATAATCCAGTGCAATTTAGTCATAATTCAGTGAAACGAAAAACGAACTGAGAATTATCTGAAATTTCCTAATAATTGAGCTTATTTCCAAATGCAATACGACGAATCCCTCTAAAATGAAATAAATTGTCGACACAAAAAAAAACACACATATATATTTTTTTTTTTTTTTTTTTTTTTTTAAAAAAATAATAAATTTATGTTGGGTTTTTTTTTTTTTTTTTTTTTTTTTTTTTTTTTTTTTTTTTTTTTTTTATTTAAAATTAATATTTTTTTTAAAATTATTTTTTTTTTTTTTTTTTTTTTTTTTTTTTTTTTTTTTTTTTTGTAATAAAAGACCGTGCAATTTTGTAGTTGCTACTCCCTTACTGACAGAACTAGTGTAATTGCACAGAGCACCACATAGATGGAGCTTGGGAGTAGCTTTACATCTTTAATGTACAAGTTCACTAATTCTATTTATAGATCAGTACCGGCGCCGGCCACGTCCTCACGGTCTTTTGGGGAGGGGGGAGGATGATTAGTTTGACAATCGTTGTTATTAGAGACCGTGAACACCACTGCATCTCTACAATTGCCAAGGGAAGGATAGTTGTGTTAGTGAGGTAGGTTATTTTTAGATCATGGATTCACTGTGGTAAGTGATGCGATCAATGAAAGAAAGCGCAGTAGACTGCTTTTTATTTTAAATCTAGTGGTGATAGAAAGAGGCAAGTGACAAATGGCAAGGAAGGGGACGGGCCTGGGATTGAACTCCCGACAATCTGCTCAGTAAGCAGATCGGGTAACCACTGAGCTACCCAGCCGCGTCATTTTGTTTTTTTTTTTTTTTTTTTTTTTAAAAAAAAAAAAAAAAAAAAAAAAAGACCCTTTTTTTTTTTTTTTTTAAAAAAAAAAAAAATTTTATATGTTTAAAAAATACAAAAAAATATTTTTTTTTTTCAAAAAAAATTTTAAAATTTTTTACAGAATTCCTGGGTTTTTTTTAAAAATTTAGTTTTTTTTTTCTCAAACACAATGCAATATCAACTGTAATTTGATGGATTTTCCATTAAAATTTGCCTGCAAAATTCAGTAAAATTTCAACCAAAATTTGAAATTCAGCTCAGTTTCAACTGTAGCTCAATGAAATATCCACTAAAATTGAAATCTCGTGTTATTTCAACTCCGAACTTCGAAATTTCTACCGGAATCCTGTGAGTTTCAGCCGCAAATGAATTGAATTTCTAATGCAATTTTAGTTCCTTTGAACTGACATTTAGTGAATTATTTTCAAATAAGGAGTGGCCCATTGACCATTTTAACAAAAAAAAAAAATTGATTCTTACAGTGACCCTAGTGGTCGGATTTGTAAACTATGGCATCTTATGTGTTCCCTATAACAAAAACAACATCAGACGTTTTTTTTTTCGCGGTGCAGTTCGAACGTGTTTCAGAGAAATACAAAATCGAAGAAGAAAGAAGAAACATAATTGTGCGCAATCATTTGGAAAACCCTTCGTGGTCTGGGCTAAACTGTTTTGGATTTTCCCCGAAATACCGTGTGGCATGTTTTGAAAAAGTGCAGAGAAACTTTGTCGACGGATCGCACTGCGGAACAAAGTCATCAAGAGCATTAAGGCAAACCCCAACATCTCAGAACGCGATTTGGCCAAAAAGTTTCACGCCGCACGCAGTACGGTGAAACAGATTCTTCTCCGGGAAGGCTTCCAGTCATACCGTGCCTGTAGACAACCAAATAGGGATCAAAAGCAGAACAGTGTGGCCAGAATCCGTGCCAGAAAACTGTATGATCAGGTGTTGACAAAATTCAATGGCTGTCTCCTCATGGATAATGAAACCTAAGTAAAGGCCGATTTCAAACAGCTACCGAGACCAAATTTTTACTTGGCTACGGCTCGGATAGATGTTCCTGTCAAATTCAAGTTTGTGTTTGCAGATAAATTTGCACGTAAATACATGATTTGGCAAGGCATCTGTAGCTGCGGTAGGAAGACCAAGGTTTTCATCACTGATAAGACATTTAATTCAGAGCTGTACAGAACGGAATGTCTCCAAAAGCGAATATTGCCATTCATCAGATCCCACAATGAAGCTGTCATGTTTTGGCCAGATCTCGCAAGCTGCCATTGCAGTAAACCAGTGCTACAGTGGTATGAAACCAACGGGATTCAGTTTATACCGAAAGAACTCAACCCACCAAACTGTCCCCAGCTCAGACCGATAGAGAGATTTTGGGCTATTATGAAGAGGAAGCTGAAGGTGAATGGCAGGGTCGTCAAAAGCATCAATGAATTGAGAACCAAGTGGAATAAGATTACCAAAACGATGGGTGAGAACAATGTGCGCCGGTTGATGCAACGTAATTAATTAATTATTTTTTTGTACTTTCCCTCTAAAGTTCACATAATCTAACATTTTAGTTAAAACAGAATACTATTTTGTTAATGTACATCCGAAATATGCACAATAGTCTATGTTCCAATTCTAACTGGGCCACACCTTAAATAAGTAAATTATTATTATTATTATTATTATTAATATTTATTCATGAGACTTTCAGCCGGAGGCTGGTTCGTCTCTTGTAAGTAAATTATAATTAAATAAATAAATCAATAAGGAATGCAGGAAAGCATAGTAATCTCAATTGGAATTGAGTGATTTTCAGTCAAACTCAAACTACTTCAACTACTCAAATTTAGTGAATTTTCGCACCACTACTTCTAAAATGTGTCTTTTTTTTAAAAATCAATCAAGAAACATAAGCAACGCTAGAAACAAAGATGTAGAGCCCTTAAGGCTAAACAATTGAAATGTTTGTTACATTTGTTTTTGCATTTAGCCTTAAGGGCTCTACATCTTTGTTTCTAGCGTTGCTTACGTTTGTTTTGTGGTGTGATTCGTTAAATTTTATATTCTAATTTACATATCATTTACATGGGGATTGATTGGTTTAAATCTATAAATTTGATAACCTACCTAACTACAGTAACTACAATTTGAAAAACCTAGGCAAGGGGTACCGGGTCTCGGATGACTTGGTGGTCTGAAAGGTGACAACTTGTTTTGTACCTATTGATAGTCTCACTAAAACGATCTTCGAGTGTTTTAATCTCGGCCAGACGGTGGATCTCAGTATTTCTCGTCTGCGGAGGTGTGTTCAGGATTATCCTGAGAAACTTGTTTGAACCCGCTGGAGCTTCAGGTGGTGTGCTTTTGCGCAACTTTCCCAGATCGGCATGCCGTATTCAATAACCGGAAGTGTGATCTGTTTGTAGATAGCAAGCTTGCTCTTCAGGGACAATGTAGAAGCAAGGGGTCGGTAGATTGCTTTCTCAAATAGTTTGGATACTCCCGAGAGAAGGCTGATGGGTCGATAGCTCTTGGAGGAGGAAGGATCTTTCCCAGGTTTCTGGATGGGTATGACTTTAGTTGACTCCCAACAAGAGGGGAAGTGAAGGGTGTCCACAGTTAAATTGCATCACTTTCAATAAGCTGTAACATTTCGCCCTTTGGGTTGATTTCAACGAAATTTTGGGTGAAATGACCTCAACGTGTATTGTTTACACTGCGTGAGTTTCATTGTGAAATGTGTCGTAGTTTCAGAACATTTTGCACACGCACCTCGACAACCCATTTCTTTCGCACCGAGCCATCGAAAAGATGTTGAAAATTCACCAGTCTACAGAGTCTCGTGTCATAAAACGTTTCGGAGAACGTTTAACTGTCGATCGGAAGAAGCTGAGTGGTAGAAAAAGTATTCCGTACTGTGTGAAGGTCCACAAGCGAGTGGTTGCTGCCTTTAAACGCAAACCCAACTGTTCCGTTCGGGATGTCGAGAAAAAGCTATACTTGACCAAAAGTTTCGTGCAGAGATCCAAGAAACGAGCCGGGCTCCGTTCATTAAAAGTTCAGAAAGCTCCAAACTGCAATGAAAACAATAGGACAGCTAAAACACGTGACGAAACCACACTGCTGCATCATGGACGATGAAACACACGTAAAAGCGGACTTTAAACAAATTCCCGGCAACCAGTATGTGACTGCGAAAGACAAGTTCGATGTTCCAGAGTCTGTCAGGAAACAGCAAGTGTCAAAGTTCCCCAAGAAATTCATGATGTGGTAGGGGATTTGTTCGTGTGGTAAACGGAGCAAGCCTTTCGTGACAACTTCAACTGTAAATCGATATTCTTGCTCTTCAGCGAGCAAGCGTTCCAGATGGCTATTTTGACGATTTCACGGTCCGTTGAGAAACGCAATCATGGCTTGAATTTGTACCGAACGGGTTCTGCAGGATCGCTTGATGATGGTTGCCTGGGTCAGAATTGCTATGACTTCCTCCGTTGATAGCATCGAATCATCGATCGAACCGGGTGTCGCACCAGAGTACGACGGTCCTGGAAGAGAGCTGTGGGATGGCTGGTTTGCTGCAGCTGCAAACCGATGCTGAATAGAAGGCCGGGGACCGAACGGTTTGGGGGCACTTGGCGTGTTGGGAATTCTGAATTCTGTCACGCACACTAACAAAGCATTGTGGAAACGGGGGGTCCGACTGCAAGAAAAATACAATTTAGCATGCCTTGTTCGTTGATTAGTGTCTGATACAGCTGAATGGCTGGGGGCTAGTGATTGTAAAGTTATTTTTTACTTTTTAAAATTGTGTATTTATGCAAAATAATAAACTAAATAATTATTACAAATTATTTGCATCACAACACTTATGCACAACCCTCGAATCAGTCGCCTGAGTATGAAAGCAAGCAGACGTTACAAAATCTATCAAAGCAGCACTTCACATCGCGATCAATGGCAGTAGTTCATTCAGGATTTTAAATTTATTCGGTTTCGTTTGTTGGAAGACAACAATGACTAAGTTTTCGCTGCGCTACAAAGATCACTTTCCGTGGTGTGCCCCCGATTCCAAGGATGCTGGATCTGTCCGCTGCACCGTGTGTTTAAAATCGTGTTTAAAATCGACACGATGGCATTTACGAGCCATGAAAAAGGAAAATATCACGTACAAATGTCGAAAGCCCAGAGCAGTACACTTGCGGTTCCCAATTTTTTTGAAAACTTTCAAAAAGCTGGTAAGTAACTGTAATGTATTAAACAATATGAATGTTTCTTATTTTTTTCCTTTACTACTGCTTCAGGATCCTCAAAACAGAGCAGTGTGGTGAACCCCGATGCTGATAAGACCGGGGGACAGGAGGAGTCGAACAGCCAGATGGGTGTTACGGAATCTCGAGACAAAAACACAATAATTAAATACCTGCTGAATGATAAAGTTACCAAAGCAGAGGTGTTATGGGTCCTCCAAACTGTGTTTACGCATACTTCACTTTGTGGTGCCGGCTCAGATGTGTTGTTGTTCAAGGAAATGTTTTCTGATAGTGAAATCGCCGCCAAGATGGAAATGGGACGCACTAAAATCGCACACACTATTTCATACGGATTGGCTCCGTTCTTCCTGAATCAGATCTTCGATGTTTGGAGTAGCTGTATGGACCTCGTAATAGGCTTTGACGTCTGCGTCAGATTCTTTGATGACACCAAACAGGAAGTTCGATCAGCATATATCGGTTTGGCTTTTCTGTCATCCACGCGTGCCGTTGACTTATTGGATGGTTTGAAAAGCTGCCTCAAGTCCAATCCCGTTCTACTGACGCGTGTCATTCAAGTGTCTATGGATGGCCCCAACAACAACCTTAAGTTAGCCAAGGATTTGACAACGGATTTGCGTGTACAACGAGGTGAAACATTTGAACTGCTGAATCTGGGAATCTGCGGCTTACATGTCGTCCATAATTCTTTCAAAAGCGGGATGAAGGAAGCACAATGGCGGATTGACGAATTCCTACAATCGCTTTTCTATTTGTTCCGCGACGTTCCGTTGCGCCGTGCGGATTACACTTCAATTACAGCATCAACTTTGTTCCCGCTGAAATTTTGCGCTGTAGGGTGGGTTGCGAATCAGAGTGTGGCTGAAAGAGCTTACGAAATGCTCCCAAAATTGAAAGTTTATGTGAAAGCTATTAATAAGCAAATTAAAAAGAAATGGAAAGACAGTCACCCTGATTGCCGGAGGAGCTTTGCGGGAGTTTCCAAAAATTCAAGGTAGTCGCTGCAGCAGTCATTGACAAATTTTTCAAAGCCAAACTGCCTTTTTTCATGTCTGCGGCTGCATCAGTCGAACCTTTCTTGAAAAGTTCCAGAGTGAAGAACCAATGGTACCTTTTTTGTATGATGACCTTATTGGGCTAGTTCAACCGGTACTGGAGAAGGTTGTTAAACCAGAAATCCTTAAGTCAACGACATTGAAATCGCTATGCAACATTCAGCTGATTGAAGCTAATTTGCTGTCTTCAACCAAGGTCAATATTGGGTTTGCTGCAAAAGTTGCGCTGAATGAATTGAAGCTTGATCCAGCAGGCAAGGACGTTATGTTGCTTCGAACTAGCTGTAAGGCATATTTCGTCGGGTTCTTCAAAAAGATGTTCGAACGGTCCCCCTTATCCGTTTACCAGATTTGTGGCATGCCTCAATCCAGAGCTGATTGCTCACTCTCCGGATATTGCGAAAAAGAGACTGCAATTTTGTTTGGAAACGGTAGTGGAAAAGGGGCATATGGCTGGGTCATCTGCAGATAAAGCAAAAGACGAATATGCTCAACTCATTTGTTTTCCATCGTTCAAACATAGCTTGTCGGTCTACCGGAGGACTGATCGACGTGTGGACCATTTTTGGATGACTACAATCTCTGACTCTGGAAAGGCTTTGGAGTTCCTAAAAAGCTTTTTGCAGAAAATTTTGATCTTATCTCACGGTAATGCTTTTTCTGAACGTGGATTCTCTATCAATAAAGACTGCCTGGTTGTGAACCAACTAGAGGAAAGTTTAGTGGCACAGCGTATTGTTTATGATGCCGTGAGCAACGCGGGAGGGGTTAGTAAGGTACAAATTGACAAAAGCCTAGTGCAGTACGCCAGAAATGCACATACCCGGTACAAGGAGGCATTAGAAGCGCAGCACAAAAAGGAAAGCGAGAAGAAACAACAAGTCGAAAGAAAACGAGAAGCAGCTAAGATGATTAACGATCTGGAAAACAAAGAACCTAAAATTCTGACAGACGCGGAAAAGAAGGGTCTCTTTGCTGGACGAAAAATTGAAACAAATGAAACAATGAGTCGCTATTATTGATTTTGCTAACTTGTTTTTGAAAAATAGAATAAATAAAATATAAATAAATAAAAGGTTTGTGTTATGTTTTGGTTATGTAAAACCGGGAAAATCGATAAAAAAAATCGGGAATTCAATATTTAATTTTGAGTGGCCACCCTGTCTTCTGGAAGTGGACCTGGTGGACAGCTGATCCCGCTAGCTTCGAGAGATGTCGTGCCGACGCATTTTGTTGATTTGGACCGGTTTGAGCCCATTGACTCTTAATTCATCGGCCAGTTCCTCCGTTTTCTTCTCCGGAAGGCCACGCCTGAATGGTTTGTTCGCTTCGATGTCGTGCGTGAAATACTGCACATTCATCTTTTTCGGGATTTCCTTGACCACGTTGTAATGGGGCAGCGCCGAGACTATCAGCTTGTAACCCTGCGAGCAGAGTTGAATTGTACACCGCAGGCCCTGGTTGATGTAAAAGTACACCTTCTTCAGTAAGCCTTCGGGAAATCCCTTCACGAATAACTGCGGCCTTTTATCTTTCTTTTAAATTTTCGGTGTATCGCCGTTTTCCAGAACGGCGTTCCGGTTGTTAGCCAAGAGCTTTTTCGACGATAGCATACCGTCGGGTGAGTTTAATCTGGAACGTTTCCCAGTCGAGCTTGTGCCGACGTCACTACGCGTCGGCTTCCCCGTACCGGGGTCGTACTGTGTATCACACAAAGCGAGAGGATATAGTGTACCACGCACCAAAACGAAAGCGAGATGTCAACTGAAATTCTATGGTATTCCAATTTTAATCCTGTTGCAAATACTTTTTTTTTATTTTTCATTCCCAAGCCTACCCATAATCCTCTCTCCCCGATACAGTGGGGGGAAATTCGTTTAAACGCAAGGTCATTTTTGGGTTTATTTCCAATACAAAAGATAGAAACAAAAAGTCAAATACAGTTTACTAAAGCCTATCAGTAGTTACGTTTTTGAGAACGATCTCTGAAAAAATCCAAAAAAAGTGATTTTAGAGGGGAAATTCGTTTAAACGCACACTAACATAAAGCCGCATTGAGCGTACCTATGCTACTGTTATCTTGCGAATCTGTCATATTTACACTGCATAGCCCTCGTCCACCATAAACACGAGTTTGAATTTGCGTTGCGCGGTAGTTGTTGCTTGTTTTCGGCAAAATGGGTAAAGGAAAGTATTTAAGCCAGTCGGAGCAAATACTGGTTCGAGAACTCAAAATTCGCGGTGAGAGCAATCGCGAAATTGCACGTGTGATCCGCAGATCGGAAGCAGCAATCAGGAACCTGCTGAAAAAAGGCAAGAAAAAGAAAACAACGGGAAATTCGAAGATTACCAATCGTGTCCGGAACCAAATTATACAAATGGGTGACTCTGGAAACTTCTCTGCTGCGCAAATCAAGCAAGAAATGGGGCTTTCCATTTCTAAGAGGCATGTACGGCAGATTCTACATGGATGTGGCCACTTAAAGTACACAAAAAAGCAAAAAAAAAACCAATCTTCAACCGGCCCACATCAACGCTAGATTGAATTTCGCTAAAAAATACATGTCGTGGACTACGGAATGGGACAATGGCCCAGACTGCACCGCATATTATTGGCACGATTTGAGGAAATCTCCGCAGGTTAAGTTGAGCAGGAACTTTGGAGGGGGCACTCTAATGTCTTGGGCCGCTTTTTCGATCCATGGAAAGACCCCTATTGCCACCATTTCGACCAGGATGAATTCAGAAAAGTACTTGGAGCTTCTGGAAGATGTTTTGATCCCGTTTACTGAAGACGTTATGCCGGAAAATTTCGTATTTCAACAGGATAATGCAGCAATTCGTGTCAGCAAGCAATCTTTGAAACGGTTTTCTGAGCGAGACATCAGTCTTCTGGATTGGCCAGCTCGTAGTCCGGATCTAAATCCTATCGAGAACTTGTGGGGCATCCTGGCACGACAGGTTTACAACGGCGGAATGCAGTTTAAAACAGTTCGTGAACTTGAGTCGGCCGTAAGAGAAGCCTGGAGCTTGATACCTGATAAAACTCTGCAGAAGCTGGTGTAATCAATGCCGAACAGAATTTTCGAAACTATTCAGAAAAACGGAAAGCAAACGAAGTATTAACTATTGTTTATTGTTGATTTTTGAACTGTGAATTCGATTTGATTAGTTTTATAAGTGCGTTTACCCCCACCCCAAATCACCTTTTTTGGAATTTTTTCAAAAGTCATTATGAACTTCCAATCAAATTGTGTTCTCAAATATGAAACTTCTGATAGGCAATGACAAACTATATTTGATTTTTCGTCTACATCTTTTGTGTTGAAAATAAGCGCTAAAATTACATTGCGTTTAAACGAATTTCCTCCACTGTATATTTTTCTTTTACAGCACAATCAAAAGTATAACTAGGAGCAATATCCACTATTATAATTCGCCCAAAGGAAAGCAATAGATATTCACTGACCGGACGAATCGCGTAAATTCTTGATAATTATGCTTGACGTATATTCATCGTCAAATTATTCTATTGCATCACGTCCAGTAGAGAAAAAGAAAATTCTCAACGAAAACAAAATAGATGCGGAACGAAATGAGCTCGAATATATTTTTCATTAATGGAATGGACTCACAAAATTCCACTATTTGGTGAAAAGTTTTCCTTTCGCTTTCAAATCTTTGAGCTTCTTTGAGCTGTGGACATGTCAGTTTAAAGATGTCTTTAGGGTTTTCGAAAAGCCGCAAATCATTTTTGAGTTTTCAGTGACTTTGTGGACTTGTCTTTTTGAAGATTAAACTCGTTGAACAGGTACAACTTTTGATTGATCTTGTGATTTTTTTTCTGATCAAAAACCCTGAAACAAATCAGAATCCTGTCACACTTCTGAAAAGCACTGCTTGGATATACCAAATCTCTACGCTCATGAAATCTCTACGCATCAGCAGAATATAAATGAAGAAATAAACAAACAACCTATACCTACCCCTCTAAGTGACAACACTGGATAGTTCAGAGCAACGTCGAAACCGGCACAAACAGAAATCGAAACAAAAAATGAGACCGCTCAAATCAGACGACGTCGGTGACATTTCCCGCCAGTCAGTCAGTGCCGGGCCGGTAGCCTACTTAAAGCGAACTGAACATTGAAGGGCATCCCGAATAAAAATGGAATCCATCCAAGGATCCCGATTTTTTTTCGTTCGGAAAGTTATATCTAAATTTTATACTTCCAATTCAGATGGTTTAACTAATTTTTCTTCTTCAAGATTCCGCCAACGTTTTTCACCGGCCCAAACGCCAATGCACGACGAAAAAGGAACGAACCAGTGTAGAGAAAAGTGTCACACACAGCCCAGGGCAACGCCAAGACACCGACTTGGAAAGTCCAATCATCCTCGATGCGATCGATCGAGCGGTGAGTTCCTTTTTTGGCCACTGACTGAACGCAAACGAAAGCGAGAGAATAATGTGGCCCAGAATGTGCGGCCATCTGCCGGGATCTTTGGGGCTGTGTTCCACTTAATTCTTTTTCCTGCCAGCAAAGGACAATCAACTTGTCGTGATCAACTCCATGGACTGTTTTTGTTGGGGAAGGTGGGCTCCAGCCAATCAACCCTCGATACCGCGACGAACAACATTTTGTTTATCAATAACAACAAAAATAACGACGATGACGACGACAACGACGATTGCGCCAACAAGCAGGGTGGAACAAAGCCTCTATCATCAATCGTGGGTCCATTGTTGAGCGTGTTAATAAATTCAATTGATTCGACAATGACACGGTCAATAAACGCGAACGGGAGCCCCGATCAAAAAAAATTAATACCAAATGGAATTTAAGGCTGATATGTACGATTGATTTATTCGGACTCGAGCAACGCCACTAGAATGGTGATGATTGTGCGATTTTTTTTTTGCGATAAAAACACAAACATTGCGATTCGCGGTCCCGCGACTCATTACAGTTTGTTGCAAGTCATGGCGAACCCACTCTCAAGTACAGGGATTTGCAGTGGAAAAAAAGTTTGAAAGATGGAAATTTTAGTCAGTTTAGTAGCGGTTGCTAAAATGCCAGATCTATTGGTATTTTAAGTTTGCCCATGAGCATTCCGGAATTGAATGTTGATTTTAATTTGGTGAGCTAATTTAGAAACTTGCAAGTTGAGATGAGATGACTGTTGGATTCTCTTCACTGTGGGTCACCGTTTTGCTCAGGAACGATAATTTTAATAGCGAAGTCACGCGTCCAGCCAACGAAAAGTAATAACATACGAAGTGTCTATGTTTTTTCGAGGGTAAGCCACCGTTTTTGTCAGTTAAGTTTTATCCCTAAGCCTCCAACAGAAGTTACTTGAGTTGATACTCATATGGGCCAAGTCTTTTAATTGCAAATGTTAAAAAAGTGATGTCATGATGATTAATTTCGCTTAAAATTTGTGTCGCGTTCAAATTTTTCATTGCAAAATACCATAATCAGTTCAAACGGTTTCTAATTAGCTAAGAGAACTAAAGTAATTCTTCGCAGTTAAGAATAACGTCTAAGCCGTTCAATAAACTTTTGCACATATCAGGGAACTTCTAAGCAGTTCGGATAACATAGGAGCAATCCCGACAGCTTCTACATAATTCAGTGGGAGTTTGGAAAAATTCTCATTACTTTTGAGATGTTCAGTTGAATTCAGAACAGTTCTGTCAACATTTGGGCAGTACCACAAGCTTCTAAACCTTTCAGAGAACATTGGAGTTATTCAGGCGACGTCTAAGCTGTTCAGACAACATTTGCAGAGGTCAGAGAACTCTTGAGCAACTTGGGAGTAACTAAGGAGCTATTTAGACAGTTTCTAAGTAGCACAAAGAACTTTTGAAAAATCCAGATAACTTCTAAACAGTTCTAAAAGGTTTTGAGGAGTCAGAGCCGTTTTTAGTATTTCCGGAACTGAGGCTGCTTCGTCACGCCAGGGAAAAGTCCTGGACCCTACATACAGTAGCGCTCAAAAGTGATTTGACATTCAATTTTTTTTTTTAAATAAAAACGGCAACACTGCCAACCGGAACCGATCTGACGTTTGTTTGTTTTGTTATGGTTCTCCATTCGTTTGGTATAATCGGTTGCGCATTTCCGTTTGGATCAGAGGGTTTAACCCTGTTTTGGTGTAATTCCACAGCTCAAAAGTCATTTGGCAAAGTGCTTATTCGTGGTAAGTTTAAAGTTTAACATAATATTTCACTATTATATCACTAAATGAATGTTCAAATAGCGAAAATGGATCAAACCAAACGAACTGAATACCCGCTCGCGCTCAGGGAGGGCGTGCTGAAATGTTTGGAAGAAGGACGCTCACAAGCTCAAGTTGCACGGGATTTTTGCATTTCTCGTCAATCAGTGAGCTTCTGGAACAAGAAAAACAAGGAAAGAGGCTACGTCGGAAGTTCCCAGAGGCCAAGTCGACCAAAAGTTACCACTGAGAGGCAAGATCGTTTGATAGCAATGATGTCGAAAGCTGATCTCAGAAGAACTGCTACGGATATCAACAAGGATTTGGCCGAACACCACGGTATGAAAATTCACAATTCACTGATGGTGGATTGCATGGTCGTCGGCCGAGTAAGAAACCACTAATTTCTGAGGAAAACAGAAAGGCTAGGGTTGCCTTCGCTTTGGCTCACCAACATAGGACTCAGGAAGATTGGTCGAAAGTACTCTGGAGCGACGAAAGCAAATTCAATTTGTTTTCCTCCGACGGGATTAAGTATGTGCGCAGACCTGTCAACCGCAGAAACGATGTTCGGTACCAAGTTCGGACTGTTAAGCATGGCGGCGGTAATGTGATGGTATGGGGTTGTTTCTCCCAAAAAGGCGTTGGTCCATTGGTACGTATCAACGACATCATGGACCAACTGGTATATCGAGATATATTGAAAAATCACATGTTGCCATTTGCACGAAAAAAAATGCCGAAAAAATGGACTTTCCAACAGGATAACGACCTGAAGCATCGTTCTAAACTGCTGAAGGAATATTTTAATAAAGCAAAACTCAAGGTTATGGAGTGGCCAAGTCAAAGTCCTGATCTGAATCCCATTGAACACTTGTGGGAAGAGCTCGAAAGACGTGTACGAACCCGAAACTACTCTAATTTGACGACTTTTTACGAGGCCCTCCAGGAGGAATGGAATAAAATACCAATGCACCGTATTACTAATCTTGTGGCATCGATGCCACGCAAATGGCGGGCTGTAATGCAATGACGAGGCTTTGCTACTAAATACTGTATTCGATGAAATTTGGACACACGCAATTGTTCGTAACTTTTTAGCGTGTGGGTAAAATTATTGAAATTTTAACTGAATGTATTTCATTGTGTTGTGTCAATTGTGTAATGAGTTTCGTGAAAATCGGTCGAGTGATTTCAGTGATGGCTTCGAATGAAAAAATAGTGCGCCAACAAATTTTGGGCACTCACTTCGAAAACCCAAACGCTTCTCATCGATGGATCGGAAAACAGCTCGGAATCGCACATTCAACCGTATCTCATGTGATCAAAACGTTCAAGGACCGTAAGACAACCAAGCGGAAAAATGGTAGTGGCAAAAAACGTGGCACATCAAATCCGGAGAAGGCCAGGATGGTATTGAACCAATTTAAGCGTTGTCCCAACATTTCGATCAGGGATGTTGCGAAAAAGGCGAAAGTTTCAGTTTGTTTTGTGCAGAAAACAATGAAACGTTCTGGATTACATGTGTACAAGGTCCAGAAGGCACCGAACCGGAGCGATAAACAGAACTCGGTGGCCAAAACTCGTGCAAGAAAATTGTACAGGGAGTGGCTCACAAAACCGTTCTGCATTGTGATGGACGATGAGACCTACATTAAAGCCGACACCAAACAAATGCCAGGACAGGAACACTACGTCGCCTCCTCTAAGTTGGCGGTTCTGGAGAGTGTACGGAAGAAGAAACTGTCGCAATTCGCCAAAAAATTCCTTGTCTGGCAAGCGATCTGCGGATGTGGCAAAATGAGTCAGCCCTTCATCACCTCTGGGACCGTCAACGGACAAATCTACAAGGACGAACGCCTCCAAAAACGACTTCTGCCCTTCTTGAGAACCCACGATGGCCCGACACTGTTTTGGTCGGATTTCGCATCTTGCCACTATGCCCGGCCCGTCTTAGACTGGTATAATAATGTAGTTTTTGTACCAAAAGACGTCAACCCTCCAAACACTCCGGAACTTCGCCCAATTGAAAAATTTTGGGCAATCATGAAGGCAAAGCTCGTTAAAACTCCAAAACTGATAGAAAATGAACTTGAACTAAAGAAAGTGTGGTTAAAAGTAAGTAAGCAAGTCGGTCCTATCATTGCCCAAAATTTGATGAAGGTTCGGGCATTTGGGTTGGGAGAAGAGGTTCAATAAACCAATGATGTCAAAACTTAACCATTTAGTAGTACTTTATTTCCAGAAAGTTTGAAACGAATCGGGCTCAAGGAAAATTTTTGGTGGCCTATTTTGTGTGTCCAAATTTCATCGAATACAGTCTTTAAATACTGATGTCAGCCATCCTGCGATTACTGAAAATATCATTTTGTGCAATATGTTGACTTTTCTTTGCTTTTCTCATTTGTCAAATCACTTTTAAACTCGATGAAATATGTTATTGAATATTGTTGAAATACACTCCACCGTTTTAGTTTTCTATTTATACTTGCACTACTTTGAGATTTTCCGGAAAAAGTTTAAATTGAGTATAATGATAACGTAAATACTGTTTGTCAAATGACTTTTGAGCGCTACTGTATCAAACCAACCAGTAAAAGGGCAGGGACCACCGGCTTTACTTCCTTTCCGAAATAAGACATGATCAGAGTTTTTTAGTCTTAGAAAATACCAACTGGGCCGGCTGGTATTGATACCAGACCGATTGGGGTGAAAGGCAACCACACTTACCACCACCGGCCTAGTCAAGTTCAGAGATCTTTTGAACAATTTCGGCATTTTTTGGTAGTTCTGAAAAGTTCAGAGAGGAGATTTCAGAGAACAGATAAACAGATTAGAAACTCTCTGAGCACTTCAACGAACTTCTAAACAGATCTGAAATTCTTTTAGGCAGCTCAGAGAATTGAAAAACTAGGAAAATTTAAATTAACACTTTAAATCACTTAATCATTAAAAAAAAAACTGAAACACTTTTTCCAACTATTACTGTATACGCGAACAAATTCCGTTACATTCCACTATAGAAAGCTTATCCTTTAACAGATAGATCTATTTCGTCTGCTACTAACGGACTTCTTCAAAAGCCTCTTTAATTTCCAGGAATACTGAAGCCAATATAGTATATCTGTGGAAAGCAGCGCAAGACAATCATTTACTCCTTTGCTGGAACCCAAACTGTGTATTTGATAGTCAGTTATTCTATTCGACCCAGTCAGTGTTCGAGCAGTCGAAGGATCTTTTTCTCTAACAACTTTATAATGCACGAAATCATAGCAGTAGGACGGTATGAATTATGATTAGACCCTGGTCAACTTGTGAGCGATTATAGACTGCTGAATTTATTATTTCGGATCTATTTATTAATTATCTGACCAATTCCGATTACTTCTGAGCAGGTCAAAGACATCAGGAGATATATAAAGCAGTTCAATGTTTCAGCAGCTTGGAGAACTATTGCACAGTTCAGTCAGCTTCTAAAAAGTTCAGACACTTTTTGAACAGATTCGTGGATGCTAAGCAGGGCAACTTCTGGTTAGATCAAAGACCTTGACTACATTTCCAAGAAACTCCTCAGTAGATCAGAAAGTGTTTGAGCAGTACACTTCCAAGGTGTTTTGAACAGCTCAGGCATCTTCTGAAAAGGCCAGAGACATTTTTGTTCCACTTCGAAGAAGTTTTAAACACTTCAGTGAATTTCTCAGCAAGTCTGGGTCCTTCAAAGCAGTAGTATTTTTTTTGAAAAATTAAAAATTCCCCAAATTTATTCTGGTCAATTGAGAAAACTTCTTAGTTTCCTTAGCCCCTTCAGGCCTAAAGGATGATAAAAGTTCTGTCCAGTTAGAATCCGAAATCACTTATTGTGTTGCAGCGGCACGGAAAGTGACCGCTGCAAGAATTCTTTTACAGCGGTTTGTTTACCTAGGCGCCCACTTTCTGTGGTAAAAATTTCACGGTGTTTCGTGCAGTGAGTCAAAAGTTATTCTAGATGGAAGCCGAGAGGAGAGAAAAAATTCTGCACACCCACGTTGATAATCCAACGTGGTCCGCAATAAAAATCGCAAAAACGTTGAAAATCGCCAAATCAACCGTGTATGATGTGCTCAAACGTTTCAGGGAGCGAAAGAGCGTGGATCGAGTGCCTCAAGGTAAGCGTCGTAGTGGAACATATGACCGCAAGCTGAACCAGAAGGTGTTTAGAACCGTCAGAGCAAACCCTGGACTATCAGATAATGAAATCGCACAAAAATACGCTGCTGCTCGCAGTACCGTTCGAAGAATTCGTTTGCGAGCAGGATATCGTTCTTATCGAGCCAGCAAGCAACCAAACAGAACGTTGAAGCAAAGTTTCGTCACCAAAACTCGAGCTCGGAAATTGTACCAGCAGGTTTTGACGAAGTACCAAGGATGCCTGCTCATCGACGATGAAACCTACGTCAAAATGGATTTCGGACAGCTTCCTGGCCAAAAATTCTACATGGCGACGGCACGAGGAGATGTTCCTGCGAAGTTTAAGTTTGCTTTTATGGACAAATTTGCCAAAAAAACTGATGATTTGGCAAGGGATATGCAGCTGCGGAGCAAAGACCAAAGTGTTCGTGACGAATAAGACGATGGACTCGAAGCTGTACAAGGAAGAATGCCTCAAAACCCGCGTACTACCTTTCATTAAAGCCCATAAAGGTCCCGTGAAGTTTTGGCTAGATTTGGCGAGTTGCCACTACAGTCGGGAAGTCATCCAGTGGTACCGCGATAATAACGTAGATTTCATCGATAAAAACATAAATCCACCCAACTGCCCGCAGTTCCGGCCCATCGAGAGATTTTGGGCAATAATGAAGCGGAAGCTTAAGAAAAGTGGAAAAACGGCTCGGGACGCGACTCAGATGACCAAAATGTGGAACAAATGTGCCAAGGAAGTTGACTCCGGAGGTGTGCAGCGTTTGATGGGAGGAATAAAGAAGAATGAATTTTTATTAGAAACGAAGATAAATTTGTATTGATATGTTTTCCTTAAAGTACAGTGAATTATCTTTGTTTTGATGTATTAAACTGATTTGTACGTCAATCCGTTACCGAGATACAGATGATTTTATTATTCCGGATTCTAAATGGAGACCTTTCAGCACCCTATAACCCCAAAAAAAATTTTTAAAAAATTTTTTTTTTTTTTTCAACCCCAAAAATTTAAATTTTTTTTTTTCCCCCCAAAAAACCCAATCACATCAGTATTCATTTATTTTTTCGACCACCTGCCAGCTCTCGCCCTCCTTCTTATTCCCCCCAGGTTTAGCACCACCGTTCCCTCATGTTTTTCTACCCCTCTTTTTTTAATTTGATGATGTCATCTGCCACATCTGTCATCTGGGTGGCCACAGACTCGGGAAAATCGGGAAATGCGTGAAAAATGCGGGAATCAAAAATCATCGGGAAATATGCGGGAAAAAGTCGGGATTTTCAAACTACTTTTTCACAACTTCTTCAAATTGTTGATTTGAGTAGAATCTGTGTTCACTACCGGCAGACTTGGTTAAACATGTTCAGTGTGTGTTAGCTCTCATAACACTGTAGCCGTTTTTAATTAATTAAGCCATTCGCTCTACCAATCCACTAAGAAAACTTGAGGCTCGTCGGTCCGATCGTCGAGCTTCAGTTCAGAGCCGATGAGCCTGACATTGTCTCAGTGCGAATCCTATGTTTAGCGTGCGAATAAAAACACACAGTATCATTTTAAAAATACCATAAGGTGTCAGTCCATTTGTATAATAGACAAATATTTGTCACTGCAAGTGGACAGAAACCTATTGTATCAGTCACCTTACATCAATAACAAAGATACCGAATGCGACATTTTTTTTATAAACGAATGCTTTTCAACAAATGAGCTGAGCATTTTGATCATAAGAATCATCTATAAAGAGCTTTAGATAAAAAAAAATTGAATCAGTTTTTCCACTAAAATTCTGCGACGTTCGTTGGGTGGATACTTTCTCTTCATTTCTCTTAGTTCTAGCAATAAGTTACTGTCCACTCCTAGAGCCTCTCATGTTGATGGAAAATTATCTGCTTCTGACAAATTTCAAAATAAAGTTGCTAAAAGAGCGCTACAAATGTTGCCCCATTTAAGAAGGATTGTGGACGAAGTCAGGAAGCAGGAAGAATGAAATCTGAGGGAAAGTCATCCAAATTCCAAGCGGAACTTTTCGTCGGTGTACTAGATCGAATCTCTTTCTTTTCGACGATTTGACGTCGTTAAAGCCGCTGTGGAAAATATTGTTAAACCCGAGCGTCTGACAGTTCAAACAAAATCATTAATTGAAATAAAATTGACGGGGAGCATTCTTCTGTCAGCCGTTAATCTAAATGGGCAATCAGGAAACAAAAGAATTTGCCAAAATTATAAAATTAAAAATGCAAAGAAATTGACAAAGACGTTTTGGCATTCCGCAACGACTATCGATCTGTTGACACCATTTACATACCCTTTAACGCGTTACGTCACCTGAGTTAACCGTGATGTTATAACTCACCTAACGGACCCAGTTAAACAGCGTGTGGAGCTGTGTCTGGAAACTTTCGTTGATAAAGACCATCTGAGCGCTGCGGTTGCTAACAAAGTGAAAGATGAATTTGGGCAACTGTGCTCGAAGCAGTCTTCAAAGACGATGCTTGCTGGATTCCAGAAAAAAGAACAGCATTCCAGAAATATTTCGGTCATTCTAAGAAGGAGCTGCCAAATTTGCTAACATTTGTTAAAAAGGTGCTGATCCTGTCGCATGGAAATGCGACGATGGAGCGAGGATTTTCGACGAATGAAAAGTTTCTGGTGGTAAACCAAACTGAAAAGAGTTTGGTAGCTCAGAGAATTGTCTACGATGCCATAACGACCGGTGGAACTGTCAACGACGTTGAAATCACGAAGTTCTTGTTACAATATGCACGCAACACACGTGCCAAATACGGTGAGTCGCTGATAGCACGAAAAAGTGAAGAAGATCAAAGAAGAGCAAGAGAAAGAAGCGAGAATGAAGAGAGAAGCAGAAAGAACAGCAAAGGAAATGAAGCTTTTGGCCGATGCACAGAGGGATGCAGCGTGCATTGACGAGCAAATAAAAATGCTTCTGAAAGATGGATGCCAACTAGAGCACATTTATTTCGCTCGTGGTTGCGCCAACCGGCTGGCTACAAATTCACCACTGGTTTGGTTAACCGACTGCATAATTGATGGCTGCCTAGCATCGGCTGCCTAGTCAAAGGCGATAGAGCTACCTGGCGAATGGTTGCTCCATGGTACTTGTCACCGCCAGCTGCCAATTCAGTACTGGCTCATTGCCCTTCTAAACAGCTCTTAGGCTGCATAGCGAAGGAAGCATTTTGCGAAGCTGCACCCATTTTATATCGTTCACTGCTGCATATGAGATCGCCCTGACTTAAATTTGAAGTCTGTGATAGGAAAATACTTATAAGACATCACTTTATATTTGCGTTATTTTCAATAGTAAACCACGTAGACTCATTTTTGAAAATCTCCCTCCCCCCTCGTAGACTTTACTCCATACATTTTTTTTGAAATTTTGCATGGAGCGTAGACACTGGTCAGAACCCCCCCCCCCCCCCCCCTCTCCCCAGAAAAGTCTACAAAGTTTATGAATAGCCCCTATTTTTGAGAATCAATAGTTTTTAATATTTGAATCAAAGCATGGAAATATTTCCGATCAATTGGAGCAGACATTTTGAAAATGTTTGGAGAAACGACTGAGATATTAACGCTCAAAACCTGACCGCTTTTCGTGACGGTCGCAACGGCGTGCAAAATGCGAGGCCATAGCAGGCTACGCAATACGCAAGAGGCCCAATTTGCAGCTGCTATCCGTCATTGTGCCTTATTGAAACAAGCCAGAAGCATTACAGATTGAACAATTTCCTAAAAAATTTCGAAAATATCAATTAATCCAACTTTTATTCACTCATGTTTCCAGTCGGGAAAATTAGGCAAAAATGTGGGAGTTGTTAAATTAAGATTGTGTGGCCACCCTGCGGTATAGTGGCAGGATGCCAAATCAGACCAAAACAGGGTCGAACCTTTGTGTTTTCGGATTTGTGGCAGAATTCTTTTCTGCAGGCATTCCTTCCGGTACATTTCAGCGTTCATATTTGCGGTAGTGAAAAAAGATGTCGATTTCATACCGCACTGGCAAATTGCTTGCCAAACCAACACCTTTTTTCCAAATTTTTCGCAAAAAAGCGATTTTTCCGAATTTGGGACATCCGTTTCACGCCTCACGGTGTAAAACTGTGCCCCTGGAAGTGCCCTGTAGTCCAATTTGACGTACGTCTCGTCATCCATGATAATGCACATGTAATTTTTGCTTAAAACGTCATCGTACAGCTTCCGAGCCCGAGTTTTCACGGAATCCTTTTTTTTTTTTGTTCAAAAACTTTGCAAATTTGTTTATCCAAATTTGGGTTTGACGCACTTGTTTTTCTACCACGGCCGGGTAAGTCCTTCAATGTGTTATGCATAACAAACCGGTTGATCGCATTTTTGACCGCACAGACACTAACACCTTCTTCTTTTGCTAATTTTCTTAGCGACAATCCCTTTTCAGTGCAGTACTTTTTTTTTTAATCTTTATTTTACGTCGGCCTATTTCCTCACATGGTGACAATCACCGACGCCAGGAAGACGACTCCACCACCTGGACCCTACCTAACGACTCATGAATATGAACCGGGACCAACGGCTTTACTTCCCTTCCGAAGGAAGACGTGACCAGATTTTTTCGCCTCAGAAAAACCACCGACGTCGACTGGGATTGAACCCAGACCCTACTGGGGTGCCGCCAAGTAGCAGTCACGCTTACCACTACACCACCGACGCCGGCTAAAGTGCAGTACTTGGTCACAATCGATTTTCGCTTTTCTTCCGTAAGACCTCGCATTGTTCCACTTGAAGTAAAACTTTAACATTTAATGATGGTTTTAGTTTGTGTACAAGGCAAGCAACACATTGACACTAAACTGCTGTCAAAATAAGTCACAGTCTTTTTCATACAGAACCTCAAAGATGAACTCATAATTCAGGATGCAGTCCTTATGGACCCTAGACCAGTTCAGTCGACATCTGAGACGGTTCAGAGACCTTTTGAAGAAGTAAGAGAATTTCTGAGTAAGTCAAAGAACTTCTGATTTGTTAACTTCACTGTAGTTCAGCGCACATCCTAAAAGCTACGAAAACGTCTGAGAAATTAGAGGGCCTTATAACTATTTCAAATAACTTCTTAGCAGTTCAGATGAATTTTGACTAGTCGGAGAGTTTTTAATCAGTTCAAATGCCATTTAAGCTATGAGGGCAACCTAATAAGCAAATCACGTGTCTTCGCAATGAACTGTTGAGTTGTTAGCTGCTGAATAGGTCACCGGCCCTGAACAGTTCAGAAAACTTCTGAGTAAGTCAACAACGTTCTCAAAAGTTTATATGATTTATTAGCTGATCAGAGAACTAATGCGCAGCTCGGAAATCCTCTGAACAGTTCGGAAACAGTCCGAGTGAATCAGAGAACTGATTTGTTGTCTAGCTGTTTAATTATAGCGCAGTATAAAGAATTGTTGAACACGTCAGAGATTCTGATAAATTCAGAGATCTCTGTGTAGTCGATGACAAGGCTGAGCAATGCAGAAAACTCCTGATCAGTTCACAGTAGTTTAGGCCTTCTTGGCACACACACCAACCCGTTCAATGAGATTTATCTGCATGAAGTCTGCGTTTAGTTCAGTGAACATAATAATTTATAAAGTTATTTATTTCATCTTAAAATCATTCGGCAAAAACCAAAAATGCTTCACAAAAGCTCTGAAAACACGAAGATCTGGTCTTTTTTGGAAACATTTGAAATGACGCGTCCACAGCTTAAAGGAGTTCCACAGATTTTTGCTCATGATTTTTAAAGGAAAAGTTTAAAAGCCAAATTAATCGTTTAGTAAATTTTTTTGAGTTCATTCCAATTATAAAAAATATCTCCAACCCAATTTCGCAAACAAATCTAACATTTCTCGTCTTCAGCTGATCTGAACTCCAAGGTTTTGATGAGAATTTTCCGACAGAATAGTTCACAACACTTCAACGACGTTGTCGGGGTTCAATACCCGCATATTGGGAATGAGCGGATAACCATCGGCTGAAAATGTGCCGTGAATCGTGACGAGTCACTTTGCCGAAGATGCATTAAGAAGAAGAAGCATAAACGGCGAATGTGTTTGTGTGTGCCAAATGTGGACAGAAAATATTAATAATACACGGGAGATTTCACTTTCTTTCTCTGCTGTACGATGATGACCTTCAACCGCTGCTGTGCCTGCCGCTTCTGCCGAGGGGTGCGGGTGTTGTAAAAAGTAGTTATAACAACCTCACGCCGACGCTGATAGTCCGTTGTCCGTGTGACCATCGACGACGACGGTCGTGTACATTACCGGGATGGAGCGAAGGTGAAATGGGCTGGGAGTCTTCTTTCTCTCGTTTTTCGTGGAACCCCGTGGCCTCGCCGTGCGGCTGTGGCGATGGTTCAAAGGTAAATATTTATGATCGCTGAAGATTGGGCGGGGGGAGGCGTATCGTGCGAAAAGATGAGAGTGGAATTTGCATGATGGCCCGGGTAGAAAATGCGGGGAAAGTTCGCAGTCGAAGTTGTTCTGGATTTACTTTCGTCTTTCGTCGATTCTTCAAAGTTGTTGCATCACAAATCGTGGCCATAATTTCGCAATAAAATAAAATTGATTAAGAGTGGTGCAAGTAATTTCTCGATTGCATTGCCGGTTTGCTGAAATCCAATCAAGCGCCAATCAAACTAAATTGATTGGATCGATCAGGCTTGACTAGAGCGACATCTGTCTATCTTGCACGCAAGCACAATTCCCGCAGATCAATCGGATTTGATTGCTATTTTCCGAGGGCCATGGCCCTCAATAGGAGCTGATGGTGCTGCTGCATAGGTAATCAAATCCGCACAAATCTCAATTCAACCCGAACATAGCATAGATTGCAATCTGCAAGAATGAGGCCGCCGCCGCCGTGCGCAAATGCAAATGTGCAGTGGGACCCAGTGCTGACCGCCGCCGCACGGCAAATGTCATTCGTAATTGATCCGGCAGACCAGCAATTTACCCGAGATTGAACCCTTTCGAGTTTTCAGTTTCGGTTGGAATGATAAAATCACGATCTGACTGCACCGACGACGACATGCCGCTACCGGAGATACACACTGCAACCTAGAAGTCATGCGACCGGGGTGGAGATAAATGCATCCTGACAGAGAAAAAATAACTTGGCACACATTTCGTGGAAAATAATTATCGTTGATTGAACCGTTACTTTGTTGGAGATTTTCTGGTAAACATTTCGATGTGCCGAAGCACGTTCGCTCCGTACGTCACATTGTTATGGTAATTTCTCCTCCCCATCGGACACCCATCCACCCACTCACTCGAACTGGGGTGTGATTCGATTTCATAATTGATGGATAATTATTGTTATTACACACATTTCGCTTTCGATGCGAGGGACCTCTCCATCCCCTCATGCCAGCTCGGTATCAATTTCTCTATCGCAATCCAACGAACGGCAGTGGGATAGACAGAGAAAGCGAGATCGCAGCACGCTCCGATCAATCAACCGTGGCCAATTGGTTGTTGGATTTAGTACAGGAGTCCGCGTCGAGTAATTACGAATCGACCATGCTCGTATGTAAAAAGGTAAATTTTCCAGCAGCACAAAGGGCCTCGCGGGCCAGCGATATCGTGGTCATTGGGTGTCCGATTTAATGGGTTCGACACCGAAGAAATGTGAGAAATGAGGAAACGAGCGCTGCTACCGTTTGGTTTTGGAAACTGGTCACGATTGTTTCGAAATCGGTTTTTGAGGTTTTGGAGGGGGGGGGGGGGGGGGGTTTCCTAATCAAGTCTGACAAAACAGATGGACTGACTGGTTTTGTTATTAGACTAAAGCCTTTTTTTTTTTTTAATATTGAAGACTGTCTAAAAACATGTAACTTCTGAGTAAACAGAAATTTTTTTTTAAATCATTCTAATAATTTGAATATTATATCGTTGTTTTTTTCTGGCTTTGTGTAGGGGAAGCTGCTCTAATGTGGGTCTTGGATCTAGGATTCGGCCTAGGCTTAAAATTCGAAGTAAATATTAATTCACTATTTTTACGCTGAAAATAAAAACTATACAGTAGTATTGTCTCACTGACATATCAATATGAAGAAAAATTAAAGACAGGCAATTTTCAATGATAGGCCGAATTCTAGATCCATAAACCCACATTAGAGCACTTTCCCCTATAATTTTACAACCTAACTAAAACTCCACTAACTTTATGCATTTTTTCTTTCTCCTTTCAGGTACAAATTTCCTTCACCACAGTGTTGAGCAAATTCAGATGTGATTCTGCTCAAAGAAGTAAAAAGCTACCGTTTCAGAACAGAAAAGCAGATGCTCTAAACATCTAAGAGCATCATCAGTCATCAGGCCATGACATAGACCGATATTGTTGATCTATTTACAGCACAAAACTGGATGTCGTTTTGATATTTCTTACAAGTTTTACACCGTAGTCCTGAAACATCTTCTGTTAAAATTTTGAATATTCGATCCCTTCTGAATACTTATAAACTTATTCGATGATCTTTCAATTTTAGAGACGATATACATATTAGGTGCGCAACTAAGTTCACGCTGTTTTTTTGGTGAAAAAGGAACTTTATTTTGAGAAAAAAGGTTACAAACGAATTATTTAAAGTATTGCCCATCACTAGCTACGACTTTTTCCCATCTTTCTGGTAGAACGTGAATACCATTTCGATAGAACTGTTCGTCTTTTGATGCTATCCAAGAATCAAGCCATCTTGAGATGTCATCATATGAGTGGAATTGCTGACCAGTGAGACCATGTGCCATCGAACGGAACAAGTAATAATCGGACGGTGCAATATCAGGAGAATATGGCGGGTGGGGTAGGACTTCCCATTTGAGCGTTTCCAAGTAGGTTTTCACGGGTTTCGCAACGTGAGGTCGAGCGTTGTCATGCTGAAGAATCACTTTTTCGTGTCTGTGCTCGTATTGTGGCCGTTTTTCGTGCAGTGCTCGGCTCAATCGCATCAATTGAGTTCGATACCGTTCCCCGGTAATGGCTTCGTTTGGTTTCAACAGCTCATAATAAATAACACCAACTTGGTCCCACCAAATACACAGAAAAACCTTCGCAGTGTGAATATTCGGCCTAGACGACGATGTTGAAGCTTGCCCGGGCAGTCCCCATGAATGTTTCCGTTTTGGGTTACTGTAATGAATCCATTTTTCGTCACCCGTCACAATGCGATGTAGAAAACTCTTCCTTTTTTGCCGCTGGAGCAGTTGTTCACAGACGAAAAAACGACGCTCAACATCTCTTGGCTTCAAATCGTAAGGAACCCAAGTTTCTTGCTTTTGAATCATTCCCAACGCATGCAATCGCTTAGAAACGGCTTGGCGGGAAACTCCTAATCCTGAACCAAGCTCTTCTTGCGTTTGACACGGATCCTCATCGAGCAATGCCTCCAATTCAGAGTCTTCGAAGTTTTTTGGCCTTCCTTCACGCGGACGATCATCAACTCTGAAATCACCGTTTTTGAAGCGACGAAACCAATCACCAAGCAATCAGCATCACCGTAAGCTTTTTGGAGCTCTCGATGTGCTTCAGCCGCCGTTTTCTTCGAATGAAAGAAGAAAATCAACACTTCCCGCAAATGACGATTATTTGGCACGAAATCAGACATCTTCAAACAACTAAAACATATAACACTAAACCAAAATCACTGATTTGGCAAAGCGGTTTGTTTACCATATGTCTGAGCTTGGTTTATGACGCTTGAGATGTACAACATTCGACCAGCACTTACTATTGGCGCCATCTATTGCTAAACAGCGGGAACTTAGTTGCGCACCTAATATTTTGGCTGACTACGCTAGTTTTTAAAACTAGTATGGCAATCTACAATAACTTCCGTATAAACTACTGCATTTTCGTAAAACCTTCCATACATTTTGACAGTTCATAGTATTTTTTACTGCAATGTTTCATACCAGTGTATCGTCATAGTAGAACTTAACAAAATTGTTAAAAAAAAAAAAACGTAGGTGTGTTTTAAGTTTAACCCTCGAATTGATAGTTTCTACCATGGTTTTTCTTTCTATGCCATATTCTGTCAGTGTGTACGTAATTTTCGCTTACATAACCTAAGATTAACTTCTTGTACATAATGAAGCATTGTGAGTAGCTCAAGCATTCTTCTTTCTTGACTAAAAAGGGGTTCAAACTTCTATCAGAACATGCTTTTGTCCCGGGAAATACACATTTTGTGTTGTAGTTGCCTGGATAATTCTTATGTTCGGTTAAAATGTGTGTTTCATTTGTATGAGAGCTTCCCCTTCCAGAGGGAGGTGAGGTCTCGAACCACCATAGAAAAAAATCTGCCTCCAAAAACTCCCATATGCCAAATTTGGTTTAATTTTCTTGATTATTTCTCGAGGTATGCATGAATTTGTGTTTCATTTGTATGGGAGCCCCCCATTTAGATAGGGGAGGGATCTCGAGTTATCTTAGAAACATTTCTTGTGTGTGTGTTTTCAATCTAATTCCCACTGTCTGGCAGCGGTATTATGGATAGAATCTTCCTGCAACTGATTCATATTTGCTGTTTACAGTTGCAAAAAGCTTAGATCCGGGGATTAGAAGGTGACAGCTCTACCGCGACTCCAATAGCCCATTTCAAGAACGCAAGCATTCCGAAGCTATCTTCGTACACAATAAGCCCCGCTCCAGTAGTGACATACTGAAACTTTCAATCAAGCGTATGTGCAATGCTTGATTGACGCGTATTTAGTGATTCACAATATCATAGATGTTTAAAAGCGGAACGTACCCGAAAAACAGCTTCAGTGATCAGCTCGATGACAATATCATCATTCTATTTCCATGGATGACCTGAAACTATATATAAAAAATAGTGTATCTAAAATGTTGATGTGCTGTTCCGTTTCCATGCACCGCTATTCTCATTTGTAGTAGATCTCATTGGCTTAAATGATGACATCAACTGGTTGGTCACTGATCTAGTCTCATCCAATACAACCGTTGCAGAATTAAACAGCACTTATTAATAAAAAAATAAAAAATAAAATAACATCCGTTGATCCCAATTAATACAATCTCATGGTACAATGCAACAAAACATCTATACAACCTGGTATCAACTGCTTGCAACTCTAATGCAGACCAAATTCCATTATTATTATTGTTTTTATTATTATTATTTTCCAAAGGAAAATATCAATAATATGCAACTAATAATAAGATTTAGCTGTACACCGCTCAACTAGTAGTCTATGAATGTATACTGAAAGGTCCATGTAAAAAATGAGAAAAAAATGACTACAATTGATACTGGCTCCTTCAACCAAAACATGAATTTATGTATGTGAAAACCTGTATGTATCCAAATAATAACATCCATAAACAAATATGATAAATATAAGAATACCTAGATATGCAAAACGGAAACACGCGTACATGTATATAACAATTGAGACTCCATATCCCAAAAATTCAACATGATTTCGAATAATATACAATGATACGATGAAAACACCACGATGTTACAATGAAATAGTAAATAATACACTCGTACACTTCTCCAGTCACACTCCAAGGACAGCAGTATAAGTGACTGAAGATCCCGTCCTGATGATTGCCGAAACAAATGGCAGGGTGGCCACAGACTCGGGAAAATCGGGAAATGCGGGAAAAATGCGGGAATTCAAAATCATCGGGAAATATGCGGGAAAAAGTAGGGAACTTAGGAATCCATCGGGAATTTTTGTCTTATAGCAGGAACCATGCTCACACCTTTTTTAAATTGATGATTTGAACATGGATTTGATCACCATCTATTAACTTTTGTTAACGACATGATTGCCATGACATGACATGAGTGCGTGATTGCCAACTTATTCTACAAGTTACGAAGAGCAGTATCCATGGTCTAGCGCAGATCCAAAGGATTCCGGTTAAACACATTGCAAGTGGTGCAAACGTAGTTTCAAAATTAATTCTATGGGCCGATTTGCCTTCGCCAGCTTCAAATCAGTATTTTTTCCACCTCGAAGACACCAACTAGCGATGGTAATTTTAGCCATAAAATCAAGTGTGATTCAACAGTTGTACCTGCAATTTAAAATGTGATTAGAATTTGGAGATAAGACGATGGAGCGAGGATTTTCAATAAATTTGAAGTATTTGTGATTGAACTTGACTTATTTAAGATTTGGTGAAAAATTGATCAAGAATAAAAATGTACTTAGGTGGCAGACGGCATCAACCTCTATTTATACTGCCTGTTGAGGAATTTTTGTGCGCTTCCACAACGAACAGTTAATGAATATACCAAACCAGCCGCCATACTCTGAATTTGATTGTTTCACTTTTTCTTGTTCCATTTGCACTAATTAACCTGCCCATATAGGGTGTCCTAGAAAGTCTAAGCACGATTTTGATGCGCCACTGTTGCTTCCACATGACGTTTGAAAAGCTGATCATTATTGTGTATCACTGTTTACATTTTAATCTATGACTCTGTGAGTCTCAAGTGCCGGTACATTTACTTTTCATGAAAATGCGAGGCATTTCCCCGGCAAAGTGCAAAGAGATCGTGCACTTTTCCCAACGTTTCTCTGAGATTGCTAAATTGGAAGGTGTGAGCATCGGAGCAGTTCGTAACGCGATTTAGAAGTATGGTGAGGAGTCTTCCTTTCAGGACAAGACAAAATCTAAACGTAAACCGGGCCCATGGACCAAAACCTGGACCGGAAAATCACGCAAGCTTTCACAAAAAGGGAAAATCACGCAAGCTTTCGCAAAAGGGTACTTCCGATCGAGATGTGGCCAAAAAGCCGGGAACTTCGGAAAGTAACGTCGACCAAACAAAGCCACGAAATGGACAAAGGACTTTCAACAAGCAGAAGTAGCCAAAACGAAGTGAAAAACAAACAGCGTCTGTCAAACCAAGGGCCCGTAAATTATACGATAAACAGCTGTGTAGAAAATCAGCATGATTATGGATGATGAATCCTACGTGAAATTTGATTATAAGTTTATAATTTGATTATAAACATGTCAATGCGGATTCTATCAAAACTTTTGAAAGTTTGGGAAAATAGGATCAAAAATCATTGGCAAACAGTCTATGCAATGAGCAGTGTTAGATCAAAAGTTCGCTCTTTTACGTTTACGATTAAATGGATCTCGGAAATGCCACGTTAAGGAAGAATTTTGTAGAGAACATAAAAGTGCAATAAAAACTCAATTTACTTAAAACCGAGCTCATATTGTTATTTACAAATCGTGATTAGACTTACTGGAAAAGCTATACAACTCTGCTGTGTTTTATTTGCTTAAGGTCTGTATCCGCAATAATCCGGACACCTCAAAACATGAATAAAACATAAATTTCGCATTATATTTCCGTCGTAGTTGTTTATTTCAGATTCATGGGATGTGTTTCAACAATTCGTGAAGACAAAACATATTTATTCGGTATTTGCATAAAATTTTCGAACTTTGTCCGTTAGGGTTTGTACTGACTCTTCAGAAATCGTAGAAGCCGTCTTTGTCCAAATTTGCTGGAAGTGTTTGATGTCTTTGATTCCTTGCTTCTTTCCAGAAAGCTTCCGCTTCATCAGGGCCCAATATCTCTCGATTGGTCGTAGCTCAGGGCAATTTGGCGGGTTTGAGGTTTTTATTACAATGTTCACTTGATTTGCTTGGTACCACTCCATCACAGTTTTAGCATAGTGGCATGATGCCAAATCGGGGTTTTCTTTGTTTGTTCTTGCCAGAACAAAGGTTTTTCTTTGTGACTTTTGATGAGGGGTAGCAATCGCTTCTGCAGACACTCTCTCTGATAGATCTCGTTGTTGATAGTGCCTGTAGTGACGAAAGATTTACTCTTTTTGCCACACGTGCAAATTGCTTGCCGCACAAGGTATTTTTTGGGAAATTTCGATGCCTTCTTCGTTCTGAAATGCTCAGCTGTAGCATTTCTGGCCATAGCAGATTAAAAATCCAGCCCTGGAAGCTGCTTGAAATCCTCCAGGACATAAGTTTCATCGTCCATAACGACGCATGAAAACTTCGTCAAATATTCGCAGTACAAACGTCGAGCCCGTGATTTTGCTGCCAAGTTCTGTTTGTCGTTGCGATTTGGAACTGTTTTTACTGTATACGACCTAAATCCCAAACGTTGTTTTGATTTTTGGACAAACCCAGGCGACATCCCTATTTTACGAGCCACCGTTCGAATGGAGATATTTGGGTTTTTCGTTAATATCCTTTCACCTTTTGGTCCATGACAGGATCAGCGCGTCCAATGTTTTTATTCTTTATCGGTTTCTTCTGCACCGTCAAACGTTCCGAAAATGATTTGAGCACATCGTGAACAGTGGATTTAGGCAAATTCAATGTTTTTGCAAGGTCCCGTATTGACAAGTCAGGATTTGCCGTACGCCCGTACAAAATTCGCTCGCACACTTGTTTTTCTTTCGTCGCGCCATCTTGAATACTACACATGAAATGTAAACATCAATCATAGTCTTTTTCATCATAGACTCTCAGCTATATCACAGTGAAATTTTTCATTCCTACGTGCAATATTTCAAAAGTTACAATGATTTGAAGGTGTCCGGATTAATGTGGATACAGACCTTAGCCATCAACTCGATTGTAAACTTGGTGGAGCTCATCATTGTAGATGCATGAACCGAAAGTTTTGCACCCTGTATCTGCGTCACACTGAGATTTTCACACCGAGTATAGTCTGCATCATTTTGTACACGAAAATCGCAAATTCCTTATTATTTTTGGTTCGATGTTTATGCTTCTAGAAACTTGAAAGATAAATGACTTATATAGATCGATTTTTTTTCTCGTTTGCAAACTGCGAGAAAGGTTTTGCAATACGTAAGAAGCCCGATTTGCAGCTGTTATCCGTCATTTTGCCTAATTGAAACAAGTCAGAAGTATTTCAGATTGAGCCATTTCCTCAAAAACTGCAAAAAATATCTAAAAATCTAACTTATACTCACTCGTTTTCCCAGTCGGGAAAATTAGGCAAAAATGCGGGAGAAATGCGGGAATTTTTAAATAAAGATTGTGTGGCCACCCTGAAATGGCCTATCCAATCACGACACCACTTAACAAATTTATTCATATACAATCCCATACTGTCCACGATCGCATGCTAGTCCCCTATGAAAATAGCAGTTGAAATTCAGAAGTGCAATCCACATGTTCATGCTGAAAAGCCCAAAACCAATCGAGCCTCTAATTGATCGGCATGCTCTAAAGTTAAATGGTTTCGAAATTCAATGATGACTCCATGGCGCACTGAAACCATCAATCAAATGAGTACGAAAAGTACACAAAATGACTAAAAGGCACACGATCTACAGTCGCACGCCCTCACCACACTACTGTTAAACCGCGTCTTATTTCGAGCGTCTTATTGAGCATTTCAAAAAACAAATTGAGCCTTTAATTGATCTACATGCTCTTAAGTTAAATGTTTTTTGAATGTAAAGACGATTCCAAAGTGTTCCGAAATAATTAACCAAATGAGAACTAAAAACAAACCATATGATTTAAAGGTGCACGACCTTTAGTAGCACCCCCTCCCTCAGATATTGTCAAACAATATTTCCAAAATTTGGGAGTGGGACACAAAAAGATAAAATGGAAAGAGCTCACCCGGATTTTCAGGACATTCCGTTGCTGTGGTTATATCATCGAGCAACCAGAGCAGGTCCGTGTGCCCACCAGATTACATCCTGTTCTTGAGGATTTCACTCCAAGACCATGAACCAAACGATCCGAGTGACACGGCTGAACACTTGCTCCTCCTGCCGCGATGCTGTATGTTCGGTATTCCGTCTCCAGCGGGGACACTTTGTTTCCACACCATGTGAAAGCCTCGTGGTAGACCGCAATCAACACTACTTATAAATTTCCACTGTCAAATTTTCTCGACAAAAACAAGCAGCGAAACACAAACACGTCAGTCCTCGAGCGCGACCTACTTCGATTTTCACCTTAGAAACATTTCTTGCCTCCAAAAACCTCCACATGCCAAACATGGTTCCATTTGCTTGAGTAGTTCTCGAGTTATGCAGAAATTTGTGTTTCATTTGTATGGGTTCCCCCCCCCCCCCCCCCCATTTGGATAGGGGAGGGATCTCGAGTCACCTTAGAAACATTTCTTACTTTCAAAAACCTCCAAAAACCCTGTGTCTGCGTCATACAAGATTTAAATTTCACACCGAGTATAGTCTGCATCATTTTGTACTCGAAAACTTCGAATGCTTGACTATTTTTCTTTGATGTTTATGCTTCTAGAAACTTGAAAGATCAATGACTTATATAGTGCAATTTTCCAGTTGGGAAAATAAGGCAAAAATCCTGGAGAAATGTGGGAAAAATGCCAGATTGTGTGGCCATCCTGAAAATCCCAACGGCCCCGACTGGAATTGATACCAAACCGACTTTGGTGAGAGGCAACTTCGCTTACCACTACACCACCGGCGCCGTCCGATCCAAGTGTTATGGCATGTTTCGTCGGAGTTATGATGTCTTCAATTGCTTGACTAAGTGTGTTAACCAGGAACAAAAATGTTAAAAGGCAGATATGATATATAACGGGAATAAAGACAAGTGTTTCACATGCAGTATTCAGAGGCACCGGGTGATTTCTTCTAGCAATACTTCCGATCGGAAAGTAACCGTTATCAAAACTCAGAATCAGAACATCAATTAAGATGGTTGTATTCGTCAGATCCTCGTGGAAAACCTCCGCAGCTCAAGAAACTTCTCTAAAGTCTTGTAGTTGTCAGAACATCCTTTCAGCACTTTTAAGGCATGCGAATATTTATAACCATTTGCAACTTTTAAATCTAAGCCTTCCATCTGCTTAGAACATCTTTCGCAGTTGAACCCATTCCTTTCAACACTACAGAATAAGTGCCCGCTGCGCGGTAATGAAACTATTTTTAGAACATTCACCACTCCGGTCATAAACTCCTCCCAGCCAAAGTCAATCAAGTCTGAGATCACTAAATTACCTCATCCCAGTTCAATTGCATTCGCGTCGAATTGACTCGCGTGAGTGCCTCGAGTGCAGTCCGATACCAAGACAATGGTGCCAGCTGTAGACAGCTTGGCAACCCCCAGCCGCTCGAGATCGATCTCAGCTTGATTCTTTCCTTGCCTGGGCAGCAGCGTGCTGGTTGTAATTATCGTGTAATTTACACAAATTATGAAATGTTTTCAATAAGTTTTTGCTGCTGCTGCTGCTGCTACACCCTTTCGAAGGGATGTGACAACGGTTATGACTTCGGTTCCGGCGTGTTGAGATAGAAGGGCTGTGAGGGAAATCTAATCCAATGGTGTTAATTTTACGACCACTTTACATCTCTATAATGCTCGAAGGCAACCGCATCAGCACAACGGCGACAGCAGAATGTTTTAAACTATCGATCGATTGCCGCAAAGGTCAACCGCAAATGGAGCGCGCCACTTTGCGATTGCATGTAGTTGATTGAAAACGGTTGTGTTGAGATAAGTTTATGTAAATCGATTGGAGGAATGTGATTTTAGTCTGATGTGTAAAACGATTGGACCCAGGTCATGGTCCTTCTGAGCAGTATTACCTAACCGGATTGATTTCCTTTCTGTGGAGCTGTTGTGAGTTGAAGCCAATCCGCGGAATATCACTTATCTCTTGCCTAGGCCAGTCGACCAGATTCAAGTGGCAGATTAGAATCGAATTAGAGACTTAATTGACTGGGGCTCACAAGTCACACGAAGGCGCAAGCGAAGCCGGTGGAAACCTAATCCCCTCGTGCTGACTCAATAGTTCACAGCTTAATCGGCGATCACGATCAATCCGCAGCCTGCAGGAGTAGTAGGTGATTATTTGTTGTGCTTTTTTTAAGCTGAATTCAACTATTGTGGTTCAAAGTTGGAAGCTGTCCGGTCGTGGGCTTTCAGCTGCCAGTTCTGCCCGATGTATGACATTTCAAATTATCGTACGGTAGGAAACGAATGGGCCGCAGCCCAGATCTTGGTCAGCTAATCATCTCGGTCAGTGGTTGGCTGGTTGATTGGTTCGGAACAACAGAGCTCGCTGTGTGATGTGTTCGTACACATTAATTACATACCGCGCAACGGCAGTAGCAGCGAAAAGTCGGAGTCGGATGGCAATCTGGAAAATTGGAATCTCCTGCTGTCAGCGGAAATTAGCTGTGCGGTTGAAAGTCGAAGGTTGTCGGGATTTGGTATTGGCACGAGTCGGCTTCGGATAAAAATGCTGCGTTAGAATTCCTTGTTCAAGAGAGGTTTTCGACATTTTTCGCTATGATCGATTTTGGTCTTTTTTTTATGATTGAAGCCAAGCCAATAAAATGTGAAGTTTACAGATCAACTTGATGGCCCCAAAACAATTCAGAAACCTCATCAGGATACATTTGTCTACAACGATCACCAAAAGCAGTTGATTTGGTCATGCATTTCTCGAAAACCAAAAATATACCTTAGTATTGACATACCAATTAGACCTGTGCGCCGATCTATTTTGAATCGACGGCGGCGTGTATGCTATTTTCCAACGGCGGCGGCGGCGTGGATCGGCGCGGGCATAAATTATCCCCTCAACATTTCCTTATGCTTATACCATTTAATCGTTTGGCTTTCACGAGCATTGTAAAGACTATAGGATCACTCCAACTCTTATATTTTGATAGAAGGCTCGGATATCCCTAGTGTTATATGACTCAGGTCGATGAACGTGTGTATGTGTGTATCTGTATGTGTGTGTACAAAGATTAACATTATAGATTTTGTTCATAACAAGTCGACGGGGAATTCGGCTTAAGTCCAGTTTCAGAAGCGTAAATATAAGTAATAACCAAATAGAATAAAATTGTCATTATTATGCAAATAGGTATATATTCTATAGGTAATATCTTGAAAGTATTTATGTTATTTTAACTGTTTTTTCAGCGTTCAGAGTTCAATTGCCAAGAGACGCTCTGCACATTTCGTAATTGTCGTGTACGAAAATACTTTACTTCAGATCTTCGCGAAGATGGCGAATCAAGTTGTCAGTGCTGGCAGAAATCGAATACGATTTCACGGGGAATCTATTTTTAATAAATTAATGAATGATGATATATTCAATAAATAATATTTTACTGAAGACTTATTACAACAGAAAAGTAGATTATAGAGTTCTGATTAGACAGTTTATTAATTTTGTACTCTGATTTTTAATGTACCGTAGAATAGAACACTCTTGTAATATAAAAAGCGCAATGGATGGATCTCGAAATATCTTTCAATTGCAATAAAATTGCTATCATCCAATAATTCCAAATATCTAAAAATTGAAAAATCAAAAAATCTAATACATTTAAAAAAAATCATAATTTAATATCTAAAAATCTAAATATCTAAAAATCTTAAAATCTCAAAATCTCAAAATCTAAAAATCAGAAAATCTAAAAAAAATTGAAAATCTAAGAATCTGAAAATCTAGAAATCTTAAAATCCTAAAATCTTAAAATGTAACAATTTAATAATTAAATCTTAAAATCTAAAAATCTAAAAATCTAAAATCTTAATATCTAAAAACCTCAAAATCTAAATATCTTAAAATCTTAACATCTAAACATCTTAAAATCTAACATTCTGAAAAAACATTTGAAAATCTTGAAATCTAGAATCTTAAAATCAAAATCCAAAAATCTAAAAAAAATTGAAAATCTACGAATCTGAAAATCTAGAAATCTTAAAATCCTGAAATCCAAAAATGTAACAATTTAATAATTAAATCTTAAAATCTAAAAATCTAAAAATCTAAAAATATAAAATCTTAAAATCTAAAAACCTCAAAATCTCAAAATCTAAAAATCTAAGAATCTAAATATCTTAAAATCTTAAAATCTAAATATCTAAATATTTAAAAATCTAAAAATCTTAACATCTAAACATCTTAAAATCTAACATTCTGAAAAAAATATTTGAAAATCTTAAAATCTAGCATCTAAAAATCTTAAAATCAAAATCTTAACCTTTTAAAATCTTAAAATCTAAATATATAATATTATAATTTAAAAATCCTAAAATCTTAGAATATTAAAATCTTAAAATCTAAAATCTAAAATATTAAAATCTAAGAACCTCAAAATTTAAAAATCTAAAAATCTTAAAATCTAAACATATAAACATCTAAATATTTAAAAATCTGAACATCTATAAATCTTAAAATCCAAAAATCTAAAATTCTAAAAAAACTATTTGAAAATCTTAAAATCTTAAAATCATAAAATCTTAAGATTTTAAAATCTTAAAATTTCAAAATCTTAAAATGTAATATATTAATTTAAAAATCCTAAAAACTTAAAATATTAAAATCTTTAAATCTTAAAATCTTAATATCTTAAAGTCTTAAAATCTAAATCTAAAATCTAAAATCCTCAGATTTAAAATCTTAAAATTTAAAAACCTCAAAATGTAAAACTCTTAAAATCTTAAAATCTTAGTATCTAAATATTTAAAAATCTAAAAATCTTAACATCTAAACATCTTAAAAGCTTAAAATCCAAAAATCTAAAATTCTAAAAAAAATATTTGAAAATCTTAAAATCTCAATATCTTAACATCTTAACATCTTAAAATCTTAAAATCCAAAAATCTAAAATTTCTAAAATGTATTTGAAAATCTTAAAATTAAGAATCTTATAATCTAAAAATCTAAACATCTAAACATCTTAAAATCCAAAAATCTGAAAATCAAAAAAAATATTTGAAAATCTTAATATCTAGAATCTTAAAATCTAAAAATTTTAAAATCTTTAAATCCAAAAATCCAAAAATTTAATAATATAATGATTTAAAAATCCTAAAATCTTAAAATATTAAAATCCTAGAATCTAAAAATCTTAAAATCTTAAAATCTTAAAATCTTAAAATCTTAAAATCTTAAAATCTTAAAATCTTAGAATCTTAAAATCTTAAAATCCTAAAATTTTAAAATCTTAAAATCTTAAAATAATCTTAAAATCTTAAAATCTTAAAATAATCTTAAAATCTTAAAATCATGAAGTCTTGAAATCTTGGAATCTTGAAGTCTCGAAATCTTACAATCTTGAAGTCTTGAAATCTTGAAATCTCGAAATCTTGAAATCTTGAAATCTAGAAATCTTGAAATCTTGAAATCTTGTAATCTTGAAATCTTGAAATCTTGATATCTTGAAATTTTGAAATTTTGAAATCTTGAAATCTTGAAATCTTGAAATCTTGAACTTGAAATCTTGAACTTGAAATCTTGAACTTGAAATCTTGAAATCTTGAAATCTTGAAATCTTGAAATCTTGAACTTGAAATCTTGAAATCTTGAAATCTTGAAATCTTGAAATCTTGAAATCTTGAAATCTTGAAATCTTGAAATCTTAAAATCTAAAAATCTAATTCAACACTCACCCCCCAATATATAATTTCCATATAACCTAACCTCCATATAAAGTAACTCAATATAAAGTAACTTTTACCTCGATATAACGTAACTTTTTTTTAACCGTATTTTTGGCAGTTTAAATTATAAACGTGATTTATCTATCTATCTATAATAACAAAAAAAAATCCTGTCTGTCCGGTCCTTACAGGCTCGGAAACTACTGAACCAATCGGCGTGAAAATTTGTATGCAGGAGTTTTTGGGGCCGGGGAAGGTTCTTATGATGGATCAAAACCCCTCTCTAATCTGGAAGGGGGCGGGGTCTCTTATACAAATGAAATACAAATTTCTCGCAAATCAGCTCACACGATTGCACTAATACCATCCTACTGACTCGACTCTGGATCCGTTTTCTTTCGGTAATTGCGGGTCAAAGTCATACCTGACCCAGGTTTAAAACCGAAAACGACATAAAAGATTGCTGCAACCCAGATAGGCTTTGTTCTCCCTCACGACTTGAAAATCGATCAAGTGTCATTTGCTGTGGTCATAATTTTTTTTTTTTTTTTTTTTTTTTCAATCTTTTGTTTTCAACTGGTTCAGCGTTTGACGCAACCGCACCAATGACATCTAACGAAACGGGCGCAGATGCCGAATTTTGTCGTTTGCGGAATTCCAGGTTCTCGATCTGAACGAAATGATAAAAAAACGCCGCGAAGTGGATGTCTTTTGTCAAGTATGTCTTTTGTCTTATGTATTTGTCTGTCTTATATTTCAACAAATCCATTTGATCCGGTCCATTTGAACTAAACAGTCCTTGTACAATTCTAGTTCAAAGATGGACTTCAAGTGTCCTTCAACCTATTGTCAAAATTTAAAAGCTAGCTATTTTGACATTTCAAGTCCATCGGTTGTAACATCTAAAGTGCATTTGAAGTACGATTGTACTAGGACGGGAAGTACGATTGAAGTAGGAAAAGGGACTTGGCTGATTCAATTGGACTAAGCTCCGCTATCTGGGGAGGTTTAGTGTAAAGTTGCTTGCGATGTTGCGTGCAATGCTTCAACATGGTTTGTATATGCCGTCAAACATCTGTTTTCTGTGGATTGTTTGTTTTTGTGTATGTAGCAGGAAGCTAGCTGTTAAAACTTTTTTATTATTGCACAACTCATTAATTCAAAAAGGTCGACTAAGTCGGAGGTTTTTTTTTTGAAAAATGGATCGTGTGTCGCGTAAACAAGACAAAAAACATAACCGTGTTGGTTTACTACTAGCGGATAAAATAAAAAATTATTCAAAATCTTGGAAATGGTGTTTCGATGAATGAAATAATGAAGAAGTACAAAGTTCGGTCTGCATCTACCATCTATGCCATGAAATATGCAAAGGACATGTGTAAGAAACTTAAATGATATTTCGTGAAAACAATTTAACATGTTTTGTTTTTAATTTATAGCAAAACGAAAGCGCTTCAAGAATCCTCCAACCCCACAGGTTGACAAAGCTCTCTACATCTGGTTTTTGCAAAAAAGCTTCAATGCTGACGAAAGTAGGCTCTTTTTCAAGAAATCTCCAACATGAACATATGTTGAGAGAGACACCAAATAAAAAAATCGGTAGGTAAGAAAGGCTGGATCAATAAACAAATAAAAATAAGAATGTAAAAAAATAAAATAAAAATTGTAAAAACTAAGGTAACAAGGACTGGAACACCCTGCTGGGTGAATAACATTGATTTTACGTTAATTCTTTTATAGAAAAAAAGAGATAAAAAAAAATTTTTGCTTCGATATAACGTAACTTCGATATAACGTAACGAAAATAAAAATTGAGTTACGTTATATCGAGGTATGACTGTATTTAAAAATCTAAAAATTTGATTAACATATCTGGAAAAATACTAAGAATTTGAAAAATACAAAAAATGTAAATGTTTAGAAATCTGATTATATTAAATTCTGAGATTAAAAGAAAAATATTGAAACTCGGCCACAATATTCTTCTATTCACACTTTGTGAATCTTCTGGCAAAATATGTGCACAATCTGTTTCAGAAAACCCCCCTGTTAAAAATAGAAGAAAACCTGCCAAAGCCGTCATTTCCTCTATCTAAAAATCTGAAAATATTAAAAAAAAACAAATATCTAATAATTTTAAGATTTTAAAATGTAAGAATCTAAATGTATCAAAGCCTTTAAAAAAATAAATATTAAAAAATCCGAATTGGTTTAAAATTTATGTAGTAAAGAACAAAAGATCAAATATTAAATCAATTATAAGAACGTTCAAATTAAGAGCAGTGAATTCACCAAAAAAAAAAAAAACATTTTATTCGGTAAATGTTTTGTCCATTATGTGTTTCGGTGATGTTAGTGTCGATATATATTAAATTTAATAAACACCCCTTATTTATACAGTCTTGACTATTCAATGCTAAAATCTAGTATGTCCAATCGCTGTTAATTTACACTGATCGTTATAGATGGTTTTTGAACTATCTCACGCCTGACAAAATGCAATCAAGTAGTGGAAATAAACTCTATTTGATCTACGAGCTATATTACTTGATATAACGAATCTTGATATGAGACGTCAGATGCATTATTTTCAGTGAAAACTAGATGTACGAACATTGATATCAAGCTACTTTATATCAAGTGATATAGCTCGTAGTCTGTGCGGCACATTACATTTCCTATTATTTTTGACAAAATTATGAAATACCATCCAGCAAATTTACCGATTCGTTAAACATGAAGAAAATATGAAAGTTCGAAGGTTACCTTTGCCGTATCATATTTAATACACCACTTAAGCACAGATAAATAGCTGTGTTTTATTCTTCAGTATTCACTACAATTTTAGTTTATTTCTCAATTAATGGAAGTCTCATACCTCGGAATGTTTTTTCGCTGGATTTTAATCTCAGTGCATTTTAAATGTGGCCGGATTTTTTATTTTCCGTGCCGAAATTCCGTCAATCTCACCCCTTTAAAATAACATGAGAACAAAATCCTTGGACAAGATTCCCGAGGGGGTTACTAGCCTATCTTAACCATTTTTAATTTCAGGACAATCGGAGTTTTGAATAAGAAAAAAGTATAAATAGCCATGCAGCCTGACGTTACCTTGTTGACCTAAAAAAATTCTAAGAAAAATTATCAATTTCATTATAAATAAAATTTATTTGCCGAACGTTAACGACCTATCGATTGCAGGATCGTTCTCAATATCTCGATTCCTGTCTTCCTGCAAATTAAGACCAACCTATTGTTTTGCTTACATTAGACATACATTGCAAAACACTTTGTCAGGAAGCAGATGATGAGTAAAACAATTTTTGACATATTTTAGTGCACCAACTTTTTTTTCACACATCGCTGGTTCGATTACCATTATTTGTAGTATCAATATGTACACTTGCGATGGAAATTTTCTCGACAAATAAGGCGCACATTTTATTATTTAAAAATTCAAAGTCAATCGAGAAATTGCTGAGAGTCGTAACACGAAAATGTACACTGCAGTTGCTAGAACGAAACGACAAAGCTGATCACGCTCACCCTCTGGATGGCACATCGCATCGAGATGTCATCATTTGTAATAAAAGCAGATTTCTAAAGGTCTAATGAACATTACTGAAGGGATGCATACACGGTGAAAAATACAGCGGCGCGCCGGTCGAAAGTAGTGGCGGCGGCGGCGCACAGATCTAACCAATATGAGGAAAAAAATTCGTTCAGGCTATTTTTAACGATAGACCCAATTCTATATCGATAGCCACAAATTAAAGCCGTTTTACCTACTGCAGTTACTACTGTCACTGAAATTACACTGAGATATACTTCTATACTGGCAATTGAAGGTATGCAAATGGATAGGACATTTAAATTTGATGATGGATTTCATTTAGGTGATAATTTAGGCTACTTCTGGACCACAGCCGAAATTTCAGCTCAATTGGTTCTCGAGAAAATTAAAGGCAAGCCCCCTAACATGACCATTCTGTATGAAAATCAGGCTATGGTCTTATTGTGTTGTCCGTCACTGTATGATTTTTTTTTTTAATATCATCAAAAAAGACCACCCCAATGGAAAAAAGTGAGCCACCCTACTGAAATATCACGAATCAAATGTGAACAATGGCCTACGATGATAAAGGAGGTGTTAGAATACTACTGTTTTCAATATTCCATTCAAATTCTATCTTTTTCAACAAAGAGGACCACCCTAATGGAAAATGAGTAAAAAACCTTAAATAAAAATCACATATAATATGCAAGCCGTTGCCAACAATGATATAGGATATGTTTCAATACTATTGCCATCAATATCTCAGCAATTAGAGTCAAAATTTCTAATTCAAGTCCCAGAGGGTTGATTGTTTTCAAAAATCTTTTTTTTTTCAAGATAACACCAAATCTCGACGTTTCATGCGTTTCTAAGACTTTTGTTATAAAAGAACCATTTCGATTTTGGAAATTTCATTTTTTTTTTTTGGGAGATTTTCCGTGGGTCAAAAAAGTCAAATTGTTATAGTTAGCGTGGAAGTTTGGAGAAATTTGCGGAATTTTAATTTGAATCTTTAATTACAGAATCAGAGACGGCGTTTTGAATGAGCTGTCGAGAAATACTGAGGACAGTTTCGGTTAACAAATTCACAAAAACTGTGAGGATACTTCGATGGAAACTTCTAGGAATACTAACATCATATCTCACTCGACTGCGCTTGAAGAAATCTTCTCCACCGATAAGCGAGTGTTGTAGGACAGTCGTGAATGTTCGGCAAATAATCCTGCACTACAGAAAATTTGAAGTGGCCGAGACAAAATTTGGGGTCGATTCATCAAGCCTTTGTACGGCGTTGTGCAAAGACGAATCAACGAAAAGCGGCAGCTGAAGTATCTACATGATAGCACAATTCATCAGAAACTGTGAAAATCGAACGCAGAAGTGAATTGGAAGAATCCCAAAGACAGAAAAAAACAGAAGTATATGAAAAAATAAATAAAAAGTAACGAAAAAGGATGAAGTCGAAGAAAAGCATAATAAAGGAAAAATTGTGCAAAGGAACACGAGCAAGAGCATAACGGGGGAAAAATTGTGAAAAGAAAAATGATGGATAGGAAGATTACGTAGAAGTAGATGACGAAAAGGAAGGAAACAGAAAAACATGATGGAGAGGAAGATGGCGGAGAGGATAATGAAGATGACAGAAGAGGATGGTGGGGAGGAAGATAATTAAAAGGAAGAAAACGCAGAAGAGCATGACATAACGGAAGATGATGGAGAGGAAGAAAAAGAAGTAAAACATGATGGAGACGAAGATGACGGAAAATAAATAGAACAAAAATGAACAAAACAAAAAAACTAAAATTGAAGAAAAATAAAAGTAAACGAAGGAAACAAATTTGTCGCAAATGAAAATAGTGATAAAACTAAGTGATGGAGAGGAAGAAGACGAAGAAAGGCATGACGGAGGGAAAGATGGCAGAGAGAAGAATAGCGTAGAGGATGATAACGAAGACGAAGATGATGGAGAGGAAGATAATTGAAAGGAAGGAAAAAAGGAAGAGCATGGCGGAAAGGAAGATGGCGGAGAGAAAGAAAACCAAGAAACAAGACGGAGAGTAAGAGGACGAAAAAAGCATGACGGAGAGCAAGATAAAGGAGATCAAGATGACGGAAAAGAAAACGGAGAGGAAGATGATAGAGAAGAAGATAATGGAGAGGAAAATAATGAATTGGAAGAGAACGACGGAAAACATTCTGGAGAGGAAGATGACGTAGAAGCAACTGAACATTTTGAAGAAAATAGAAGAAAACGAAGGAAAGAAATTTGTCGTAAATGAAGATAGTGATAAAACTTAAGATCACGATGGGCGCCATAGGAAGACATTGAAAATGTTTGAAGAATAAGGTCTGTATCCACATTAATCCGGACACCTTCAAATCATTGTAACTTTTGAAATATTGCACGTAGGAATGAAAAATTTCACTCTGGTATAGCTGAGAGTCTATGATGAAAAAGACTATGATTGATGTTTACATTTCATGTTTAGTATTCAAGATGGCGACGAAAGAAAAACAAGTGCGCGAGCGAATTGTTTACGGGCGTACGGCAAATCCTGACTTGTCAATACGGGACCTTGCAAAAACATTGGATTTGCCTAAATCCACTGTTCACGATGTGCTCAAATCATTTTCGGAACGTTTGACGGTGGAGAGAAAACCGAGAAGTGACAAAAACATTGGACGCGCTGATCCTGTCATGGACCGAAAGGTGAAAAGGATATTAACGAAAAACCCAAATCTCTCCATTCGAATGGTGGCTCGTAAAATAGGGTTGCCGCCTGGTTTTGTCCAAAAATCAAAACAACGTTTGGGACTTAAGTCGTATAAAGTAAAAACAGTTCCAAATCGTAACGACAAACAGAACTTGGCAGCAAAATCACGGGCTCGACGTTTGTACTCCAAATGTTTGACGAAGTTTTCATGCGTTGTTATGGACGATGAAACTTTTGTCCTGGAGGATTTCAAGTAGCTTCCAAGGCTGGGTTTTTATTCTGCTATGGCCAGAAATGCTACAGCTGAGCATTTCAGAACGAAGAAGGCATCGAAATATCCCAAAAAATACCTTGTGTGGCGAGCAATTTGCACGCGTGGCAAAAAGAGTAAATCTTTCGTCACTACAGGCACAATCAACAAGGAGATCTATCAGAAAGAGTGTCTGCAGAAGCGATTGCTACCCTTCATCAAAAATCACGAAGAAAAACCTTTGTTCTGGCCCGATTTGGCATCATGCCACTATGCTAAAACTGTGATGGAGTGGTACCAAGCAAATCAAGTGAACATTGTACCAAAAACCTCAAACCCGCCAAATTGCCCAGAGCTACGACCAATCGAGAGATATTGGGCTCTAATGAAGCGGAACCTTTTTGGAAAGAAGCAAGGAACCAAAGACATTAAACACTTCTAGCAAATTTGGACAAAGACGGCTGCTACGATTTCTGAAGAGTCTGTACAAACCCTAATGGACGGAGTCAAGCGCAAAGTTCAAATTTTTTATGCAAATACCGAATAACTATGTTTTGTCTTCACGAATTGTTAAAACACATCCCATGAATCTGAAATAATCAACTACGACGGAAATATAATGCGAAATTTATGTTTTGTTCAGGTTTTGAGGTGTCCGGATTATTGCGGATACAGACCTTATATGAAAATTGAAGGAAACAAATAGGACAAGAGAAAATGCCAACGAAGGTGGATCAGGAGGAGCAGTCACGGCCATAGGAAAAGCTAAGCGAAAATGAAACACACTTATTGTAATCAGCAACACTCACGTCATACTACAGTGTGTCTCACAATAGGTGTCACAATATGTTTATATATATTTATCAGCTACCATGAAAGCCATACGGGAACATGTTTTAAAATTACATTTGCAAAAGCTTAGTCCATGTCAGATATTCATTAGCCTTAAGCGTTTTGTTTGTCGTACCTTGAAACGGTTCAAGGAAACTGGAATTGTTCATATTCAACACAAAGGAGGTGCCAGACGAACTGCCAGAACGCAGAAAAAGATCAAATCTGTGAGGAAGCGAATAAGACGTAATCCGGCCGTATCTGGCCGTAAATTGAGCAAACAATTTCAAATGTCCCCTGCTTCAATGAACAGGCTCCTTAGACATGATCTGTAATGCAAGCCGTACAAGAAACAACGCGTTCACGGGTTGACGGAGCGTCTAAAGCAAGCCAGGGTCCAAAGAAGCAGAGATCTTTTGGTTCGGCACGGTGACTGCGAGATTTTATTTTCGGATGAAAAGCTCTTCCTCCTTCAGCACAGTCATAATCAACAAAATGATCGTGTGTTTGGCAAAAGACTTGCCAATATTCCAAGAGATAACCTAACTGTAGAACTCTATCATAATGTATCGAAAAGGACAAGACTCAGCTCCAGCTCACAAGGCAAAGAAGACACAAGCGTAATGCGTGGAAAATGTACCCGATTTCATCACAAGCGAAGAATGACCTGCATCTTCACCGGATCTCAACCCACTTGACTACGTTGTTTGGGGTTATATGCTTCAACATATAGGCCCTATGGAAGGACTTACTTTAGATCGATTCAAGAAACATTAGGTTGATATTTGGGACAAAATTCCTCAGGAAATCGTGCGTGCCAGCTGCGATGGGTTTACAAAGCGTTAGCGCAAAGTTATCAAGGAAAAGGGCGAGAAATTCGAATTGAATTAATATGGTTTATATCTATAGCATGTATATTTCAAATGAAAAATAAATGCTATGATTTGGTTGATTTGTTTTGCTGTAATCCCATTTTATTTTAGTGACTCCTATTGTGAGACACCCTGTATACACTCTGTTACACTTTAAACAACCGAAACTGACACGAATGCATCCGATTGTGTAGTCCTCCAAATTTCACAAAAAAAAAGTAGGGTTCTTGTTCAAACGCAACAAACCACTGAGAAGCCTTATCTCCAGCAAAGGCCCTTCCAATGAGCTGATTACGAATGTCTGGCAGTGCGCATCGTAGCCAAATCAATCATCAATCATCAGCTAATCACGTCTCAAGAACTCGATAGTCTCGCCACAAAAAGATATCTAGAAGAGAAAAACACGGGAACTCACAACATTACGCAACTAGAGCGTGACAGCTGCAGTTGGAGACTTGCGGTTTCTAACCTGACCCAGACTTGCAAGCTTATAGAAGAACCGCAAAGATGTCGTCGTCGATTGTCGCATTATACTGGCTACTAGCGATATAGGTGGCATCTTCCGCGGTTGATCTTCCCCTCGAAGCACAAGCAGGGAGGGGTGAGAAGCAAGATCCTATTTCATCGTCATAGCAAAACTTGAGGGAAGTCATGGAAAAAGTGCTTCATTAGCGACTGATTACCTCACGCAAGGCACTCGCCGTCGTCCGAGCGGGGGGGAAACAAACATTTTCATATGAAAGCAAAATGAGGAAACGGTGTGTGCGGACGTTATGCAACTGCGCACAAAACTGTCCAAGTTGATTGTTTCACGAAAAGTGCACTCGACGACACTATTTTTGCAAACATCACTGGCACGGGCACTGACGATAAAAAAAAAAACTCACGAGCTCCCTTCTCCCGAATCATATAATCGGATTTTCAACCGGGTGCTTCTATGAAACGCAGTAGGCTGTAAGACAACAACTGTCATCACCGAAACGACGACGACGACGACGACGATGCCGACGGCCCATCCATATGATTCATCATTCTATGAGCTGCCTACTCACCGAACCACTGACTGAATCCATCAGAGAAAGTGTCTCGATCTGCGGGGGGAAACTTAAGTTGGAATCGAAATTCGCAACAACAAAATTACGGACACGGCAAAGGTCGGTGGAGAAGTCCCATAACTTCCACACGGATCGATTCTAGTCCGAAATCCTCGCCGCCAGACTCGTTTCAGTCAGATTGCGTAGCCACGGCGACGGCGAATGTCCGGTTTAGCCGGAGGCCTGCAAGTACGTAAAAATCAATACCACAGCAATGCTGACCAACCTCGACTCGTTAGGATCAGCGAAGCGGCAGCAGCAATTTCTATGATAATGACCATCATTAGCATAGGACAAGTTTATTTAGCAGATGATTTATGCTGCTGCCGGATGCTGCCTGGCGCACAAAACTAAAACGTTGGAAACTATCCCCCGTCAACATCGTCGTCGTCAGAACCCTCTCTCTGCCTCTATATTTGCTTAGTCCGAGCAAAGGGGACAGAGCTTCGCGATCACTTCCAATTGGCCCCCGCGGGATAAAACCAACGAGCTCCGCAAGTAGTTATGATAAACTGATTACCCTCGGTGTTTTCCCCGCCTTCTTCGATTCGATAGGGGTCGACCATTTCGCTACTGCGGCGCACAGCCCGCTTCGATCGCCGAGGAAAGAGGCTCCGGATCTTGACGACCGAACGGAGGAGAGTTTTAGGTGTTTACAATGGCAAATTAATGGTTTTTGTGACTGTAATGGATTAGATGGCCTGTGGCTAATCGGCGATTGCGCGATGATGCTTATCTCGGGCGAGTATGTGGCAGATTTGCGTTGGTGGAGAGTGGGTTCAAGTAATGCCGCGCCGGGCCATTTTGATTAGCTCAGCTGTGTGGATGTGAAATGGTGTCGTCGTTGTGAAGACTTATTGACGGATATTGAGTTGAGAAGGGTGATTCCTCAAAGGACGTTCGGCACTTGGCGAAGGAGTAATCCGGAGAAGACCCCGGGGAATCGACGCGCACGAACTTGAAACCTGATATCTCTCTATCTACCACCACGCGTGACGACGACCGCCAGGCAGACGGTTTGCAACCTTATTTTTTCACAACAACTCAGCAGGGAACAAACAGCAACTGGCAGAAGGTACCAGAAGCCAACCCCGTCATGTTTTGACGAATAAAATAATTATGGGGAGAAATTGAATATTCTAACGGCCCTTAACCAAGCAGGCTTTGCTATGCGGCAAGCGGAGTGAGTTGTCACTACGAATCAAGCTCTTAGCGAGCGCGGTGCAATCGAGTGGAGAATGAGCAAACTCGCGACACTTGCCTCTACCGAGTGAACCTGATCCGTTTTCCAGTGAACCGCAATTTGCCTTACACAAGTGTGTAGGAAAAGAACTGGTGTTGGCTTATCAGAATTCGAAACCACATCAGGCTCATCAGTCGAGTCATTTGCCGATCGAACGTGACATCCGGTTCGCGAACCGCGCGATCAAACGAGGTGAAATTCGAATCCTTCCGTGGTGGATCTATCTCATCGGCAAATTTGATCGAACAAAATCACTGTAATCATCCCACCTCTAAAGGTGCCCCTGAGGTTCAATGAAATTACACGGATTGCCTAATACAGCCGCGTGGAACCCGTTTAATGACGGAAGGAAGAAACCCACTTCGAGCATTGGTATCGTGTATAAATTCTCATACGATTGCCATGCCACAAAGCACCAGCAACGGCTGCATACGATCGATGCGCGAGAGGTCTTAAAACTAAATATTTACTCAAAGTTTTATCAAGTTCAGCGCGTTTATGAACCAACTGAAAATTGCTCGCGCACACACACGCACACACACGGCCGAGTTGATTGACTCCCTGAGAACCCGCTGCACTCACCAGACTTCGGTGCTTGATTGAGGAAGTGCATTAGCTGCTCTCTCTCTCTCTCTCTCTCTCTCTCTCTCTCTCTCTCTCTCTCTCTCTCTCTATCCGTGCCTGTTACTGACAGGTTAGAATCGGTTTTAGAAGAAACAAACAAAAGGTCTCCGAAAAATAAACAAACCAAGCTCGCTGCCTTGATTCGGTCCGGGTGCGATGTACGGTGCTACCTTGGTAACCCGTCATATGATGGCCCGAAAATACTTCAACTGGAAATAATCGCAGCAAACCCGTTCGGTTGGAACGTCATTTGGGAAGTTCTGGACGTTTGCACTGTGACTGGACAGTGCCCATTGAAGAGGTAAAGTGCCGTAAAACTTCCAGGACATCGCCGAATTTCGTTCCACAATTTAGAAGTTTTACACTCGTATTGCTCGATTTTTCGCAAACCGTTTAAGGTCTGTATCCGCAAAAATCCGGACACCTCAAAACATGAATAAAACATAAATTTTGGATTATATTTCCGTCGTAGTTGTTTATTTCAGATTCATGGGATGTGTTTTAACAATTCGTGAAGACAAAACATAGTTATTCGGTATTTGCATAAAATGTTCGAACTTTGCGCTTAACTCCGTCCATTAGGGTTTGTACAGACTCTTCAGAAATCGTAGAAGCCGTCTTTGTCCAAATTTGCTGGAAGTGTTTGATGTCTTTGATTCCTTGCTTCTTTCCAGAAAGCTTCCGCTTCGTCAGAGCCCAATATCTCTCGATTGGTCGTAGCTCTGGGCAATTTGGCGGGTTTGAGGTTTTTGGTACAATGTTCACTTGATATGCTTGGTACCACTCCATCACAGTTTTAGCATAGTGGCATGATGCCAAATCGGGCCAGAACAAAGGTTTTCTTCGTGACTTTTGATGAAGGGTAGCGATCGCTTCTGCAGACACTCTTTCTGATAGATCTCCTTGTTGATTGTGCCTGTAGTGACGAAAGATTTACTCTTTTTGCCACACGTGACAATTGCTTGCCACACAAGGTATTTTTAGGGAAATTTCGATGCCTTCTTCGTTCTGAAATGCTCTGGCCATAAAGAGTGTATCGAATATAAGCTATCCACATACATTTGCGTTGTACGCATGTATTTGTGATGGTTTTTTATGCTCTGAACACTGCATGCTTTGCGTTTGACTGTCAGCTTTCTTTTGTTTACTTGTTTGTGCGGTTCAAACTCTGCGTTTTCAAAATGTCGCGTATTGAAAAGGAAGTGAAAATTAAGATTCTGGACACATGGCTAAGTGAGAAGGGTATTACTATGCGAAAATTGGCGAAGCGGTTTGGAATTCATCATGCGAGTGTTAAAACCATCATTAACAAGTTTGGGGAACACTATTCTTTGGATGAGCTACCAGGAAGAGGCAGAAAACCCGGTTCTTCCAACCCGAAACTTGAGCAGAAAGTGGTATCTCTAATCATGAAGAACAAATCAATGTGATTTGGCCAAAAAAGCAGGAACGAGTGTCGGAATGATCGTATCAAGAAGCGAAACCACCTGAAGACCTACAAGAAGCAGAAAATCTCGAAACAAAGTGCAGAACAGAAGAAGCGAGCAGCAACAAGGGCCTGGAAATTGTATTCGCGTCTTTTGCAGCGTCCGGATGCATGCGTTTTGATGGACGATGAAACCTATGTAAAGGAGGACTCAAAAACCCTTCCAGGTCCACAATACTTTACTGCCGTCGTTGGGGAGGATGTGAGCGATGCGGACAGGTCGATTCAAGTGGAGAAATTCGGTCGAAAGGTACTGGTATGGCAAGCAATATGTTCCTGTGGTTGGAAGTCAACAATTTTTTACACTACCGGAACTATAAATGGAACTATCGATCTGAGTGTCTCCAGAAGATATTGTTGCCTTTATATAAGAAGCATAGTACACCTCCACTGTTTTGGCCGGATTTAGCGTCGGCTCACTATGCCAAAACCACTCTCAATTGGCTTGCGGAAAATGGTATAGATTTCGTTGAGAAAAATATCAATCCACCAAATTGCCCTCAGCTTCGACCCATCGAACGTTACTGGGCAATCGTGAAGAGGGTCTTCAAGAAGCTGGGAACATGCAGGAGTTCAAAAAAATTTGGGCTCAAGCGTCCAAAAAATGCGATGCAACACTTGTCCGGAACTTGATGAACAGCATTCGAACCAAAGTTCGAAAATTCGTGAAGGAATAACTTAAATTTCATCCGGTCTTCATTATGTTCAAGTTTAACCTCGTACAATAAAGGATCAATTTTTTGTATGAATAAAATATCGGTTTTCAACATAATTTGAAAGAAAGTTTGTGGATAGCTTATTTTCGATACACTCCTTAGCAGAATAAAAAGCCAGCCCTGGAAGCTGCTTGAAATCCTCCAGGACATAAGTTTCATCGTCCATAACAACGCATGAAAACTTCGTCAAATATCCGCAGTACAAACGTCGAGCCCGTGATTTTGCTGCCAAATTCTGTTTGTCGTTGCGATTTGGAACTGTTTTTACTTCACACGACTTAAGTCCCAAACGTTGTTTTGATTTTTGGACAAAACCAGGCGACATCCCTATTTTACGAACCATCGTTCGAATGGAGAGATTTGGGTTTTTCGTTAATATCCTTTTCACCTTTCGGTCCATGACAGGATCAGCGCGTCCAATGTTTTTGTCACTTCTCGGTTTCCTCTCCACAGTCAAACGTTCCGAAAATGATTTGAGCACATCATGAATAGTGAATTTAGGCAAATCCAATGTTTTTGCAAGGTCCCGTATTGACAAGTCAGGATTTGCCGTACGCCCGTACAAAATTCGCTCGCGCACTTATTTTCTTTCGTCGCCATCTTGATTACTTAACATGAAATGTAAACATCAATCATAGTCTTTTTCGTCATAGACTCTCAGCTATACCACAGTGAAATTTTTGATTCCTACGTGCAATATTTCAAAAGTTACAATGATTTGAAGGTGTCCGGATTAATGTGGATACAGACCTTAATCACTGCTTCCCTGTGACACATCGATTGCTCATGCAGTTTGATCTTTTCCACTCCCTTGTTCCAATTATTGAAACCCGATTCGATGAAAATTGTTTCCTTCTAAGAGGAAAAAAAATTCACGACATGTGGAGCACAGCACAATGTCATTCGCCGAGTCGTTAAAAATCCATGAGAAGCTTGTTGTCCATCCTGGTACGAATCGCCGCCTGGGCACACTTTTTGTACTCACACACTCAGCGGTTGGGACACTGGCAGAGGCAACCGAGGCAACAGATGTTCCTTCTGCTGGATCCGTATGCGTGGGATTTGTCGGGAATCAGCAACAGCATCCTCGGAGGTTTCGAGCAGCAGCTGACGAATTTTCTATTTTTAGTACAGTCTTTAACTGCATCGATTTTTATATTATACTTATTTTCGGATGGATAAATTTTCAGTGTAAATTTCTACGAAAAAAAAAATCGTTGCTTTAAAGAGGTAAACAATTGTCCAATCAGTACAATCAACCGATTGATTCAAGAATGTTATCTGCACCAACGCTGAAAGCTGAATGAAAACCCAGTCAGAAAGCTCTCCCATATTCATTCATCAAAACAAAATATCAAAACAAAATGAACCATACGCCCAGTGCAAATAAAATGGGTGGTGTGTAAAGCTTAAATTTGAAATATGATTTTTAAGCCGTCTTGGTGTTCTAAGGATTTCTGAGGACTAAAAGGATAGAAAAGCATAAAATATTTGATCATCTCGAAAATTTTACAGGTTTTAAAATTTTCTATGGCCTTTTTGAAAGCTCTCAGGACCGAAGTCCCCACGAACCTCTTTGAAGTTTACTGCTCCAAAGATTCTATGCACTTTAAGGAAATTCATTCTAAAGCGTTTTAAAATTAATACGAATTATCTGGAAACTAAGCGAACTTCTCAACGGATTTATAGATTTTTCAGAAGTTCCAGAGCACCTACAAACTTCTTGGAGGATCCTTTATATGTTTTATCAGAAATTATAAAAATTTCATCAAAGTTCAAAGGGCTAAGTTTTTTGGGCTTCCGGAATTTTAAAAACTCGGAGGACGTTGCAAAAAATCAGCTCCCCCGGTAGTTTTTGTTTTTTTTTGTTTTGGACACCTTCGTATTTCCAAGACTTTATTTTTGCATACTTCCAGGAGGTTCTTGTCTTAAGTGTTCCCAAACAAAATTTACGCATTTCATTTACAGTTTTTCTGCCTCGGTGAAAACTCCCTCGATTATTCAGCTTTCTTGAAATTTTCTCTGATTGCTCTGTTTTCTTTTGGGCATTCTAGGCATTACGGACTTTTCAACAGCTTCAAAGACTGCTGAAAGTTCTACAGACCACTCCGGAATTTACTGTTCCACAGATTTTGGGCACTTTTAACAAATCCTCGGACAATCTGAAAATCTGAACGTCTTTGACTTTCTGTAACGCACCTCCAACCGATTTATAGATTTTTAAGAAGTTGCAAGAACATTCCGAAAGTTTTACGGACCTATTGCACACAGATAAAAAGAAACATTGAATTTTCTGCGTTATCTAATGCACATGAAGGGAATGCTAGATTTGGCAGAAAATAATGGTGAATTTCATGTAAATTTATGCCAGATAACGCCTGAATCTAGCCTTTTGTATGAAAGATTACAAACATTGTTGTATGGCGCGTGCAAGATTGCAAATAATTTCGTTGTTTGCGCTTCCTTTGGCTTGGCATTAAACGAGGGTATATTTACGCGCCTTTTAAAATTAATTTTTTTTTCTGTGCAGGATCAGTGGATTTTGTCTCTAGAAACATTAAAAAATTGCTACATTCTTAAGCTGTCTTGAAATTCTGTGGAACCGCATGCAGGGCAAGGCCCACGCTGGGATGGTGGCTTCCTTAATACATACATACATACATACATTTCCGAAGTCTCTATGCATTTTTCAGAAGTTCTCAAGACTGAAATTTCTACGTACATCTCTGAAGTAAACGTTTCCGCAAGATTTGAGAGAATTTACGGACGTTCTAAATTTAGGGGTTTCTGTTCCGTTATTGACAGATCAGCTGTTATTAAACAGGGAACCAACAGATGATGCTTGGGACTAACATACATCCTCAATGTGTAAAAACTGATGATGGCGGCGGCCCGCGCGAATGCAGGTCAAATAAGGAAAGGGTATGCATATGTTGACGTGATACTCGCGTTATTGGAAGCCGAGAACACTTCTGCACTTCCACGAGAAATCACTGGGATGTTGGATAACAGGATTGGGTGGCAGCAGGGCTCGTTTTAGTAAATGATAAGCTGAATTCAGGCGACGTTTAGTGAAATGTTTAAACATTAGTACCGATTTCTGAACCGATTTATACCAACAGTAAGGATGCTATTAGGGCCACTCGCAAAATAGGATAGTGGTTTACTCATTCCAAGATATGGTGGCACGGCGAGTATGGCGAACCAATAGCATGGATCATCTTTAATTAGGATCTCCACCACACCTGGCGAACCACTACATCTAACCGGGAAGACAACGCGCTATACCCGATAACAAAATAGTGCGCAACAAAGTAATCTGGCAACTTTATATTTCTATTGATTTCCAAGCTCGTCGGTTTTGCACCAACCGTGGAAGACTTGGTCCTATACCTAATAATCTCATTATCTCCAATCCGCTCAACCTATGTGATATAGTGGGCGGAATATTACAACTTGAGATAACTCAATGCAGACGTCTTCTAAATTTGGCAGATCGACAGGCAATCTGTGCATAAGGACCTGGTACCTCATAGCAATATGTTTTGAGGCGGACCGAAAAATTTGGTGAGCTACCTCCCCCATAATAAAATTGTTCTTAAATCATACGCCAAAAGTCAAGAATTGAATAATAGCTTAAGTATTTAATCGCGTGAGCATCAGGGATAATACAATTTCATTGTATTAGAAAGGGTTACGTTTTTGACGCAAGTGCAACATATTTCTTAAAGAAGTTAATTTACATAGAAAAGTAGAAAATGTGTGAGACCATTCCAGATAAAGAAAACATTTCCAACTTAATATCTATTTTTTATAGTTTATTTATTCGGTTGAGTCAACTCAACAGAACCAAGCGTTTGTTTTCTATATGCATAAAAATCTTGAAACTAAATTCATGGGGTAGAACCGATTACTAGCGATCGTCTGTTATGTTAGAAGTTTAGTTCTATATTTATCTACAAGTGCTTCGTTTTCGTTGTCGGTTCGTGAAATGCTGGTCGAAACTATGGGAATGGTAACTTGGCGAATTTGGTTTGGTTAGATAGCTGATTACTGTTCAATGTACAGGTTGACCGCGAGGATGAGGTGCCACTGATACCAAGTGATATTTCTAATTAAATTTTGTGGATTATACTGGTAGACTACTTCAGGTAAACGTTACTGAATCCTTCCATTTGTCGTTATTTTTCAAATTAGCAGGAGACATTTGATATTTATGATTTTCCATGACTGATTATGTACACGTTCGTACCCCACCAACCAATTGCTTAAGTCCTTCCTCCTAACCTCCATCATAACCGATCATATTTGCAACTGAAAACCAAGCTGCACTTCAAAACGTGATCACTTACAAAGTAGGATGCAAATTTCAAACATTCCACCTGTTTTCGCGGTTGCTGCATCGAGACCGGATGCGAGTCTCAGGGAGTGAAAGTTTCCTAAAACCATCTTTTTATTTTACATCGCCTCATGACACAGCAACGATAACCGAACTGAAATTATCGTCCAGAAACGCGTAACTCGCCAACCGCCAACCGTCGTCGCAGTCGTCAAACTAGTCAAAGTAAATAAAACTAATGCGGCAGTCAGCAAAAATTTAATTAATCCGGTTCGGCGACAGCCGGACGATCGGACCGCAAACATCGTAAATGTCCTCCCATGTGTTTCGAGATAGGCAGCCTAGGTATAGCCGAGCGAGAGGAGCAAGTGAAATTGAGTTTTCTCCACCGCCGCCGAGTCAGTCACGATGACACTCGGTTGTAGTGCCGCTGCGACCGGCCAAAGATCGTCGACAAGAAAAAGTACTTTGAATAATGTACCTACAGGGTGATACGGGCTTTTCTCAGGACACCAATTTGATCTCAGGAGCCGTTCAATCGAATCGATATGTATATTTCTCCAACATTCCTTCTATGGGATACTTCACAAATCAGATTTGAGAGTTACAATTTTCGGAGTGATCCGACGGCCTTTCCCGCGCAATCTCTAGAGAAAATCCAAAACCAGATCCGTTGACGGCCGCCTGTCGGGTGAATATTTTTCACCTGTCTCCGACGAAGGTCCCTTGGACGGTCGAACGCGCGCGAAATTCGACGGCGATGACATTGAATCACCGACTTGGTGGGTTGGTAACTAATTTTGGATATTCCTTCATTTCGAGATGATAAAACGGTTTGCTCTGTAACTGTCGTCATTTTTCGTTGTTTATCATTGATGTGGGATTTTCATTTTTCCTTGTTTTTTTTTTGCTTCTTCGCTGAGTTGTGCGGTACGGAGTTGGAAAATGAGGTGTTCTACATGTTTGTGAGTGTGTAATGATAGTTGTGTTCAGCAAATTGGATTATATTTCTTTTGGTCGGGAATTTTCGGGTGGGGAAGTTCTAAAATTAGCTCCACCGGAGCGCAGATGGTTAGGCTTGTAAAAATCGTGTTTCTTCGGCTGTGGATTTGTGTATTTATGTCCGTGTTTTGTTTATTTCTATTTGCAGGTAAGCCAAGGATGCAGCAAGACCGCTGGACAGTCGTTGTCATCGATGGCTAGATGATTGGAATGGGATTTTTCCACCGTTGCGTACGACGAGTGCACGTGGCAAGTGAAATGGGTAATAATTGGAGAATTATTTAGCAGATTTAAAAATAGCCGTTGGCTTGAGGAATAATAATGGGATGTCAATGACCCGCTTCGTGCCAAAACGTTGGTTATTGTCATGAACAAGGCTGAGGCGGATTTTCTCAATCCCATTTCGTTAATCAAAACCTGATAAAAAGTCCAATCTCCTAACTGTAGAATCGCGATATTCTTTGGCTTTCCTCCGTAATCAAAACCTGAGATAATCAAAAGTTTCCTCTATTTTTTGTTTTGAAAATTCTCGCCTAAACAAAAAAAAAAAAAAACCTATCATATTGATGTCAATTTCGAGTGTTATTTAAGCAAGGATTCCGTGAGTTCATTCCAAATTTATTCTGTAAAGTTTGTGAAAATGTGAAATCAACCGACTTATTGGTTCAATTTTTGTGAGCTGCTATTGAGATTAATTTAGTTCGTTGATTTTAACAGACTTAATAAAAATTTGGACTGAACTCACGAGTTTTGCATGAATTCTCCTCAAATTGACCCAAAAAAAAGGTAGCTTTTATCTATTTTGATAAGCAATAAACGCGAATGAATTCATCAGAATTCATCTCAGAATATGTTCAAATTCATTTGAAATTTTTTTCTGGTGTCGTGTTCCACAGAATCCTTCACAGTATTCGTCATAATACTCATCGAAAATCTTCGTTTGGACTTAGGATCCACGTACGAACTCATGCAATGTCTTTCAAATTTTTAAAAATCTTTTGTTTTTCAAATTCTCATAAGTCTTTCTTAAAATTAGTCAACCGCCCGTTCGGAATAGAATTCATCTCAAAATTGTCGGAATTTTTCGGGATTGGATAAAGTACATTTAAAAAAAACTTACAGTACTTACCGTCAAAAACTTCCGGTTTCGATTGAAAGCTCCAGATTTGTTTGAATACTTACTATGGTCTGCAATAAGCAGTCTTCGGGTATGGCACAATCCTCATCAGGATTCGTGAGGATCTTTCTCAGGAAGCGGAAGGAATCTTCCCGGATTTAGCAGAGTATCGCTTGGATTCGTGAATCCCTCCACAGAATGTCTTTAAAATTCTTCTCAGAGATTCTTTAGAATCTTCTTTGAATTGAGCTGAATTTTCCTAGGATTCAGCAAAATCCTTCCGAATTTCCGGAGTGTTCCTCAAGATTTATCAGAAATCACACTCGTTTAAGCCGGATATCTCCGCAGTTTCTCCTCAAGATTCGACAGATTTATTTAAGATTTAACAGAACAGAGCAATTCCAGGATCTATCTTGTTTACACAATCTTTTTATTTTTTTAAATCAAAAAACCGTCCTCAACGTTGGACTCATCAGAGAATATCTCTTAGTTTTGATGAATCTGTGTATTCTAAATTATCCAAAAATGTTTGCGTTACTTGCCTAAATTCTCAACCGTACTCCGAAGAACCATTTAAAAAATCATCAGAATTTTTTTAAAGGTTCTAGAGTTTTTCGTAATCTCTGGGATTTGAAAACTGTCTTTCGAAAGTTGCGAAGTTATCAGGTTTTAGGAATATCTCAAGCAACCCACATCCCTCAATATTAGTTACAGCAACTTGATTGAGACTCATGTCAGTTACATAGCAGTTATTATTTTAACCGATTTGCAACAAGTGGACTGCTGGGGATCTCGGGATATGGAGGTATCCTATCCAGTCCTCAAACACTTTGAGTATTCTTCGAAATCACCAGTCTGCTTCACAGAGTTTAGAATCTGGATTTTCCTGATTTATTCTCATTCTACCGAAGCGCCCGTTGAAATCTCGTTCACTGTAATCTTACCTCACACTAACGCAGCCAATTCTGCATCTAGGAAAATGACGATTTCTTGAATGCATCATTTTTCTTGTCATCGGCCAGGCCAACTGCGTAGCATGTGCCGCAATGAGGACTCCAAGAAATAGAGCGATTCCAGAAGAGTGTCTGAAATTGCTCTACTAATTCGAATCAAGGAAAGGAAGAAAGCGTGGACCTCCCGCACCCAAAACTTCCATATAGAGATAAATAATGCGATAACTTGTATTTTATCGTTCGGAGCATAGATGCTAGAAAGATTAGTCTATGCTCCTTTGGCCTGTGGGTGGACTTTTGACATTTGAACCATAAGTCTAGCAATAGTTTGCTAAGGTTATAGCGCCTTATCTCGATCACTGGAATTGAGATTGAAATTTAAAATTTTCAGAATAATACATTTAATTGTTTGTTACACAATAGTTTAATAATAAAGGGTGTTTCGATCAAAATTTTGTTGACTTAAACTTGACGCATTTCCTTTCATCGCGCATTAAATAAAAATTACACTCCCCTCATTTTGAAGATATGTGCGTGTTGCATCATGCCTCTATTTTGATTTAGAGATTAGCACTTCACTTGTCGTCGAAGGAAGAGAAGCAACGCATCAAAATTTTGCACGTGCATGGCGAAAATCCAAACTACTCTCACGCCAAGTTGGCGAAATTGTTTAATGTGGCTAAATCAACTGTTACCAACGTATTAAAAGTGTTCGGTGAACGTTTGTCGACAGCCAGGAAAGCTGGATCGGGGGAAATCGAAAGCCGGAGGCCACAGCGACGACAAAAAGCGTTGCCCGCTGTTTCGAGCGGAACCCCAACCTCTCCGTCCGAGATGTCGCAAAGAAGCTGGGAGTGGCGCCTTCAACCGTGGATAGAGCTAACAAACGAGCTGGACTGCCGACTTACAAGAAAGTGATGACTCCAAATCACGACGATAAACAGAATACGTCGGCCAAAGAACGATCGCTAAAGTTGTACACGACGATGCTGACGAAGTTTGATTGCGTGGTACAGGACGATGAACCTTACGTCAAAGCAGACTTTAAACAGCTTCCTGGACATGAATTTTAAACGGAAAATGGACGGGGAAAGGTGGCAGATATTTTCAAGCACATTAAACTGTCAAAGTTCGCGAAGAAATATCAGGAGTGGCAGGCCATCTGTACCTGTGCTTTATGAGCAACGTTTACATTGCGACCGGAACCGTCAACCAGGAAATTTATCTGAGCGAGTGCCTACAAAAACGTCTACTGCCTTTCCTGGAGCGACATAATTGTTCCGTTATATTTTGGCCGGATTTGGCATCGTGCCATTACGGAAAAAAGGCCATGGACCGGTATGCTGCCAACAACGTTCAAGTGGTGCCCAAGGGCAAGAACCCTCCCAACACGCAGAGCTCCGCCCAATCGAACAATATTGGGCCATCGTCAAGCGGAACCTTAAGAAGACTCAAAAAGCTGTTGTGAGCGAGAAACAGTTCAAGGCAAACTGGCGTTCTGCGGCGAATAAAGTGGACAAGGAAACTGTACAAAATCCTATGGCAGGTGTTAAACGAAAGACCCGGCAATTCGCATTCGGTAAAAAGGTGACTGTTTGACCAAATTTTGATCGGAACACCCTTTACAATATAAACATCAATCCACGCTAATCCAAAATTATGATTGAGAGACCTGGCAAATATAAGAATTCGTAGATGCCTTTTGTGCCTTCAGGCAACTTAGATTCTATTGATGTCCCCAAGCTCATCGATTTAGCACCGACCCGGGGAGACTTGGTCATACGATATCATTATCTCCAATCCGTTCCACCAATGTTTTGTGATATAATGGACAGATTATTATAATTTGAGATAACTCCATGCAGACGTCTTCCAAATTTGTCAGATCGACAGACAATCGGTGCAGACCCACCTGGTACCTCATAGCAAGATGCTTAGAGGCGGACCGGAAGATTTGATAAGCTATCTCCCCCCAAAACGCAGGTTGAAATCTCTTCGTGGAATTTAATAAAAAGCCGTTCAATATAATCCAGCGTCTTGGCCACATGTTCATTAAGCAGGTACCAGATTGTTTCGTTAATTTTTTAGATTTCCCTAAAGTGCAGGTCAGGTGATCCTGATTTCCCTACGGGATCTCCAGTCACCAGTCACAGTGAATGTCACTTTTGAACTTTCTTTGAATTTAGATAGTGATGATGACGTTCTTTTTAAAAATAATGTGCGTCTTAAAAAATAGAAAACACCATCTTTAAGTTGTTCAAATTCAAGAAGAATTTAGGCTCTGAAAACGAAAACTTCTGTATCTGTGATAAACTTAAACCTATTTTCTAAATAGGAATGATCTCACCAAGTACAACAATTTGAAGAAATTTTACTTAATCAGTTATTGCTGACATATCTCCAAATATTTTCGGAGTTTGATTTAGATTTCCATCAAATTGTTTTTCCGAAATCGCCACCCACAGTGCGCTACAGAATTCCGAATGATCTTGATTTTTCTGATTTATCCTCATTCAACCGAAGCGTCCACTGAAATCCCTTCTGGGATTTTATAGAATGTCTAGATAATGTAAGATAATCCAGCGTCCCCATACAAATTCATCACAATCATACGCAGATTCGTCGTAGTCTTACGATAAATTCATTTGTAACTGTCGACATTTGCAGTTCTCCTATTTTTCGTCCGAAATTTGTCCGTGACGTCTTGGCCGCATGTTCAAATGTGTTCATTGATTTATTTATTATTTACATGGCATAACGTCACAATACTATAACATAGCCTGATACACAATATCCCTCCATAATGCCCGATTAGTGGCTGCTCCTCTCCAATCCCTTGGGCACCTTGTACACCCTAGTTCTTGCTCCACCTGGTCTGACCATCTTGCTCGTTGCGCCCCACGTCGTCTTGTACCAACCGGATACCCGTCGAACACCATTTTTGCAGGATAGTTGCACGGCATTCTCGCAACATGTCCTGCCCAGCGTATCCTTCCAACTTTTGCCACCTTATGAATACTGGGTTCGCCGGCGAGTTGCGCGAGCTCATGGTTCATCCTTCGCCTCCATAGTCCGTCCTCCTGTACTCCACCAAAGATGGTTCTTAACACCCGTCGCTCAAAAACTCCGAGTGCTCGCAGGTCCTCTTCAAGCATTGTGCCCGTAGAGAACAACCGGTCTTATTAGCGTTTTGTACAGGATGCACTTCGTACGGGAGCTAAGTCTGTTTGACCGTAGTTGCTTGTGGAGCCCATAGCAGGCACGACTTCCACTGATAATCCGCCTCCGGATCTCACGGCTGTTATCGTTGTCCGCAGTAACCAGTGAGCCGAGATAGACAAATTCATCGACTATCTCGAACTCATCGCCGTCGATCGTTACACTGCTGCCCAGTCGGGTTCAGTCGTGCTCGGTTCCGCCTGCCAGCATGTACTTCGTTATGGACGTATTTATCTTCAACCCAATTTTCTCTGCTTCGCGCGTTAGTCTGGTGTACTGCTCTGCCACCGCCTCAAATGTTCTGCCGACAATATCCACGTCATCGGCAAAGCAGATAAATTGACCGGATCTGTTGAAAGTCGTGCCTCGCATGTTTAACACCGCTCGTCGCATAACTCCTTCAAGGGGAATGTTGAACAGGAGGCAAGAGAGACCATCACCTTGACGAAGCCCCCTGCGGGATTCGAATGAACCCGATAATCTACCCGATATCCTCACACAGCACTGGGTTCCATCCATCGTAGCCTTGATAAGTCGGGTCAGCTTCCCCGGAAAGCTGTTCTCGTCCATGATCTTCCATAGCTCATATCGGTTAATCGTATCATATGCGGCTTTGAAGTCGATGAATAGATGATGCGGTGGGACTCTATATGCACGGCACTTTTGGAGGATCTGCCGCAAAGTGAAGATTTGGTCCGTTGTAGACCGTCCTTCGATGAAGCCGGCCTGATAACTTCCCACAAATCTATTTGCTAGTGGCGACATTCGCTGGAAGATGATTTGGGATAATACTTCATAGGCGGCATTAAGGACAGTGATCGCACGATAGTTTTCACAGTCCAGCTTGTAGCCTTTCTTATAGATTGGGCAGATAACCCCATCCTTCCACTCCTCCGGTAGCTGTTCGGTATCCCAAATACTGACTGTCATTCGATGCAGGCAATTTGCCAACTTGTCCGGGCCCATCTTGATAAGTTCTGCTCCGATTCCATCCCTTCCAACCGATTTGTTATTCTTCAGCTGCTTGATGGCATCCTTAACTTCACCTATCGTCGGGGGTGGCACATCTCCGTCACTTACTGCATCGACTACGTCTTTCCATCGCTGTCTTGGTCCTCTTCCTGTACTCCATTCAGATGTTCATCGAAGTGCTGCTTCCATCTTTCGGTCACCTCACGATCGTCTGTCAGAATTCTCCCACCCTTATCCCGACACATTTCGGCTCGCGGCACGAAGCCTCTGCGGGATGCGTTGAGTTTCTGGTAGAACTTTCGCGTTTCATGTGAGCGGTGCAGCTGTTCTAGTTCCTCACACTCCTCCTCCTACTGGCGGCGCTTTTTCTCCCGGAAGAGTTGGGTCTGCTGTCGCCCCTTCTGTCTGTATCCGGATTGTTTCGTTAAATTTTTAGTTTTTTTTGACGGCGAAGAGTTCAAAAGAGTTTTTACATTCAAAGTCAAGATACTGCTAATGAAAAAGTGTTCATAGTTTTCTACTCATCGATCACGGTGAACAAATTTCGAATTTGTCTTTGAATTTCTATGGTGACGGTGACCTTCTTTTTATAATTAATTTGCGTCTTAAAATTGAGAAACATCATCTTTTCGTATTCAAATTAAAGAATTACCCAAGCAACGAAAACGAACTGCCCATTTGTGTGTCGAAATAAACTTAAAACATATTTTTTATAATTGGAATGGTCTCACCAAATTCAACTACTTTTACAGAAATTTTACATAAGAAGTTTAAGGTACTGTGTTCAACTAGTAAAACAATTGTACGAAGGAAATAAAAACAAATGATTCATTTACAATGCCATATAAAGTGGAAGAATTTTCGAAAAATTCTGAAAAGAACTCCCCTGAATTGGATACACAGAACATAATCATAACATCACCACAAATCAATTTCCATGCATATTTTTTCTGCCCGAATTCCCCCCGGTTCGCTGCCCTGCTGTTTCGAGTGAAAGCCAAACAAAGCATTTTCCAAATTAAATTCAGAGCTTACCGCGGCGCGGTCATTATCGGATTTATGTTTGCGTTTACCAACAGCCGCAGCAGTGTGTCGCTTAGACACTGCTGGCTGTTGTTTGGTGTTGTCAGTTGTCAGTGCTTTGTTTTTCAGCGAATTTTGTTTGTTTCGTTGAACAGGCATGACTGTTTTTTGAGCGATTTCGCTCGATGGTTTGTGCTTTCTTTCGCACTTGTAGCCCGCGATCGAGGCATGGTGGCGTTTTGTTTTAAAGCTCCGCATTCATGTTTCTCGCTGGTGGCATAATTGACGTTATTATTAGTCACGGCCTTACGATTATACAATTGCCATTTTTCCTTGAATCGCAAGTGGCTTTTTGCACTTACCACTCTTCTTGGCGCGTCCGTAAGTTTCTCTCGCACTCTCAGGTCGATCGAGCATTATCGACGATGAATGATGACGGTGCGCAGCTGCTCCAGCAAATTCGGCAAAAAAATGTCAATTGCCAGCCGCACATTTCAAGATCGGAAGCGTCGAAGTGGTTTGTCTTCGCAAGCTCCAAGAGGGAAACCCTTGGCGAATGAATTGCATTTGATACGGGTGCCGCGCTTGAAGGCAAACCACTAACCGGGGAATGGGGAAACCCCACTCGACTAGCACTAATTACGCTATATACCATAGGCATCGCACGACGATAAACCATTTTGATTTGCATTTTTTTTATTTTGCGAATTGCGACGGGGATTGCAGCAATTATAACTCCCCCTGCCACCGGTTGCCCGTTGGGGAATCGTCGAGGTTTGCCGATCTCACTTGGGCACGATTTCGATTTGCAGAAACTGTTTATACAAAGCCATAATTAAGCCCTGAAATATGCACGACTTCAAAGTTGTAATTATTCGGTACCTACAGTCGGCGGGAGTCGTGCAATGTGCGATCGTTTTGTGACTTGCTGTAAAAAAATGGGTTGTAGCTGCGATTGAAACACGGATTTTATAGCTTTTATCGCAGCTGGCAGGTGATCAAAAACTTACATTTGTATCACATCGATGTATCTTAAGCGTTCTAAACGGATCTGAAGCAACTATTTCCACTTGAAGAACGAATCAAACGATGTTTTTAATTAATCAGTTATCATTTATCTTATTTTGAAAAACCCGAATTAATCCACCGATGGTGAGACTGAACTCTTCTTACACTTCCAGAACAACGAACTCAAATGTGGCCAATATGGTACTGGATACATATTTTCATCAGAAAATTCAGGAAGAACCAGGAATATTCGATTTGTCATACATTTAGTTTATAAAATGAACTATTTGTCAATCCAGAACGTATTGTTCATCGATGTGATTAAAATATTGCCATTAATAGTCTTTAACGACCTGTTTATGTTAGTTTATAAAAGGGGAAATTACATAAATATTAGAAATTCCATATAAAGACTGTATTCGATGAAATTTGGACACACAAAATTTTCCTTAAGCCCGATTCTTTTCAAACTTTCTGGAAATAAAGTACTACTAAATGGTAAAGTCATTGGTTTATTGAACCTCTTCTCCCAACCCAAATGCCCGCACCTTTGCCTTGACTCCTTTCATCAAATTTTGGGCAATGATAGGACCGACCTGCTTACTTACTTTTAACCACACTTTCTTTAGTTCAAGTTCATTTTCTATCAGTTTTGGAGTTTTAACGAGCTTTGCCTTCATGATTGCCCAAAATTTTTCAATTGGGCGAAGTTCCGGAGTGTTTGGAGGGTTGACGTCTTTTGGTACAAAAACTACATTATTATCTTTGTACCAGTCTAAGACGGGCCGGGCATAGTGGCAAGATGCCAAATCCGGCCAAAATAGTGTCGGGCCATCGTGAGATCTCAAGAAGGGCAGAAGTCGTTTTTGGAGGCATTCGTCCATGTAGATTTGTCCGTTGACGGTCCCAGAGGTGATGAAGGGCTGACTCATTTTGCCACATCCGCAGATCGCTTGCCAGACAAGGAATTTTTTGGCGAATTTCGACAGTTTCTTCTTCCGTACACTCTCCGGAACGGCCAACTTAGAGGTGGCGACGTAGTGTTCCTGTCCTGGCATTTGTTTGGTGTCGGCTTTAATGTAGGTCTCATCGTCCATCACAATGCAGAACGGTTTTGTGTGCCACTTTTTTTTGCACGAGTTTTGGCCACCGAGTTCTGTTTATCGCTCCGGTTCGGTGCCTTCTGGACCTTGTACACATGTAATCCAGAACGTTTCATTGTTTTCTGCACAATACAAACTGAAACTTTCGCCTTTTTCGCAACATCCCTGATCGAAATGTTCGGATAACGCTTAAATTGGTTCAATACCATCCTGGCCTTCTCCGAATTTGATTTGCCACGTTTTTTGCCACTACCATTTTCCCGCTTGGTTGTCTTACGGTCCTTGAACGTTTTGATCACATGAGATACGGTTGAATGTGCGATTCCGAGCTGTTTTCCGATCCATCGATGAGAAGCGTTTGGGTTTTCGAAGTGAGTGCCCAAAATTTGTTGGCGCACTATTTCTTCATTCGAAGCCATCACTGAAATCACTCGACCGATTTTCACGAAACTCATTACACAATTGACACAACACAATGAAATACATTCAGTTAAAATTTCAATACTTTTTACCCACACGCTAAAAAGTTACGAACAATTGCGTGTGTCAAAATTTCATCGAATACAGTCTTTAGAATGAATTATTAGGCAATCCTAATCGTCAATTTTGATTATCGATATTGATTCAAGATGCTTAATAAGTACATTTTCGTTGAAAATTGTGTACTGAAATTTTTACTGAAATTAGTAAATAATGCTAGTGGTTTACAGGGTGGCAAAGGTTGCCTGGCAGATTTTTTTGTCTCAGTGTATCTCTTGTACAGTTTTGTTTTCCGATATGTGCATATTTTTCATTTGATATCTGGAATTTGATGGATGTGATTTCTTTTAGAAGATTGTTTGTTTTGTACGCTATATGGACGCAAAACGAGAGCTGATAGTTGATTTATATTTGAAGAAATTTAGACCGTGAGAGATCTAGAGACGGCTTAAACACATCGGTGTGAACGGGAGTTATCTTCCGCGCCATAAAAAGATGTATCGAGACGGGCACGTTCAAATTCAACCAAAGGCGTGGACGAGAACGATGATGACACGCGTAAGGGGGTGATGGCCGCAATGCAACTCAATCAGGGCGAGCGATGGCCAATCGATGGATAAATGAGAAAAAATTAACGAATTTGGACAGTAAGTCTAGTAAGGACATGGTGAATAATGATAGTTAATCAGGCGAGATCGGAAGTGACCAAGAGAAATGAAAACAAGTATATGAACCCCCAGACATTCAAAAAGCTCATCGATTATTAGTTATAATCAATTTATCATTAGGCATTCTGGAGATTTTATCAGAAATTTGCCCAAATTTTCAGCAGAGATTCTTAAATAGTTTTGACAGATTTTAAGGGAAATTACAACGTATCACAGAGAGAAGTTCAACAAACTCTTTAGATAAGTCAAAAGATTTTCGAATGAACTGTAGAGGAATTGGAATTCAACTGAAACTAAGTAATCTGATAAGTTTTTAGGAGTGAAACCCGATAGATTATAGTAAAGAATATCGAGAAAGATTCTGAAGAAGTTTTTCCAAATAAAGTATTAAGCAGTTCGTTGGAGTATGCATTAAAAATAATCGACTTATTTCGGATGACGAGAAAAAAGAAAACTATCAAAGATAATTCAATGGAAAGAATTTCACTTAACCGATTCAATACGGATTTTTTCTACACCGTATTTCAACTTAATTTATGGTCTGCATGCTTGAACAATTGACAAAAACCATTAAAAGGATAAAATTTGCTAACAAAGACCTTTCAAACAATTCTGGAGTTTAGATCTTGATTGTTCTATATGATCAATAAGAAGATTTACGATGTCTCGACCGTACTTATTATAGGGTGGCCATAGAACCGTGAAAACCGGGAATTAACCGGGAATTAAAAAAAAACCGGGAGAAACCGGGAAAAAACCGGGAATTTATGTTCACATGATTAATTATAATTTAGGTTGTGTGTGATTATCATCGAACCTCTTGTTATTCCTATCTTAGCGTGTTCATCCATAAGGATCTGTGAAATTCTAGAGTGTGTCAATTGATTTACCTTCTATGAATATCTTGGCTCATTCTCGAAGTGTGTAGCAACGTGTGTTCTGACGTCTAATCTCTTTTCTCTTTCAAGCGCATAGAAACTATAGGACTTGCTGTCAAGCAAAAGTTTCCCTATCAAAACAATTTACATTCGTCCTATGCGTTTGAAAGAAAGGGGATTAGACGTAAGAAAACCTAGTAACCTAATCATTAATCTCTCTCGTTCACTTTTTCGCTTTGTTGGTGATACTGAGGTCATATTCGTCGCCCAGTTCCAACAATTTTATTTGCGAATTAACACTCATCGTATTTCGACAGCCGTTTTTTTTTTAAATTAGAAGAAGCGATACCAGTGTAGCATTACCACAATAACCAAAAACGGCTTTAAATCAAATATTTAGCTATCTTGTTGGAATTCTCCTTTATTGTTATTTGGTACAAGCAAGGATGTTTCGAAATCTCAGTATCCCGTTTTGTCGATTTCGCTACGCGTCTCTTTTTTTTTTTTTTTTTTTTGGCAGGAGGTCTGTATTTTCTTTGTTCAATATTTCTTCCTCTGTTAGCTGTTCACACTGACTGTCAAAATCATCAAATATTCGAGCACATCAATAGATCATTGCACGATGGCGTCATCAATGCAGTTTTGGCAGTTCAGGGAGCTTGTTTACGTGGACTTAGGATATTTTCGGTAAGATCGGTTTGAGATTTTGTGATCTAAATTTATTACGATTAAAGTAAAATAACCGGAAAACAGAAACTACAAATTACTACATCATTTCCTGAACCTAATCATTCAGAATCCAGAAAAAAAGTCAATGAAAAATTTCGTTTAAGCGGTTCAAATTCTAACACCTGGAAAACAAGCTTCCTGAACTGTCAAAAAAGTGAGGTTAATGTATTCCGTGTACTGATCTATATCGAAAAGAAAAAAACTGTTTCGGAACTCGGCTCTCCTTTTGACATTTTCTTTTCTATTCGAATTCAAACTTGATAAATCGAAATGTTTTGTTCTCGCCGAAGAAGAAGTGGGTAGGGATGAATTTTATTTCCTAGTGTAAAATTGGGTTTACACTTCAAGAAAACTGTAATTTTTGTGTAGACTTATTTCCTGCCACGGGAATTCAAATCCCGGGTTCCATTTAAAACACACAATCTCACAACTCCAGTGACACTTCTCCCGACCAGTCTTAAACCGGGAAATTTTTAACATTTGGTCCGAAAAAACCGGGAAAAAACCGGGAATTTGAAAATGAAAATTGAGTGGCCACCCTGTTATTAGCTGGAAAAGCTGCACGGAACATCATTACGCGGTAATAAACATGTAATAGTATTTTTAGAATACCTAAGGCACTCCAAACTATCGTTGAGTTCAGATCCTGATGTTCTACATGATCAACGAGGCTATTTACGATGTCTCCACGGCACTTGTGAGTTGAAATAGCCCCATAAGACATCATTACACTGAAAAATACATGTTATAGTATTTTTAGAATACCTAAGGCACTCCAAACTATCCTTGAGTTCAGATCCTGATGTTCTACATGAACAACGAGGCTTTTTACGATGGCTCCTCGGTACTTTTGAGTTGAAATAGCCCCAGGGGACATCATAACACTGGAAAAGACATGTTATATGACAGTATTTCTAAAATACCAACGGTACTCCAAACTATCGTTGAGTTCAGATCTTGATGTTCTACGTGATCAACAATGGTTTTTACGGTGTCTTCGCCATACTTATGAGTTGAAATAGCCCCACGGGACACTGTAATGTTATAGTATTTCTAGAATACCTAAGGTACTTCAAACTATCCTTGAGTTCCAAATGATCAACAAGACTATTTACACCACTGTACCGCTGTATGAGTGAGAAAAACTTAATGAGTTTTTATTACACCTTTTTAGACTTATGAAACTATTCTCAGAATATCTACACACTTAGGTTTGTTTACAGAAATTTGTAAAATTTTACCGTATTCTCAACAGCTGAACGTTCGGTAATTAGATTTAACGGATGTAACGTGTAACTGTAAAATTTCACCGAAGTCCGTTAAATCGGATTACCGAACTGATGAGAATTCGTTAAAATTTTATGGATTTCTATAAAAAAAATCTAAGTGTGTACGGCACTCGAAACTATTCTTGAGTTCAGATCATACTATTCTACAATATTATCACTGATATTTACGATGTCTCAACCATATACATGCATCGTGAAGCTTCATGGAACATCATAACACCGTTATAACCGTATTTCATTGATGGTTGGAAATCGTCTACGTTAGTTTTTTTATGTGTGTAGAGTTAATAAAGTTTGAGTATCCAAATCTGTTGGAAAATGTCCCCTGGACACATACAAAAACATATATTTGATAAGAAAAAAGCAAATAGTGGGTTGATCCTCTAGAACATTAAGATACGAACTCCGTAATGCTTTGGAGTACCCATGATATTGTAGTGAAAATCGCCTTGTTGATCATGCAAAACACCATGGGACATCGAGATTTTGCAACTCATAAGTATAATGGAGACCTCGTAAATCGCCTTGTTGATCATGCAAAACAATAACATCTGAGCTCAAGAAAAGCTTGAAGCATCGTAGATATTCTGATAATACTGTTATACACGGTAGGCCCAAATAAGTGACGCATGAAACAAAGACTGTATCGCCCACGAAAAGACAAATAATTTAAATGTTTCTTTGTTATTCTGTTTCTTATATTTTATTGTTTATGTCCCACGTGCGATAATCCAAACTACTCTCACGCCAAGTTGGCGAAATTGTTGAATGTGGCTAAATCAACTATTACCAACGTATTAAAAGTATTCGGTGAACGGTTTTCGGCAGCCAGGAAAGCTGGATCGGAGGGAAATCGAAAGCCGGAGGCCACAGCGACGACAAAAAGAGTTGCCCGCTGTTTCGAGTGGAACCCCAACCTCTCCGTCCGAGATGTCGCAAAGAAGCTGGGAGTGGCGCCTTCAACCGTGGATAGAGCTAAAAAACGAGCTGGTCTGTCGACTTACAAGAAAGTGGTGACTCCAAATCGCGACGATAAACAAAACACGTCGGCCAAGGCAGACTTTAAACAGCTTCCTGGACGGGAATGTTATACGGCAACCGAACGTTGAAAGGTGGCAGATATTTTCAAGCACATTCGCGAATTAATATCTGGTGTGGCAGGCTATCTGTACCTGTGACTTGAAGAGCAACGTTTACATTGCGACTGGAACCATCAACCAGGAAATTTATCTGAGCGAGTGCCTACAAAAACGTCTGCTTTTCCTGAAGCGACACAATTGTTCCGTTCTATTTTGGCCGGATTTGGCATCTTGCCATTACGGAAAAAGGCCATGGAGTGGTATGCTGCCAACAACTTTCAAGTGGTGCCCAAAGACAAGAACCCTCCCAACACGCAGAGCTCCGCCCAATCTAACAATATTTGGCCATCGTCAGGCGGAACCTTAAGAAGACCCGAAAAGCTGTTGTGAGCGAGTTCAAGGCAAACTACCGTTCTGCGGCGAATAAAGTGGAGGTGTTAAACGAAAGACTCGGCTATTCGCATTTGGTAAAAAGGAAGCTTAGTCGAATATTTCTCCAAAAGAATTTGACTAATTAATAAAAACTTTGATCGACTCACACACATTACTGTTTGACCAAATTTTGATCGAAACACCCTTTAGGAGTAGATCCACCGTTGGAAGGGTTAGCGGAATTCGGTAATCCCGTTTATCTTTAGCCAGTCTGTCTCCTCCAGTGATCTGTTGGCATAGTGGGCCGAGACTAGGTCCGTCCAAAAGGCCTCGTCGTCCTTCGCGTAATACTTCTCGATGAAGGTGGCAACTTCCGCAGGCATTTCTTACTGGACGGCTTGGACCTTCCCTTCTCGCTGAACGTCAGCCACAGAAGAATCTTCTTCGGGAACCTGGTGTGGGGGATATATTTAACGTTAACGCTTACCTCCTTGGTGGGGCACATGAAGTACCCGGACCCTTGCCAGTCGTTGCTGTCCAGCGTCAAGTAGTTCTCGTCATCCATTATGACCTAGACCGCGCGCTTCGCCGGAAAGATATGTTTCACCAGAACCTTCAGCCACTTCTGCTCAGACACCGCCGGCCTCGACTGGTGTAAGGCGGAAATTACAATGTCGATCTTTCCTAGATACTTCTTCGCCGTTTGGTCGGTTCCTGGTCCGGTCCATCTTCCTTTTGAGATTCTGCCGCACTTTACGGTTGTGCAGCTCTGTCGGGCGGCTAGAACCAGGCTTCGATTCGACGCTCTCGCCTTTCTCTTGAAGGAGCAGGGTGTTGTAAATACCGAATCGGCAATTTTCGGCGGACACGGTTTGCCTCATGTCCTCTAACTTCTTCGCTCCGGGGTGGAGCTGGCAGTACGAACAAACCATCGAGCGTAGTTGCTTGACTGTTTCGCCAAGGCTGCTGCAAGTCAACTGGTAACGCTGTAAGGTTTTGTTTTCACAACAAGGTTGCTGGGTTGCAAGGTTTTTTTTGTTCACAACAAGGTTGCTACGATTGGCAATGCATAGGTGGCACCAGGTAGAAGGGTAATCGCATGAAAAATCGCTAAAATCATTCCTTTTGCTTTTTTATGCAGACGTTAAAAACCTCTTCTGAATTCGTAAGAGGAGGCTCTCGATTCGTTAGAATCCTCTTATGGATTCGTCAAAATCCTCAACTAGATTTATCAGAACCCATCTCTGGATTCGTCAGAATCGTCATTCTCCAATTTCTTCAGAATCCTACCACGGATTCCGCAAAATTCTGCTCGGGGTCTGTTAAATTCCTCTTTTGAATTCTCCAGAATTCTGCTCCGATTTCTTCAGCATTCTCCTAAAAAAACTATAAAATCTTGGATTTGTCAGATGCAACCTCTGGATTCGTCAGAATTCTGCTCAAATGTTTTCAAAATCCTTCTTTGTGTTATACAGAATTCTGCTCTGAATCCGTCAGAATCCTCCTCCGAATTTTTCTGAATCCTGCTCTGGATCCATCAGAAAGCTCATCTGAATTTGTATTCTAGCTTCTAGTTTCGATGAGTCGCCCCACCGCCCAATGGTCACCACAGTTGCCGATCTAACCACAAACGAAACTCCCATCACATTCATTTTCTAACTCTATGAGCAATGCGAGTAATCGGTCCACTCCTTTTAGATGCAACATGAAGTAAGTTTTTGTTTGCCCACAAACAAATTTAACACCGGCTTCTAATCGATGTCAATCCAGTAAACAGACTTACCGATGCCGACTGTATGTTTCATGTCTTCAAATTTCAAAGGTCTGCCCAATTTCGCGCAAG